>CM051003.1:32507148-32577148 GCA_027704905.1 Muraenolepis orangiensis
CAAAGTGACTGTGGAGTACCATGGTACACTGATATCCTACCTGAGGGACGAGCCTCCACCACATAGCCACTAATAGGCCCCGCCATCGCCTCTCCCTCTAACCAATGGAGAGCCAGGGAAGAAGAGGACTTGGTGATTGACAGGTTCATCGGTGAACCAGGGGTGCCTGTAGGGAGGACAACAGAAAGGGCAACATGTGTTAAAAGGGCAGAGCTTTAAGAACTTGGTTTGAGAATGTGGGATCCAGAAGTCCTACTACGTTAAATCAGAACTTATGGCACAGAACCTGTACAGGAAACCAGAAACTGCAAGGGGGAGGAGTTACGTTGTTTCCTGTTTTGTTCATTCTGCCTCTAGCCACATGTTTTAGACCAGTGGTTCCCAACCTGGGGTCCGGGACCCCCTAAGGGGGGCGCCAGAGAGCTTCTTGTATTTAGAACCTTTAAATAAAATGTAATAAAAGACTACATTGTAAAATGATATAAAACTATAAATATAGCAATTCTAAAAATACAACCAAAAATGTAAGACAATACATTTTTCGCATACAATTCTGGAAGATTCTAATTAAGAGCATATAGCAATTGATGACGTATTCATTTTTATATCAAGGATTTTAGAGGGAGGGCTCGGATTTTCTCATATCTTAGTTGGAGGGTGTCCAACGTAAATGGTTGGGAACCACTACTTCACTTTAGAAATCAACCTAAAGGATTGTGATAACAACCAAAGTCACACACACACACAGCCAATGTGGTACCTTGCTGTGGCTGAGCAGTGATGTTTGCCTGCAGTGGAGGTCCCAGGTCGACGGTCCGGGCCTGGACACTGAAGGAGTAGGTCACTCCTCTGGTCAGGTCCTGGACCTTCAGCCACCGCTGCCAACTGCCCTTCACCTCCACCGTCACCACTTTACTCACACCTACGCACACAGGATAAAAAATGAGTCTTAAAAATTCTAAGGATGTGGACAGTTATGTATTAATTTCTGTGTGTTTGTGTGTGTGTGAAAGCTCACCCTGCACAGGAGTGGTGGACTGGTACACCACCTTGTAGCCCTCCAGCTGCCCATTGGTTAAGGGCGGAGGCCCCCAGGAGGCGTTGAGGCTGGTCCAGGACACCTCGGAGAAGGTCAGGAACCCTGGGGGACTGGGAGCTGAGAGAGAGAGAGAGAGAGAGAGAGAGAGAGAGAGAGAGAGAGAGAGAGAGAGAGAGAGAGAGAGAGAGAGAGAGAGAGAGAGAGAGAGAGAGAGAGAGAAGAGCGGGGTCAAGACACCACCTCTAGCCTCCAACACAATAGCTCATCCAGAACACCCTCCCTGACCTTTGACCTACCAGACTGCTGGGTCCTGGCCCCACGAGGCTCGCTGGGCGGCCCGTCCCCCGCCGTGTTGAAGGCGGTCAGTGTGAGCATGTAGTGGGTGTAGCTGCTGAGGTTGGCCAGTAAAGCACTCGTTTCAGGGACAAACACCACCGTCTCCTTGTCCGTCAGGTTCTGTCGCTCCCGCTCCCAGAAGTGGATCTGCAGGGACCCCAGACAGAGGAAGCACTGGTCACAAGACGGGTCACAGACGGGTCATAGGCAGGTTCATTACGGGTCACAGGTGGATCACAGACGGGGCACAAACGGGTCACAGACGGGTCACAGAGGGGTCATAGACAGGTCACATACAGGTCACAAGACGGGTCACAGATAGGTCATAGACAGGTTACATACTGGTCACAAGACGGGTCACAGACGGGGCACAGACGGGTCACAGACGGGTCACAGACAGCTTACATACGGGACACAGACAGGTCCCAAACGTTCCTTGTCACAGTTCAGCTCTTCAGATTCCTTAGTAACAATTGTGGTTTCTTGTCCGCTTGGTCTCAACCCAGCGTCTCCTTGTTTGTCTTGACTAAATGGATGAATTTGTTTGTGAACCAAATCGAAGCACTGCATTGGGCTTCCATCGCAGCATTGTTTGCAGGGAACTCAGCCCTTACTAGTAAAACTTTTTACCAATACACCATTGGCTGCGATTGCTCAGGACACTGAGGGAATGATTGTGTCTGGTTTCCCCTGGTCTCACCGCGACTTGCATAATTAAACCAACAGTTTGAAGGTCTCTCTCTCTTTCTTTTCGTATCTCTCGACTTCACCTTACACCTGTCTAGATCAGTTTAAAAGACAAATGTACTCCCGAGATAGGTTCATTAAAACAGCAGAGTGGTAATGTAGTGCATCACAGTGAGTGAGTGAGAGAGAGAGAGAGAGAGAGAGAGAGAGAGAGAGAGAGAGAGAGAGAGAGAGAGAGAGAGAGAGAGAGAGAGAGAGAGAGAGAGAGAGAGAGAGAGAGAGAGAGAGAGAGAGAGAGAGAGAGAGAGGAGAGAGAGAGAGGAGAGAGAGAGAGAGAGCGAGCGAGAGAGAGAGCGAGCACAGTCCGGAACAGATTAGAATCTGAGATACCACAGCTCTGCTGTGATTGACAAGGAAGCCATGCAGACTGCATGTTACAGTGAACCGAGGAACCTGCAGTGTGGGAAACCAGTCTAATTTTAAAATAAACTCCTCGCTGATAGTGGGACACATAGCAGCATGGTTTATATATATTTTATACACACACACATATATATATCATGGTAAGTTTGGGTGAAGGAATAATTTCTGCGAACATTGCTTTGAAGCAAGAAGCAATCATTTTGATTATGGACATGATTGGATTCTGAGCACTGGATTGGATTCCTATGCCTGCAATCAGATCAGATGTATCGCCATGAAAATAGGCATACACATTTAAGTATATAGTATATAGGACGGTACAACAGTGAAATGGACGGAGAGGGACCGAATGAAAGGGATCAAACATTGAACATATTAAAAAACGGAACACAAACAGCGATGTAGTTATTAGGTCACTGTAGCCCATCAGATACAGCTTGATATGCCAACAACTGATCACTGGGGTCATGTAAGACATGGCATAACATGTCTGGAGCCCTGTGAATAACCTTGGAGGAATCAAAATGTCGGCTTGGTAGCTCATCCTGTCAGCCTGTCACCCATATAGGCGACCTGGTTCGATTCCAGCCTGTGGTCCTTTGCTACGTGTCATTCCCTCTCTCTTTCTCTACCCACTTTCCTGACAATCTCCACTCGCCTGTGCATAAAGGTATATAAATGCCCCAACAAATATCCTTAAAAATTAAGAAACAAATTGCAAAATTGCATTCCTTCTCATTACTGGCCCCTTTTGGCCGGTCAGTGAACTGCAGCTCCAGCTTGTTCATTCAGAGCACTGCGGTTGGATGCGAGCTCCATGGGTTGAGACAATAACTCTACAATAACTCTTTCCTGGCCAAACCGCCCCGGTTCAAATACAATAAAAATCAGCCCCCAGGCTGTTCTGCACAACTAAGAGAGTGGTGGAAGGACTAATTTAAGAGAAGGGCTTTGCCGCTTTTCTAGCTTGTCTCTGTCTATCAACTTTAGGGATATTGTGTTTAACAAAAACCTGTCGTTGTTGCCGAGGCTCTCTGTGTCTCTGGGGTGCAGCTCAGCACAGATGAAGAATGTTACCCCAACTCAGTCATTTGACGGAAGATCTCCTTTAAATGGATATACAGTTTTTATCCATCAGTCACTTTATTGTTCTTTATTGTGTAAAGCATTGTTACAGTATAGTGTTGTTTATAGAATATAGTATAGTATATAGTAGGTCGTATGTTGTGTTGTTTATAGTATATAGCAGTGGAGGCTCGTCCATTGAGGAACGTTTCAGAGAAAAATAAACTTGCAAGACAAAAATAAATACACATACACATTTGACAGATTCATCTGTCAAAATACTGATAATATACTGATAAAATACAACAATCATGTCCCCATGTCAAAATATCAACAGCGCCCCCTACCGCAATTGAAAATTACTGTACGGAGGCCGGTCCTCCACAAGCTCCCCATTGAAGTTCATTATAAAACTGCCGGACCCGAGCGGCCGGTGAGTCCAGGTTTTCTACATGAGTGTGTATGGCAGTAAGGGACTAGCCAGAGGCTCTGTGAACCAATCAGCAGAGCTCACTGCGCTGGTGAATACCCAATCAGAGGTTTGGGTGGAGACCGGAGACCTTTTAGACTTGAAACTTTCGAGTTACTATCTCAAAGTGTTCCGGGTGCATGGCGCCAAACATAAACAGAAAGAATGGCTGACCGTGACAAGGTGGTGTTTCTTTAGTTCACAATTAATCAATCAATTTACATGATTTACGTGCATAACTGGTTTTACTATTTGATAGTCTTATTTTAATTTAATACAGGTAAATATAAAAAAAACACTGCTCCCTCAAATGTCACTAAATTTTACCCTCTACCCTCCATGACCCCCTAATACACTGTCACAACTGAAAGGGAGGCACCTTCCTTCCTCCTCTACTTTTACAACCACCAGCTGCCACTGGTATATAGTAGTATATAGTATAGTATAAAGACTTTTTAGTATATAGTTTAGTATATAGTGTTGTATATTGTATATAGTTGATATTTTAGTACATAGTGTTGTCTATAGTATATAGTATACAGTATAGCATATGGTAGGTAGTATATAGTGTGTTTTTTATGTGTCTGTGTTAAGCTATTGTTCTAAAACACTCACTTTGTCTGTGAAAGGTGCTATATAAATAAACTTGACTTATTAACTTAAATGTGTACGTGTATTATTCATCTAACCATCTGATGTCTGTTGTACTGACAGCATGTCATGTACAGGAGGGAGAATAATTCAGGGGTTACAGTGTTTGACTCCTAGCCAAATGGTCCTGGGTTTGATGATCGCAAGACGCCAAACCCCAGACCTACCTGCTCCTTAAGGACGAACGATAGAAGCATCTGCTGGATGACGAAGCAAAGTAAGTAGTAACAGTGAACATTACGTTAAACCCAAGGCCCTTTACACATCTGATGACTATTGGGAGATGTGGTAGCTCAGGACTTCTTTAAGACATTCTTCTTCTTATGGAAGCAGAACAAAGTAATAATATATTATACATGAAGGTAACACCAGGAAGGCCTAGACACCTGGAGTGGACAGCCAGAGGACAGAGTGTTCTACACACTTATGCATTACAAATATTTAGGCACAAAACACGCGTGTGTGTGTAGTAGCGTACTGCTCTCCCTACCCTCCCTTATAGGGAAGGTGAGTCAGCGTGACCATATATCTCTTTGGAAGCGCATGCTTCTTAAACAGAGCTAAATTGTTCAATCTCACGGTGGTGGAACAAAACCAGCAGCCCTGTGCGAGTGGAGGCCACACTGCAGGCGTACACCAGGAGAACCAATCACCCTATCACGCAGTACTCTGACCACCCAGGACAACCACGTCCACCCAGGTCCCGTTATCCTAAAGAGATTATCAGGATGTGTGGAGGCACGCAATCTAACCGCAATTGTATTCCGGCCTTTATAGCCCTGGTGGACCGAGCACTCATGAATTTGTGAACAGAGGAAGACCTGCTGGTGGGTAAGGGGGAGAGGTACCTTCTCACTGCTCTTCATAAAACACTAGGCTGGGACTGAAGGTGAACTTAGGTGAAGCGTGTATACACACACGCACGCGCACACATACACCAGGATGCGGCTGAAGGTGATCTTAAAGGTGCAGCGTGTAGAATCGAGTGGCATCTAGCGGAACGGACTTGGCAGAAATGAAAAAGCGGATTTGTGAGTATGTTTTAATTGGTGTATATCCTCGTGTAACTAAGTATCATTGTGTTTCCATTAGCTTAGATCAAGCCCTTTATATGTAGAGAGGGAGTGGGTCCTCTTCCAACGCCATGTTTCTACAGTAGCTCAGAAGGGACAAATGGCTCTAGAGAGGACAAGTTGATAATTCGCTATCTTACTTGTGAGCTATGACCTATTGTTTGACATAATCTTTGACGTACCTACTGGCACCTTACAGACCACCATAGCTTCAGTTGGTTGCAATCTGCCACCTCACCACAAGAGGCTACTAAATCCTGCACACTGCACTTTTAACATCCGCTCGCGGAAAAGTGGCAGCCAGCATCTTTAAAATAAATTAAACATTCTTTCTTTACTCTCCGCTTAAGCTCCTCATGCGCCCCACGCCACACCACCAACCCTCTCCTACAGATCTCCACCCTTCCCTCTGGACCACTAACCCTGCCCGCTACTCCCTTCCCCTCTGATCAGGATTTAACACGCCTCCACCTGCCCACATTCTCCTCCCTCCCTCCCCCCTTACCCAAGCCAAGCCACTTCCCTCACAGTAAATCAATGGAGTCTACAGCAGGACAGATAACCCTGTGAGTGAAGTTCTAGGGCTCAGACAGGAGGGATGCAGGTGGTGGGTTGTGACCCAGGAGGACCGTTGGAACCATGGAGAACAAGTTCTGATGCTTTGCTCCGTGTTCTTTGTGTGTGTGTGTTTTTCTCTCCTCCCCTGAGCCAGGAAACCAGTTTTAAGAGTGTGAGGGCAGCCAGGGCACCACGTCAGTCTGCGGTGTCACCTTGTATCCCTGGATGAGTCCATTCTGCGTCTCCAGCGGGGGTGTGTCCCAGGTTAGCTCCAGGACGCTAGGTGACAGGGCGGACACGCTGATAGACTGGGGAGCCACTGACGGTGCTGGGGGAGCAGGAGAGGAGGGGAGGAGGGGGGTGGGGAGAGGAGGGGAGGGGATGGGAGGGAAGAGGAGGGGAGGGGAGGGGAGGGGATGGGAGGGGAGGGGAGGGGAGGGGAGGGGAGGGGAGGGGAGGGAAGAGGAGGGGAGGGGAGGGGAGGGGAGGGGAGGGGAGGGGAGGGGAGGGGAGGGGAGGGGAGGGGAGGGGAGGGGAGACGGTTAGATGTACCTGGCAGGTAGACACAGAGTTGAGGAACAGGGTACACTTGGGATGAAGTCAAAAGAAGGCATTACATGATTAAGCTGCAAATTGAAGACCAGACTCATCCATATTGAGAGGGAGTAATTACAGGGAGTGCAAAACAATAGGAGAGCATGTGATAGTCCTGTCAATGTGACAGATGACAGAACCATGTATGTATTAAAGTCAGGGGGAGGCCTGATTGTGTGTGTGTGACAAATAGTGTGTATGTGTGTGTGTGTAATGTATTTGCACTCTCTGTCTCTCTAATGGATTTGTGCCCCTACTTGCCGCAAAAAGGTTGGCACAAAAAAAGCACTGCCACAAAATGGATGACCTCGTCCAGCTCCTGATGACATTCCAATATGTGCATAACAACCCACTCTCACACACACACACCTGTACACACATGCGCGCGCGCGCACACACACACACACACACACACACACACACACACACACACACACACACACACACACACACACACACACACACACACACACACACACACACACACACACACACACACACACACACACACACACACACACACACACACACACACCCACCCTATTAGAACAAGCCACTCAACCTTTCAAAAGAAAATGTCACTCTGACAAAGGAGCAGAGAAAGACGAGGGGCACACAAGGGGCAAGAGGTGGAGGGGAGAGGGGGAAAGGGATGATGGCGTAGGGAGAGAGAGACATAGGGAGAGGAAGTGTGAAACAAAGATGGGAGGGAGAGAGGGACAAAGAGAGAGGGAGGGAGAGACGGGCAATAGAAAGGAAGAGAGAGAGAGGCCAAAACACAGAGAAGGGGTCCCCAAGGTGAGTGATGTAAAAGTAACCATAAGCTACTAAACTCTTTAGACTACATGCCGTCTCAATAACCCCCCCCCCCCCCCCCCCCCCTGACACACACACACACACACACACACACACACACACACACACACACACACACACACACACACACACACACACACACACACACACACACACACACACACACACACACACACACACACTCACACTCTTCAACATTCAATATTTTAATATAAGCAAGAGGGCCCAGGAAACTTTTCTCCAGGGAGGAGACTTCATAGTATTTCAATATTTCATAGTTTAATATTTCAAAATAGAGAGTTGGTGTTTGAGTTCCTCAAAGTGCTCCTTCTACCACCGATTACCTCCTCAGTTGAGGTCAGCAGTGTTCCACCCTTACTGTAAACAGCTTGGATGGATCCCTGCTTCTCCAGGCGCCGTACAGTTTGCCAGAATCGCTTTGATTCCGACTGAAAGTTCTTCTCCATACCTTCTCCGAACTCCTCCCACACCCGCTGCTTTGCCTCTGCTACGGTTGAGGCAGCAGTCCTCTTGGCCTGTTGATACCTTGCAACCAAGTCTGGAGTCTCCCGTGCTAACATAGCCCGGAAGGCCTCCTTCTTCAGTTGGACGGCTTCCCTGACCACTGGTGTCCACCAGAAAGTCAGAGGGTTGCCGCCCCTTGAGGCACAAATTACCTTGAGGCCAGAGCTCTCAACCGCAGCATCAGAAATAGAAGCTTTGAACACTAACTCTGGTTCAAAAGGTCCAGCCTCCACAGAGACGTGGAGAAATTTCGCAGGAGATGAGAGTTGAAGGTCTCCTTGGCAGGGGCATCCACCAGACATTCCCAGTTCACCCGCATTACATGTTTGGACTTACCAGGTTTGTCCAGAGGCTTCCCTCGCCATCTGACCCAACTCACCACCAGGTGCTGATCAGTAGACAGCTCTGCCCCTCTCTTCACCCGAGTGTCCAAAACATGCAGCCTCCGGTCATATGACACAATAACAAAATTGATTATTGACTTCGGCCTAAGGTACTCTGGACGTTGTACACTTATGAGCATTGATGTTTAAGCATGGTGTTCATTATGGCCAATTCATGACTAGCACAGAAGTCCAATAACAAAACACAACCAAGTTGTGCCTCCAAGTTTTCCCATTGTCACCCACGTCTGTGTTGAAGTTTCCCAGTAAGGCTATGGAGTCCCCTACAGGAGCCCCATGCAGGACTCCATCCAGGGTGTCCAAAAAGGATGAATACTCCAAACTGTTGTTTGGCGCATAGGCACAAACAACAGTTTGTGTTTTCCCACATAGGGAGGCGACCCTCTTGTCCAAACTCCAACATAGCGGCACTCAGCTGGGGACTTGTGAGTATCCCCACACCTGCCCGGCGCTTCACACCCTGAGCAACTCCAGAGACCAACCCCTATTCAGGAGTTTGGTTCCAGAGCCAATGCTGTGTGTAGAGGTAAGCCCCACCCGATCCAACTGGTAGTGCTCCACCTCCCGCACTAGTTTAGGCTCCTTCCCCCCCAGAGAGGTGACAAAGCCAGTCTCTGCCGTCAGGGTTTTGTCCGTGGATGCCCCCTGCCTTTACTGCCACCTGACTGGCAGTGCAGTCAGTGCCCGGTTCTCCCTGTAGATGGTGGGTCCATGGGATGGAAAAGTATCCACATTTCTTGTTCCTCCATGGCTAGCCCTGCCACCAAGCGTTCACGGACGGGCCCTCCATCCGGGCCTGGCTTCGGAAAGGGGACCCAGGCATCCTCCGGGCAAGGTAGCAATACTTTTTCCTTGCTCTTCCATTGGGGTCTTTTCAACATTTTGTGGAAGTCAGTGTCTAAGGAGTGGCAAACAGGGGTGGTGGTTTCCCTGTTCAAAAATGGGGACCAGAGGGTGTGTGCCAATTATAGTGGTATCACATAACTCAGCCTCCCTGGAAAAGTATCCTGCAAGGTGCTGGATAGGAGGGTTCAGGATCAGGATAGGAGGGTTCAGAATGAAGAGGAACAACAAGGTTTCTGTCCTGGTCGTGGAACAACAGACCAGCTTTTAACTCTTGCAAGGATCCTAGAGGGGGCCTGGGAGTATGCACATCTGGTCTACATGTGCTTTGTGGATTTGGAGAAGGCATTTGACCGGGTCCGCCTGGAGATGCTGTGAGTTCTGGGAAATGATGTGCTCCTGTTGTCGCCATCAGCCTGTGACCTTCAGCTCTCACTGGATCAGTTTGCAGCGGAGTGCGAAGTGGCTGAGATGAGGATCAGCAGGAAAGAAGAAAAGAAACCGGTGGATTGCCTTCTCCAAGTGGGGAGTTACTCCTTCCCCCAAGTGAAGGAGTTCAAGTATCCCGGGGTCTTGTTCTCAAGTGAGGGGACAAAGAAGTGTGAGATTGACCGGAGAATAGGGGCAGCGGGAGCGGTATTGGGTGCCCTTTACCGCACCGTTGTGACCAAAAGAGAGCTGAGCCAGAAGGCAAAGCCTTGATCTACTGGTCAGTCTTTGTTTCTCACATCAAGCTTGGAGGAGACCACGGGGCAGACCAAGGTACAGGTGGGGTGAGTACATCTCCACGCTGGCCTGGGAACACCTCGGAATCCCCCAGTCAGAGATGGTTGATGTTGCCAGGAAGAGGAAAGTTTGGGGTCCCCTGCTGAAGCGGCTACCTCCGCGACACGATCCCGGATAAGCAGTAGACGATGCATGGAGTTGGTGTTTGAACTGTATTATACCACAGATTACAAAAGAGTTGGCGCCCCCTAGTGCAGGGTGTCAGGACATCCCGTGGTCTAGATTGTAACCCTAGTCGGAAACCCCATGGTCTACACAGCACATCAGGCACTCGGCCAATCAAACGCTGCCCCTTCTGGACACTCCTCCTACCTGCCTCTCCAACCGAAACCTCCACGGGGAGGGAGGGCGGGCTCTCCCCGATGATGTTGTAGCTCGCCATGACGATCTGGTAGCGCCTGAACTTCTTTAGCTCTGCAGGGACAGACGACATCACTCAGGATCTCTCAGACACCGTGAGACACACACACACATACACACTGCGCCGATACACGTTCGCCACTATAGTGCCACACATTGAAGAGGTGGCCAAGCACATGCGAGAGGTCCATGAAAATACAGCCCTGTCATCACTTTATCTTGAAAGCACTTACGTGTCAACTCGAACTCTGTTAGCGCAGCGCTGCTGACCGTCTTGAAGGTGCTCTTGGCTGCCGTGGAGGAGGAGGAAGGAGAGTAGAAGAAGGAGATGAAGAAGAACAAGAAGAATGAGTAGTAGAAGGAGAACAAAAAGAAGAAGGAGAAGACAGCAATGAGTGATAGAGTGACAGTAGGGAGGACGAATCGATTAATCCATCAAGTCGAGTCAAAAAATGTCATAATGTAGTTAAAAGGCTTTTTTCCTTTTTCTTTATTTCTGCTTTCTTTCGCGGAAAAACAAAACAATTTTAGCTACCAACAGAGTGCTGTCTTGCCTCAGGGTGTCAGGCTCCTCAGGCGAGAGGTTTCCCATTTGGGAACTACTTGACAATCTAACTACCAAACAACCATTTTGTTATTGGATTGTGTTTAGTGGCGCTGGAGAACAAGAGGGTGAGGAAACAACGATGCACATGCCTCCACTTACCGAAAGGTGGTGAGTGGAGGCATGTGCATCATTTGCAAGATAACCCTGTGTGACACTTTCAGTTGATTTTTGTATTGTATTGTGCGACATTTAGTGGGAGAATCCACATCAAACAACTGAATTAAGTTAAGATGAAGTATTTCCACATTCAAATTATACAAAAAATGAAATGTTATCCAAATAATTCTATATATATTTATATTTAATACATTTATTACATAACATTTTTTATATAATATGAACGTTGAATCAAGCAAACACATATGCATGTGTACACTTACATACACTTATGTGCACTTGTACTTTTAAATGTAAATATTAAATCATAAATATTTTATCGTCATTTCAAAAGAAAAACTTTTTATTGACTTTTTCTTTTTATTGTAAATGACCTCTTGCGGCCCCACCTGCAGTACCTTGACGGCCCACCAGTGAGCCATGGCCCACACTTTGGGAAACCCTGATGTACACTAATACCTGTACAACTGTACACTCCCCCTCCCCCCCAGCGAATGCGGTACCCACCTGTGAGGAGGGCACTTGTGGTGTTGTTTTTAGTTGCCATGGTTTCGGCCACAGTCGAGGCGGTGGTGTTTACGGGGAGCTCCCTGTAGTATAGTCTGTAGCCGAGCAGGACCCCGTTAACACTCTCATCACACGGCCGCTGAAACACACACACACACGCACACGCACACACACACGCACACGCACACACACGCACACGCACACGCACACACACACACACACACCAACAAACAACATATTCTGTTACACTCTACTTCACAAAGACACATTTCAAGATTTGGGGAAGTTCCATCTTCCTCCTGGCTTCCCAGAATGCCAGTGTGTGTGTGTGTGTGTGTGTGTGTGTGGAGCAGGTGAGTGACAGAGCATTGACAAGCTGGTAAAGCTGCATCTAGCATAATCTATAATGAGGAAGCAGTGAATCGGTCTTGGCCTAACCTGCCAAAGGGAAGGTTGAAAGGTGCTGGCACACTTGTAAAGCATGATACAATTGTCAATTGATTTCTGAAACCCCTATTCTTATTTCACTCACACTTATTTCAGCCAGGGAAGGCTGAAATTTCACATGTTATGGTAAATTACTCATGTTACTCAAGTGATTTTCTGTAGCCGAGCGTGTGTGCATACCTTCCACTGCACCAGGACTGAGGTGGTGGTGGTCGGTTTCACTGCAAGTATGACCGGAGGCTCATCAGGTACTGGAGAGAGAGAGAGAGAGAGAGAGAGAGAGAGAGAGAGAGAGAGAGAGAGAGAGAGAGAGAGAGAGAGAGAGAGAGAGAGAGAGAGAGAGAGAGAGAGAGAGAGAGAGAGAGAGAGAGAGAGAACAAAAAAGAGTGATGACAACGCCCATTTTACTACAGCCACAGCTCCTTGACTGTGGGCCTCTCCCCTCCTTTCTCCTTCTCCGTCTCTCCTCCTCCTCTCCTCTTTTTTCCTCTCCTCACCGTCCTGCAGTGTGGTTACTGCCTCCGTGTCCTTGCTGGTGGAGCTGTCCCCAACATCGTTGGTGGCCAGCAGCCGGAGCTTGTAGGAGCTAAAGGGCTTCAGTCTGTGGGAACACCCACGCACGCACGCACGCACGCACGCACGCACGCACGCACGCACACACACACACACACACACACACACACACACACACACACACACACACACACACACACACACACACACACACACACACACACACACACACACACACACACACACACACACACACACACACACACACATCAAAACCCTTTCTCCATACCTGATTTTAAACCCAACGCACACAAAGGTGGACTTGGCTACCAAAAGGAAAAGGCGCCACTTAAAAACGTTCCATTTAAACCGGTCCCTGCTGGTGCCATTAGGGCGATTACAATCAGCACACAATCACACAAGCCGAGGTGCCACCTGGCACTTTTGGCCTTTCTGTTAATGCTAATAGCGTACGCAATCTCTTCCTTTCTTTGGGTCCACTGACGCCACATCGGGGAGGGGGTGTGGGGGGGGGGGTGTAGTGTGTGTGTGTGTGTACCTGTCAACGGTCCAGGAGCTCAGGTTGTGGGGTATGTCTGTGGTGTGCGTGTCCCACTCCCCGCTGGGCAGCTCCTTCATCTGCAGGGTGAAGTACCTCAGGGGGGAGGAGCCTGAGCTTCCCGTCACCCAGTGGAGGCGGAGCCTGCGAGACTCCACTTCCTCCTGTGGGATGGACAGCTTTCGGGGCGACTGAGGTCGTTCTGGGGGAAAGAGGGGCAGGTCAAATGTTACTACAGAGACAGAGTTAGCGGATTGGGGTGGGGATTAGTACAGTGGCCCTTAAGTACAAATCCCAAACGACAATTAGGAAAACACAACAAACACAATGGTTTATAGGGAATCACAACAACAAATAGAAAATGACAACAAATAGGAAATCACAACAACAAATAGAGAATCACAACTACAAAAAGGAAATCGCAACAACAAATAGCGCATCACAACAACAGATAGGGAATCACAACAGATAGGAAATCACAACCACAAATAGGGAATCACAACAACAAAAACTGAATCTGAAATTACGTCAGCAAAACAGAAACACAACCACATTAACTCCTACAGGAAACAGGTGGGTGCCTATTGACAAGGCCATCAGGGATTGGACACACTATTGACAGTAAGCCCTTTCTGCCTAAACCTGAAAATAAGTTTGGTTCCCTAATGCTAACCAAACCAAATGCTAACCAAACTGCAAAAAAATGTACTTAGTTGCTCTATATACTATTTCCGATTTGTTGTGTGTTGCCGTTGTGATTCCCTATTTGTTATTGTGATTTCCTATACAGGTGCACATTGTGCACATTACTGTGCACATTACTGAGAATGAAGCAAAACCAAAACAAATTAAAGTAAAAAAGTAAAATCCTCAAAGTTGATTACATTTGGTAATCTGGTGACAAAAGTACACTCTGCATATTGTCAAGATAAAATACAAAGCATATGCTCAGTGTCTTGTGTATTGTACCGGGGCCTCTGGCAAGGTGTGTGCTGAGCTAGTACACACTGTAATGCTAGAAACCACTCCAGTGTCGAGAAGCAGACACAATATAAGAACATATTTTTAGCTGGTGTGTGTGTATGTGTGTGTGTGTGTGTCTTTCATTCTGAAGTGCTAAAAGTCCACTCAAGGGATGAGGAATCTTTGTAAAAAATGAGTCAGTATAGAGATCAGGTGATTGCACACACATTTTTATTGTATATAGTCTTTTTAAAGTATTGTTTAAAAAATGTATACTGCGGGAGGGAATGGGGAGTAAGCATTCCATTGTACTTGTTGCAAATGGCCAATAAAACATCTTGTATCTCTTGTATCTTGAACACACACACACACACACACAGGGGGTACGAGTATTTAATTTCAGGAGCAGCAGGTTATCGACTGAGCCTTGGAATAAAAGCGTTATCGATTCACTCTGAAGTTTAATTAATCTGCACTTATGTACTCAAATAGCCCACCCCATTTTATAGACAGACACTAATGCAGTCACACCCATTCACACTCTCTCTCTCTCTCTCTCTCTCTCTCTCTCTCTCTCTCTCTCTCTCTCTCTCTCTCTCTCTCCCTCCCTCCCTCCCTGAGGCTGGCATTCGTTGAACGGCCCCCCTCTCGTCAGTCACGATGGTCTATTCAAATGGGACACCTCATTAGCTGAGAATGGGGAAGGCCCAACCCTCTCCCTCCTACTTCCCCCCCCAATGCTTGATAGCCCCAGGACCGGGAGGGAGAAAGAGCAGGGGAGGACAGGAGAGGACGGAAGGTAAAAAGGAGAAGGAGAAGCAGGAGAAACACAGCTGTGGGAAAGAGGTAGGCCAAGGAGGAAGCCACGTCAGCTGAAGAGCGTAATGGAAAAGAAAAGGACAGAGAAGAGGAAGTAGAGAGCGAGAGAGAGAGAGAGAGAGAGAGAGTCCAGCGCTAGCAGGCAAGCTCAATCCATCATGCACGGCCGTATTAACCTTGATCATGGATTCAACAGTGACCGTGATTAATTCACGCGTTCCAATTGTGATATCGATAATATTGATTCTGTTTAGGACGCCGTCTCCCAGGTATTGACATGCAGCCTGTTGAGGCTCCGACCTCATCACAATGTTACATCTCTTCTAATAGGGACACACTGCTTTAGACACGGAACACCCCATGTTATCTATCTATCCAAGTCGCCCACCAGGTGCTTTTATCAGACATGACCTACTGTGAATTCAGATAGGCGTATCATTACAGCCCCTGTTACACCTAAGGGTTTGAGTGCAAGTAGCCATTACAAGCCATTGCATAATTGGCCTTGACATCCGTGACATCCCACAGCGGGAGTGTCCACCTGGATGTATGATGGACTGATAATAGGCCACCCGGTTGGAACAGTCCACTGGGTAGGCTGGTAGTCTGATCCACTCACAGCTGGTTCTAATAGGGACCCTGTAAGGCAGCGGTCTGTACCTCTTTCAGCCCAGGGAACCCCTGGTGGACTGAGAAACAGCTTAGGGACCCCCTGGTGGACTGAGAAACAGCTTAGGGACCCCCTGGTGGACTGAGAAACAGCGCAGGGACCCCCTATATATTTTTCCATAAAATGCCATTTCCATTTTATCCCAGGCCTATAGGCCTTATAATATATTGATAATGCCTTGTTAACTTCTTAACACATCCAGCTTTGAGGCTTAGTTATAAGCCATGTGGACATAATTCTAATCAATGCATCAGGCTCAAAGGTTTCCATGGTGATAAGTGACCCTGGTGTGTGGCAGGATAAACATGATTCAGAGGCCCTATAGGTCTGTCTATGTCAATGAGCTGGACCTCCTTGTGGAGCAAACACTGACTTGAAGGTGGGATTTGGGTGAAACGCAGGGGTAAGGTGACGGCAAGAATTGGTTTCTGCAATAATCTTGTTTTGGACCCCTGGTTTTAGACCATTGCTTTAAGGAGAAGGGAGGGTTATGGCATCTTTTTCTAGGATATAGGTAATCTAATCCAGTGTCCAACACCATCTATCCTGCCCCTTTATCTAACACAATCAACACCATCTATCCTACCCCTTTATCTAACACCATCATCACCATCTGTCCCGCCCCTTTATCTAAGAACGACAGCACCTCTGGCACCAGTTACAAAACACACTCCTCGTTTTCTTCAAAGAGAAAAACAAGCTTCTTGTCGAGTCACGACGAAGGCCCAGCAAGAGGAAGTCATTAGGAACAGAATACAAACACATGCAAGCATTAACAGCAGGTATTTATGGGATGTCTGATGCTGTGGAATAGACAGCGGGTAAACACTGTACGATAACACTTCCTCAATACACTTCCCCTGGAGCCCACCAGTACACACACACCTACATACCTCAACAGGCAGTGAGTAATTAAAAGGTAGCACCTAAGTTGCATTAGTTAAGAGAGAGAGAGAGAGAGAGAGAGAGAGAGAGAGAGAGAGAGAGAGAGAGAGAGAGAGAGAGAGATGGAAGGGGGGACACAGTTGGAAGGATGGAATGATGTCACAAAGGTACCGAGTTCAATCTCCGACATCTCCACAGGATGCATGTGGGCGAAACCTCTTACCTCCTTCTTAAAGACACGCATTGGAACTGATTGTGAGTCGCTTTGGACAAAATGCTAAAATGACTACCAGAAACACATCGTAAATGTCCTATGTGCCACTAGTGTATGAATGATGACTACTACGACGTCTACTAGTTCAGATTAAAGTACTTAAGTGTAAAAGTACGTGGAGCCTGTGTGTGGTCGGTGGCTGGTTTAAGCAGCCTCACCTGGCCTGAGTCAGACTGATTACTGTAAGGCTGGTGAGGCTGCACACCTGTGGGTCCTTGTTAATCAAGGCCCACAGGTTAAGGGCTGGTGTCTACCAAAGCGTTTTTTTGTACTGACAACTGCTATTTTCAGCTTTTTTCCAATTCGCTCCAAGCACTTTCAGTTGAAAAAAGTAGATTGTTTGCCAAAAGCTGGCAATTAAAACCGGGGAGGGGGGGGCGGGACATACAGTATCAACAATGTCAACAATGGGGGAGGAGAGACTGATACTAGTGTAGACTAATGTCATAAATAGACTGTTTACGTTCACAACGAAGGAATGCGGAAGCATCATAAAGGTTTTCGTAACCTAGCAACAATAAGAACTTGGGAGAAGCGCTCTGAAAAAGAGGTTGTGGCCTGAGTGGTGTTTGGAGGACACATCAACTGCGAAACTCAACAATAAACCAGTTTCCTCATCCCCCCTGTGTCCTTGTCTTCGGGATGAGCCCTCAAGCAATATCCAAGTTCTGGTTTATGCGTTCAAGATGAGGGATGCTGAGCAGTTTTTTGTTCCACAGAAAATAATACATCTTCATGAGTGTTCATGAGCAGCCAAACAGAAACTCATCAATCATTCAAGCTGAGGTTCTGGCGTAGTCAGGCTATAGTCAGTTTTCTGTGTGTATTCGTTGTGGAATGCGGCAATAGCTGCGGTTGAGGGAGAGTCAAGCTATAGTCGTGTGGTGTTGGTAAGTGTGGTAGGAGAGGAAATTTGGAGAGAGAGAGAGAGAGAGAGAGAGAGAGAGAGAGAGAGAGAGAGAGAGAGAGAGAGAGAGAGAGAGAGAGGGGAGAGAGAGAGAGAGAGAGAGAGAGAGAGAGAGAGAGAGAGAGAGAGAGAGAGAGAGAGAGAGAGAGAGAGAGAGAGCGGGATGCACGCTCAAACGCACTTGTGAAACAGATGCTCCTTGGTATCATCTGACAGAATCCACTTATATTTCAGAGTGAGAATGAGCCTTTATGTGCTGCTGGAGTGTAACACTGCAACTGCAGATATGCTGGACAGTAATAATGGTGTTAATATACCATATCTGATTCACAGAGAGACACCAGCTGGCAGAACAGAACAGGCTACCTTAAATCAAGACACCAAGTGTTCAAAAGAAACTTCACTATGTCGCTGCCACGTTCTGTATGTGTACAGTAAGACATTTTTGCTGCATTTTGTCGCTTTATTAAGTGGTTCATGGGCAAAATGACCCTATAGAAATTTGGAGAGAAAGTAGCGTGGACTATATAACAACGTATACTGGATTTAAAGTTATGGATATCAAATATCGAAATCAGCTGCATACTGCGAGTCAATTTAAAATGCATTTTTTTTTTCATTCCTAAAAATGTGTTACGCTGGAGTGAGCTGAGGGAAATATCAGCCAGCCTGGAGCTATGAAATGTGTATGAAATATGATAATAATGCTCAATAGAAATAATTAAATGACCAGGAGGTCCTAACGTTGTTTGTATACATAACTTATACATAATTTAGATTACATTTTCCGACAGCTAATACCGCTTAATATTAAATAAATCTCAGGAAATGCTTTATGTTTTCCACAACAACAGTAAGAACAACGGTAGAACGAAGGCAGGATGAAAGCTATTAGACAATAGGAAGGACCACAAACACCCAGCTACGCTCCCTTGATGTACAACACAGAAGTACACACACAACACTCTACTGATGAGTACACACAACACTCTACTGATGAGTACACACACCAACACTCTACTGATGAGTACACACACCAACACTCTACTGATAAGTACACACACTAACACTCTACTGATAAGTACACACACTAACACTCTACTGATGAGTACACACACCAACACTCTACTGATGAGTACACACACAACACTCTACTGATGAGTACACACACAACACTCTACTGATGAGTACACACACAACACTCTACTGATGAGTACACACACCAACACTCTACTGATGAGTACACACACCAACACTCTACTGATAAGTACACACACAACACTCTACTGATGAGTACACACACAACACTCTACTGATGAGTACACACACAACACTCTACTGATGAGTACACACAACACTCTACTGATGAGTACACACACCAACACTCAACTGATGAGTACACACACCAACACTCTACTGATGAGTACACACAACACTCTACTGATGAGTACACACACCAACACTCAACTGATGAGTACACACACCAACACTCTACTGATAAGTACACACACCAACACTCTACTGATAAGTACACACACAACACTACTGATGAGTACACACACAACACTCTACTGATGAGTACACACACCAACACTCAACTGATGAGTACACACAACACTCTACTGATGAGTACACACACCAACACTCAACTGATGAGTACACACACCAACACTCTACTGATGAGTACACACAACACTCTACTGATGAGTACACACACCAACACTCAACTGATGAGTACACACACCAACACTCTACTGATAAGTACACACACCAACACTCTACTGATAAGTACACACACAACACTACTGATGAGTACACACACAACACTCTACTGATGAGTACACACACCAACACTCAACTGATGAGTACACACACAACACTCTACTGATGAGTACACACACAACACTCTACTGATGAGTACACACAACACTCTACTGATGAGTACACACACCAACACTCAACTGATGAGTACACACACCAACACTCTACTGATGAGTACACACAACACTCTACTGATGAGTACACACACCAACACTCAACTGATGAGTACACACACCAACACTCTACTGATAAGTACACACACCAACACTCTACTGATAAGTACACACACAACACTACTGATGAGTACACACACAACACTCAACTGATAAGTACACACACCAACACTCTACTGATGAGTACACACAACACTCTACTGATAAGAACACACACAACACTCTACTGATAAGTACACACACTAACACTCTACTGATAAGTACACACCAATTATACTGATGAGTACACACAACACTTTACTGATAAGTACACACACAACACTCTACTGATGAGTACACACAACACTCTACTGATAAGTACACACACAACACTCTACTGATGAGTACACACACAACACTCTACTGATGAGTACACACACAACACTCTACTGATGAGTACACACAACACTCTACTGATAAGTACACACACAACACTCTACTGATAAGTACACACACAACACTCTACTGATGAGTACACACACAACACTCTACTGATGAGTACACACAACACTCTACTGATAAGTACACACACAACACTCTACTGATGAGTACACACACAACACTCTACTGATGAGTACACACACAACACTCTACTGATGAGTACACACACAACACTCTACTGATGAGTACACACACAACACTCTACTGATAAGTACACACACCAACACTCTACTGATAAGTACACACACTACTCTACTGATGCATCTCAAGAAAAGTAGAAAGGAAATTCAGTTTTGAATCTGGGAAGATATCCAATAGATCTCGGAAGTGGGCCCGTGTTATGACAAGGCCATGGAGAATTTGTGGGTACGCAGCAGCAGAGGGGAGGGGGGGTTTAGTGGTGAGTGTGTTTGACCCCATAGGGTACCGGGTTCGATCCCCAATGTCCACTGGTATAGCCTGTGGAAAGGAAACCTTACCATCCAGCTCCTTAAGGACATGTCTCACAGAATTCAGTCTCAGTGGATAAAAAGCACCTGTGAATAAAACCATAGAGGTCTGTTACCTCTGCGTTCGGTGGTTAAGACCAGGGCCTCCTGGGTGTCTCCCCAGCCCAGAGCGGTGCGGCCGGTCAGCCTGAAGACGTAGTTCTGCTGGGGGGACAGGCCGGTGACGGTGAACTGCCGGGCATTGGCGCCTACCTCCACTGTGGTCCAGCGCTGGGGGTCGGCGCTCTCCAGCCGGTAGGAGATCTGGTATCCTGGGGGGGAGAGACCAGTGATCTAGGGGAATGTCTTAATGTGTGTGTGTGTGCGTGTGTGTGGAAGGTGCCCCTGATTGGTTAACCCAGTGGTTCCCAACCTTTTCCTGCAGGGCCCCCCCTTTTGTAGATCATAAAATATCAGCCACCCCCCCCCCCTCCCCACTTACATGCACCCACATTAAGACACTGTCAGACACATCCTTTGCATGCACACTCCTACTGAATTTATTTAAAACATTGTCTGTAATTAATACAGGCAAATTTAAATACAAACAGTCAGCGATATCGCTGTCGACTGTTCTTAACTCCTCCCTTCCCTAGGGGGCGCGCCCACAGTTTGGGAACCTCTGGGTTAACCTACGGTGACGGTGTCCTCAGAGAGCACCACAGGTACCACGGGTAGACTCACTGCAAGCAGCAGTGGGGAAGCTGATTATTCACACACACACACACACACACACACACACACACACACACACACACACACACACACACACACACACACACACACACACACACACACACACACACACACACACACACACACACACACACACACTCCCATTCTCTCTCTCTCATCACCAACAGTTATCCCTCCACCCCTAGACCCCTGTTGTCCAAGCGGTTTTTTTCTGAGTGGCATTTTTTTTTCTGAGTCATTTAGTAGCATACTCGCATCCCAAAACAAAATCAGTGCAATGTTTTATCCTCTAAACTTCTTGGAAGGGAGGATGGACACACAACAGGGCAACAGGGTAATAGTTATTGTTGAGCCCTGAAATGACATCACTTTTCTCTTGTTTTCTCAAAGGAAGAGACCCCCTCCTCACCAGCCTCATTAACAACAATACTCTCAAAACAACAGGGCACCCCGAAACTGTGTTTGTGATGTGGAAATGGACCAATCAGAGGAACAGAGAGAACTGAGCTGTTTTGGGGGGAGTGTGTCTGTCTGAGCTGCACTAAAGGATGGTATTCAAACTGTTGTTAGGGGAAACAGTTCAAAAGGCCTTTAACAGGCCCGGTCATTATGACTACTTGCTGCTGCTGCTTGTGTGTGTGTGTGTGTGTGTGTTTGTGTGGCCGATACACCGTGCAGTCTGGCTGTGTTGCATTAAGACACTTTGTGGCACCAACAAGGAGAACAGAGTGAACAAGATTCATCTTTCCACTTTGTGTTTTATTACCCAGGGGTTAGGATAGGAACAAGGATATATCGGATGGGCATGAATTATGTGCAAGCTACAAATGTGTGTGTCTGATTAAGTTAACACACACACACAGGCATGCAGGAACACAGACTCATGCCCACGTACCCAGACACGCATGAACAAGGAGAAACACAGTCAATCACTGTTGCACGCTCTAAAAAACACACACACACACACACACACACACACACACACACACACACACACACACACACACACACACACACACACACACACACACACACACACACACACACCACACACACACACACACACACACACACACACACACACACACACACACACACACACACACTTTGTCCTACCGTGTCCTTGCTCGACAAGGTGTGGGTGTGTGAGTTTCACACCTGTTGTCGTCCTCCCTCTGTCACCCTCTTCTCTGTTTCACATCTGGCTCATTAGTTTTGTTCTCCCCCTCCTCCTCCACCTGACCATCCCTCCTCCTCCTCCACCTGACCATCCCCCCTCCTCCTCCACCTGACCATCCCCCTCCTCCTCCACCTGACCATCCCCCCCTCCTCCTCCACCTGACCGTCCTCCCCTCCTCCTCCACCTGACCGTCCTCCCCCTCCTCCTCCACCTGACCATCCCCCCCCTCCTCCTCCACCTGACCATCCCCCCCTCCTCCTCCACCTGACCATCCCCCCTCCTCCTCTACCTGACCATCCCCCCTCCTCCTCCACCTGACCATCCCCCCTCCTCCTCCACCTGACCGTCCTCCCCTCCTCCTCCACCTGACCGTCCTCCCTCCTCCTCCACCTGACCATCCCCCCTCCTCCTCCACCTGACCATCCCCCCTCCTCCTCCACCTGACCGTCCTCCCCTCCTCCTCCACCTGACCATCCCCCTCCTCCTCCACCTGACCGTCCTCCCCTCCTCCTCCACCTGACCGTCCTCCCCTCCTCCTCTACCTGACCGTCCCCCCTCCTCCTCCACCTGACCATCCCCCTCCTCCTCCACCTGACCGTCCTCCCCTCCTCCTCCACCTGACCGTCCTCCCCTCCTCCTCTACCTGACCGTCCCCCCTCCTCCTCCACCTGACCATCCCCCTCCTCCTCCACCTGACCGTCCTCCCCTCCTCCTCCACCTGACCGTCCCCCCTCCTCCTCCACCTGACCATCCTCCCTCCTCCTCCACCTGACCATCCCCCCTCCTCCTCCACCTGACCGTCCTCCCCTCCTCCTCCACCTGACCGTCCCCCCCTCCTCCTCCACCTGACCATCCTCCCCTCCTCCTCTACCTGACCGTCCCCCCTCCTCCTCCACCTGACCGTCCTCCCCTCCTCCTCCACCTGACCATCCCCCTCCTCCTCCACCTGACCGTCCTCCCCTCCTCCTCCACCTGACCGTCCTCCCCTCCTCCTCCACCTGACCGTCCCCCCCTCCTCCTCCACCTGACCATCCTCCCCTCCTCCTCTACCTGACCATCCCCCTACCTACCTGTTGAAGGACCTTATTGTAATGGAATGTATTATATGTGTTATTATATATGTGTATATGTATGTATCAATTATATTATTATGGTGACAAGTAGTTCTCTTGTCTACCTGTTGAATGATCTTATTGTTATGTTAGGTATTATAGATGATGTTAATATTTATGTGAATTATGTATTTATTGGTTATATTATATTATGACTTCTGGTGACCAGTAGTTCTCTTGTCTACCTGTTGAATGACCTTATTGTCACTTACAAAAGCTTAATGTGATGTAAATCTGTAGCGAAATCATCAAAGATTACAAGAAGATACACAAACACACACATGGATACACACAAACACACACACAAATATAGACGGATGCAGACAAAAACACACACACAAATGTATAGATGCGCATGACAAAAACACACACACACACACACACACACAAATGAGATTGCATGCATGCAAACACACCCACACAGCCACGCACACTCACACCTACATCAAGGCTCATAGTTGACTTTTGCCCAAAAGGTAACGACAGTAGCAGCCTCCTCTCATTGTCCAGTGTTCACTTTCTCCATTTAGTTGAACGCTAACGGAGGCAGGTGTGTGTATGTACATGCACGCCGGGTATGTGTGTGTGTGTGACGAAAATCCACAATTAAATGTGTGCTCTTGCGTGTGTGTGTGTGTGTGTGTGTGAATCAATAACTACTAACTGCTTCCAATCTATGAGCCCACAGAACTGTGATAAAAGGGGAAGACACTAAATTATGATTGAACAGTGTTTCACCTATTGGTGTGTGTGATCATCTATTGGTGTGTGTGTGTGTGTGTGTGTGTGTGATCATCGATTGGTGTGTGTGTGTGTGTGTGTTATATTACCTAGTATGATGCCATTGGGGTTTGAGGGAGGCTGCCAGACCACTCTGACTGATGTCAGTCGAACCTCTGGAAACACCATCCTGGCTGGGGGTCCGGGCACTGGGGGGGGAGAGAGATAGGGGGAGGGAGAGAGAGACAGAGACAGAGAGAGAGAGAGAAAGAGCGTAAGAGAGACAGACAGAGAGAGGGGGAAGATGGGACAGCAGAGAGGGAAAGAGGGAGAACGGGGGAGAGAGGAAGAGAGAAAGAGAAAGAGGGAGAGAGAGAGAGAGAGAGAGAGAGAGAGAGAGAGAGAGAGAGAGAGAGAGAGAGAGAGAGAGAGAGAGAGAGAGAGAGAGAGAGAGAGAGAGAGAGAGAGAGAGAGAGAGAGAGAGAGAGAGAGATATGAATACCCCTCCAGGGTACACAGTGTAATGAAAGAGCAGGCTATGTCAACATGTGAAGCATAATTCTGATAATGCGTGGCTGCTATGAATCTGCGTTTACAGTCAAATGTGCTCTAACACACACACACACACACACACACACACACACACACACACACACACACACACACACACACACACACACACACACACACACACACACACACACACACACACACACACACACACACACACACACGGGATTATCTAAAGGAGTCTTGACAGAAAAGATGACATTCTTTCACACTATCTACGTCCTCCATAAAAGTACATGTTCCACATCACCGACCACATGCCTATGTGTGCGTGTGTGTGCGTGCACGTGTGTGTGTGTGTGCATGACTGACAGGCAGAATAGAGGTTCATTATATACTCGGTCGGGAATTGACTTCCCCCTCCCTTGATTCATCCTGAAATGAGAACAACTTTCGGAACGTGTCGGAACAGTTTGATGGATGAAGACCGTGTGTCATTTATGAAACACACACACACACACACACACACACACACACACACACACACACACACACACACACACACACACACACACACACACACACACACACACACACAGTGGTGGTGCAGCTCACCGTCCTCCTTGGTGTGCGTGAGGACAGGACCACTGGGGGGTCCGTCTCCCAGGCGGGTGAAGGCCAGCACCTGTAGTGTGTACAGAGTGTACTTGTCCAGCACGCCCAACAGCAGCGTCACGCTCCTCTCCCCTTCCACCACTGTGCCACTGGGGGGCGCTA
Organism: Muraenolepis orangiensis; assembly: GCA_027704905.1. Lineage (NCBI taxonomy): Eukaryota > Metazoa > Chordata > Actinopteri > Gadiformes > Muraenolepididae > Muraenolepis > Muraenolepis orangiensis. The sequence continues at coordinate 32,533,003 of CM051003.1, forward strand.
CTGAGTCTTTCTCGGCACACAGCACCTTGACATTCAAGATTCAAGATTCAAGATGATTTTATTGTCAATATGAAACAAGCACACTCCTGCAGTATGAATTTCAACAACAATAATACTATAAAATACTATACTATAAACAACACTATATTCACTATAACAATATATACAGATATATATATACAAACAAGTCAGGGAAAAGTACACAGTGCAGAGTGAACGCAGGTAACAGATGTCTGAAGGCTATAGCAGCTCTGTGGAAAACAGGACGACTCTTCCAGTTAGCAAAACAAAATGGGAAACACGAGTTAAAGCTGTTTTATTTTCTGTGAAAAAGGTCATTTTTCCTGCCGTGTTTTGTATTTTTCTATATCTCTCTGTCATTACAATTAACAGGATAAAGAAGTTCATGCTTTCTAAATGTGTGTAAGCCATTCATTAACACAATCAGCTAATTGATTTTAAAAACTGATATTATCAGTGCAAGGAAAGACACAGCACCCATAGTTACAGGAGGTTCCTTCATACAACCCAACGCCAGTTTCCTTCCAACCTATTCATATTGTGTGTGTGTGTGTGTGTGTTTGTAACAATGTGTGTGTGTGTGTGTGTATATGTGTGTGTGTGAAAAAGAAAATATATGTTTTCTGAAAGAGGGGATCATCGTTTCGAGTGTGTGTATCGAGTGACAATGTATTAGTAGGATTGTTTTGAGAACCGTGTGTGTGTGTGTGTGTGTACCTTATAACCCAGTATCACTCCGTTCTTCTGTGACCCAACGACAGGAGACCATTTGAGAAGAATCTTGGTGGAGCTCACAGCCTCTGAACTCACATTCACCGGTGCTCCGGACGGAACTACACACACACACACACACACACACACACACACACACACACACACACACACACACACGCGCACGCATATACGGACACACACAGAAATCCCTACTCAGCATTTGTTCACCTTTCAAACCATTAGATCTTCGATCTAATCTCCTTTGTCATCTCTCTCTGTCGCTATCTCACATGGGCAAGTGGGGGGACATGAGAGGATAAGGGAGGAGGAGGAGGGGGAGGGAGAGGAGGAGGAGGAGGAGGAGGGGAGAGTATCAGCGACTAATGGAAAGCAGTTTGCTCCAAACCCATCCATCTTCTCCACACACACTGTTAAGCTGAAAACTCCGCGGCTGGGAGCCCTGGCACTGAACAGACTGGGACTCGGGTGTACTGTATGTGGTGTGTCCACCCGGTCTGCTGTGTCTGTGTGTGCTAGTGTGTATTTACATTTACAATGGATCGATTTTTGTCAATTAGTGGAAGCCTTTTTATCCAAAAGGACTTTGGATAAAATATGGATACAGGTCATTACTAGGAGCAAGGTAGGGGTTGGGCATCTTGCTAAAGGAGGCTGCTTTTGGAGAATATCAGGGATGGAACCCAGTATTTTTAGGCTTAGAGTCAAGCACTAGACAGTAGCCACTACACAATCCTGCCTTATTAAATGTAGACATACATATACAGTGTGTGTTTTAATGCTTGTGTACATGTGTGCATTATATATGTTTTTTTGTATTTTGTGTGTGTGTTTTACTGTTTGTGTGTTTGTGTCTTTGTATGTGTTCCTTTGTATGTATGTATGTATGTATGTATGTATGTATGTATGTATGTATGTATGTATGTATGTATGTATGTATGTATGTATGTATGTATGTATGTGTGTGTATGTGTGTATGTATGTGTGTGTGTGTGTATGTATGTATGTATGTATGTATGTATGTATGTATGTATGTATGTATGTATGTATGTATGTATGTATGTATGTGTGTATGTATGTATGTATGTGTGTATGTATGTATGTATGTATGTATGTATGTGTGTATGTATGTATGTATGTATGTATGTATGTATGTATGTATGTATGTATGTATGTATGTATATGTGTGTGTGTGTGTGTGTGTGTGTGTGTGTGTGTGTGTGTGTGATCCTACCAGACTCTGCGGTGTGTGCTATGACGGCCCCACTCCAGGGCCCAGCGCCGATAAAGTTGAAGGCCTGGATCTGGACCTGGTAGCGGGTCCAGGGGTCCAGGCCCTCCAGAGTGGCCTGGCGGCTGCCCTCTGCCTTGCCTCGCGCCCCCGCCTGCATCTCCAGCGTCTTCTCCTTCCCCTGGCCGTCCGCTTGCCGCACACGCAGCCGGTAGCCCAAGGCGTCGGGGCTGCCGTTGTACTGGTGGTCCAGGAGGGGCTGCGGGCGAGGGCAGGAAGGGGGTGATGATTGAGATGCAGTTTGACCAATGTTTGCATGAAAGGCTTAAGTTGTAGCCTACATGACCGACCAATGGTGGCATGCGAGTAGGCGGGACATAAGGAGAAATGTCAAAGTCATGTAAAGCAATGCGACTGTAGGACCAAAAGCAAGTAAAAAAAAAAGAGAGCAAGGTTTCACCTTGTCATCACACATGTGCAACTGAATTTCAATATCAAATGTATCTACAGTGACACTCATGCATGCTTAAAAGTCGTTCAAATTAGCCACTAGAAATTCCTTATTTAAATGTTGTGTGTGTGTGTGTGCAGATGAATTGGTTTGCCCATAACAGGTTTTGAAATTAATTACACAAAGCGATGTGTACTTCAGTGTCTCTTCAAATACATCCCACCAAGACACAGACTCTTTCTTCTGCTGGGTTATCATGTTTACAAATGAGTAATTCACATTATCACCACACCTCACCTTTGCATATAAAACAGCCACTTCCCGTCTGAAATAGTTTGAACAACTTGTGTTAGGCAACGATAAACAGGCTCAGGAGGAATCCCACACAAACAAGGCATTCATTCTTCATCCAATTTATCGTCACAATTTATCACCATGCAAGCAAACGCATGGCATTCATCCACACTGTGAACCGAGACACACAAGCTGGAAGGAGCAGAAGTGGCTGTCGACATTCAGCTAGGTAGACATAGACAGACACTATGGTGCACTTTAGCGCATAGCGGGATGGAAATTGGCACAAATCAGCGGAACAAAATTATGTTTAGAGATCGCCACATGTACAAAAATGACAAGGCAACGGAGAAAGAACAGTGGATTGAGGAGGAGTAAGAACAGAAAACAATGACCCTGATTCTCTAACCTGCTACCTCCCATGAGACTAACACATACTATAGGACTATATGTTATGATCCAATACTGACACTATAAGACTATAGGCTATGTTCCAATACTGACACTATAAGACTATAGGTTATGATCCAATACTGACACTATAAGACTATAGGCTATGTTCCAATACTGACACTATAAGACAATAGGTTATGATCCAATACTGACACTATAAGACTATAGGCTATGTTCCAATACTGACACTATAAGACAATAGGTTATGATCCAATACTGACACTATAAGACAATAGGTTATGATCCAATACTGACACTATAAGACTATAGGCTATGTTCCAATACTGACACTGGTATGACTCCTGCTTCCCTGACCCCCTGGCTGATGCTCTTCGCATCAACCACCCATGTCTTTCCCCCACCCTCCCACATCTCTCCCTTACCCGTTTCTCTCCCCTCCACAGATGATGTTCTTCACTTCGTCACATCCAGCAGCCCCACCACATACTCACTGGATCCTCCCTTCTGCTTCAGTCTACTGCGCCTGAACTCCTGTCCTTCCTGACACACGTCATCAACGCATCTGATGTCTGGATGCTTTCCCGCTGCTTTCAAGACTGCCAGAGTCACCCCCCTCCTGAAGAAACCAACACTCGACCCCTCTGAACTCAAGAACTACAAATCGGTATCCCTTTTGCCTTTCTTATCCAAAACTCTTGAACGTGCTGTGCTTGTCTTTAACCAATTGTCGTTGTACCTCCACCAGAACTGCCTCTTGGACCCCCACCAATCTGGTTTCAAGGCGGGTCACTCGACAGAAAATGCCTTTCTGGCAGTGACAGAGTCGCTCAATGTTGCTAGAGCAAATTCTCTCTCCTTGGTCCTGATACTCCTGGACCTGTCTGCAGCAATCGACACTGCGAACCACCAGATTCTCCTCTCCACCCTTATGGGGATGGGTGTCTCGGGCTCTGCTCTGTCCTTGTTTGCACTCTGCCTGACAGGTTGCTCCTACCAGGTGTCACTGAGAGGGTCTGTGTCAGAACCATGCAGATTGACTACTGGGACTCCACAAGGATCGGTCCTGGGTCCTTTTCTCTTCTCCCTCTACACAACATCCCTTGGTTCTGTTATCCACTCCCATGACTTATCCTACCACTGCTATGCTGCTACTGCTATTTCTACCGTTGGACTGTAGAGAGCGTCCTGATGAGTGGCTTCACTGTGTGGTACGGTAACACCACTGCACATGACAAGAAAGCTATCCAGAGGGTCGTGAGGACGGCAGAGAAGATCATCGGGTGTGCACTTCCATGCATTGAGGAGATCTCTAGGACCAGATATCGGAAAATGGCCATCTCCATCAAAAAGGACCGCAACCACCCTGGGCACCATCTCTTCTCCCCCCTACCGTCCGGTCGCGGGTTCCGCAGCATCCGTACAAGGACTACCAGGTTCAACAGTTGTTACCCACTGAACTCCTAGGTCACGAGGATCTATCATCCAGCCACTATCATCACATTGTCATTAACATTATCGCACTTATCAGGTCACATGGAACGGTTCCCTGTCCAGACCCTGCACCCTGGACACCGGAGTCCCTCAAGGCTCAGTATTGGGACCCCTTCTGTTTTCTCTTTACACTAAATCGCTAGGCTCTGTAATCACATCTCATGGCTTCTCCTATCACTGCTATGCAGATGACACTCAACTGTTTCTCTCCTTTCCCCCTCAGAAACCCAAATAGCAACACGCATCTCTAAATGCCTGGCCGACATCAACAGATGGACAGCCGCCAACCACCTGAAGCTCAACCTTGACAAGACTGAGCTCCTCTTCATACCGGGGAAAGACTGCCCTCAGATGGACCTACTGGTCACCATCGAGAACACCCAAGTCTCCCCCTCAACCACAACAAGAGACCTTGGTGTGGTGGTAGATGACCAGCTGTCCTGCAATGCCAACGTCACCGCGGTGGCCCGATCTTGCAGAATTGCCCTCTACAACATCCGCAGGATCCGGCCCTTCCTCACACGTGAAGCGGCGCAGATCCTGGTCCAAGCGCTCGTCATCACCCGCCTCGACTACTGCAACTCTCTCCTGGCGGGACTCCCCGCCTCTGCAACCAAGCCCCTCCAACGCATCCAGAACGCAGCAGCACACCTGGTATTCAACCTACCGAAATTCTCCCACGTGACCCCTCTCTTCCGCGATCTCCACTGGCTTCCGGTAAATGCTCGCATCAAATTCAAGACTCTGGTGCTGACCTTTAGGGCAGTCAATGGAACTGCCCCAGCCTACCTCCAGGCGTTGGTCAAACCCTACATCCCAGCCAGAGCGCTCCGCTCAACTTCTGCCAGGCGACTTGTTCGACCTTCACTAATGTCAACCAAACATCGCTCGTCCAAGACCCAGCTCTTCACGGCTCTGGCTCCACAGTGGTGGAATGAACTCCCGTCTCATGTCAGGACGGCAGAGTCCCTCGCCAGCTTCCGCAAGAGACTCAAGACCCACCTGTTCAGAGTCTACCTGGACTCTCCTTGAACCCTCCTTCTCCTTTGTGAAACCCCTAAACTTGCTTAAGTCCTGACATTAATAGCTCTTAGCATGTTGTATATGTTAGCAAGTGTATATCCTTAATGTTGATAACACGCTCTTATCACAGCTACTTAAGCAGGTGACCTAGCAGTACGAAATTGTGTTATTCATCTTGTTAATATGAATACTTGTGAACTGCTGTATTTTTATGTTTGCGTGCCCCAGTGTTATGCTATTGTCTGCTTCAACTAATGTACACCTTGTAAGTCGCTTTGGATAAAAGCGTCTGCCAAATGCCCTAAATGTAAACATTACACTTTCATATTTAGCTGGACTTTCTGGATTCATTACAGTTACTGCACTGTACTGCACTGTATTCATGATGCTGCTGCACTACTGGCACTTTAAAATGCTTTTAAATGCTTCATTTAACACATGCTTTTTAACACATGTACATATCATCCATCAGTCACTTTATTGTTCTTTTTATGTTCACTTTCATTGTGTATAATATTTTTGTGTTTTAGAAATGCATACTGCGGGAGGGAATAGGGAGTAATTATTCCATTGTTCTTATATATACTTAGATAAAAATCTTGAATCTTAAAAACCCATTAGTATGCCATGGAGGTAGCTAGTAGTGCCTCAGTCTCTGTCTGATTTGACAAACCCCTTTTCTTATTTCAACTCTTAAATGGAAAATACTCTGGTCCACATTTATGTTATAATAGAGAGAGAGTGGGGGGGGTATACAAAACATTACAGTGCAGTGGACGCTCTTAGTCTTCAGCACAGTGAATAGGAACTTGACAGGTAAGTGGTTGCACTGATAACCACTTATTACAGCTCGTCTCACACACACACACACACACACACACACACACACACACACACACACACACACACACACACACACACACACACACACACACACACACACACACACACACACACACACACACACATTACATTACAGTCATTTAGCAGACACTTTTATCCAAAGCGATTGAAACACAATAGTGTGTTTCAACAAAGGAAGGTAAGAGAACAACTCGTCACCAGAAGTCAAAAGTGCATTTCATTTCTAACAAATCTCCAAGAACTGAACCAGTGCTCAGGTAAAAATACAATAAGTTCAGGTAAAAGTACAATAAGTTCGCAAACAATATAGAACAATATCTAGAACAATATCTGCCCAACAATCGACTTAGATAATCTACTTAGTAAGACACTAGTACAATTATCTAAGTAGATTGTTATATATATATTGTTGTTCAATATTGTTAGCCAACTTATTGTTCTTTTACCTTACACACACACACACACATATTTGTAGGTAGTATATAGTGTTATTTATAGTATATTGTATAGTTTATAAAAGCTTGTATATAGTGTTGTTTATAGCATATAGTATAGTATAAGGAAGGTAGTTTATAGTATAGTATTAAATTCATACTGTGGGAGTGAATGTGGAGTAATCATTCCATTGTACTTGTTACACATAATAAAAACAATAAATAATAAAAACATCTTGAATCTTGAATAACTACAACAATGATGCGATGTTGAATATGGTAAAATGCAATTGGAAAACAATGTTAAGTATTTGGAACATTGGAATGAAACTGATTAATTACATATGGCAAATTGTGCAAAAATAATTTTAAAGTGACATTAGTGCAGCAGCATCATGAATACAGTGCAGTGCAGTATAGTGCAGAATAGTGCAGTAACTGTAATGAGTCCAGTAAGTCCAGTCAGAAGTATGACAGTTTATGTGTGTGCATGCGTGCCTGTGTGTGTGTATGTTTGTATATGTATGTTTGGTTACCTTCCAGCGGACGTGTAGGCTGGTCTGCGTGGCTGCCAGCAGGGTGAGATTGGACGGGGGAGTGTCGGGGGCAGCCTGCAGGGTCTGGATCAGTCTGGAGGAACCACTCAGGGGGCTGGAGCCCACAATGTTCACCTGCCTCATGCGGAACCTGTCCAACACAAGCGCCAGAAGTGAGTCCAGTCAGTGGTTAGGTGGTACCATCCCCCCACCCCCCAAAGGGCTCGAACCCCCAATAGTTTGCAGTTTATCGAGAGGCATCCTTGAGCAAGGCACCTAACAGAACCAGAGCTCTGTTCAAAACATTTGTGCTACTGGGCTGCAGCTCAGCATGTTACGTGTGAAGTAATATCTAGTCAATTCTGTCCTATTTTTCCATTGTTGTTTTCTCCATTTTTTTCACAAACACGCAAGTCTTTGGGTCAGTGTTGTGGTAAAGCAACAGATGCGCTAGCATTGCTATCTGCTTCATCTTGCCTGTGAACTAAATGGACAGAGATGTTCAAAGACTGACTCTGACATTCAAGCTGAGCTTATTGCTCATCTAAAGACACAGTATAAAGGGGTTATAATGACCCCTTCCTGCAGAGGGATGTCTGGGTGATGCGGTGAACAGAACAAAACAGGATGGAATCGCTGTGATGTCACAGATAACTTTTGAGGAAGTGTTTTGTCACATCCGGGTGCTTTGTGGCATGGAATAGTCCATAATGACTGAGTAGGGACAGGAACCCTGACTCCAGCGTGGTATTCTAAGTGGATCAGAAAATAGACAAATCAAACAGCCAGCAAACAGACACAACCATTGACAGCCAGTAAATAGAAACAGCCAGTAAACAGACACAACCAGTGAAGAGAGACAGCCAGTAAATAGACAGCCAGTAAATACAAACAACCAGTAAAGAGACACTAACAGTTTTTGTTCTGGCGTTTTCCCCCAGCAAATCTAATTTGAAGCTGGGTGTTTTGCCTGCTTGCTTGTCTTCTGTTACGCCGTTGTTATTGTACTTTCTATTGGGAGGAACGCGCATACAAGAACATTATGAATGTCTTACTAAAACAGAATAATCGTACAGTTATTTTGTTTTGTAATTATCCATAGTTTAGTTGACATTCTCATGTCAAAGTAAGAATACAGTGGGCCAATGGGCAGGCTGATAGAGCACATTTAATGTATCTATTAATGTCCTTGTTATTCTACAGCAGATCCCCCCCCCTTAAAGTAATAAAGAATACATGCATTTAAAGTTTAGCTGAACACAAGCCAAGCAAAACAACACTAGGCCTTTGGACAGCCCCTTGTGTGGAAACTGTTTTAAATGCACTCCTGCCTGTGTACGTGTGTCAGTGTGTGTGTGGGAGAGAGAGACAGAAAGAGGGAGAGAAATAGACATTCATTTGTACCATATGTTGTGCGATTTAAATGGCAAATCTATCAAATTAGGTTTGTTTATAAAACACTTCACATGGCTGTTCCAATGAGAAAGGCCTGAGCTAACCGAATCAGACGACTTCTCTAACTGTTAGCACTCAGCTGGCCATTAAGGACCTCCCAGAGGTCGGCCACAGAGGAACAATGGATCATAAGCTGGAGCCAGACGAGGCTAGGTGTGCAATGCGTTACATATGGAAAATTCACAATCTACCATCTAGTGGAGAATATAGTACAATAATGTAATATAATAGTGATATAATGATAATATAAATGGTGCAAAAGTTAATTATTCTAAATTACTAGCTTCAATTAATCAATCAAATAATTAAATACATTATAATAGTGTGTGTGTGTGTGTGTGTGTGTGTGTGTGTGTGTGTGTGTGTGTTTGTGTGTGTGCGCATGCTCAGAGTTAGTGCAATCTAAAAACAAAGATGAGTAAGAAAGAGAGAGGGAGAGAGGGAGATAGAGAGGGAGAGTGAGAGAGAAATAAAGAGAAAGTATGAGAGAATAGGTGTTTTTGTCTGTCAATAGATCACAGTCAGACCGCTGCTTGCTCCCCAAGGCCCCATAGCAGGTATTACACCCATTAAATTACACTGCTCTCCTTTCTTCACCTGCTCCTCACCCCACACCCCCTCTCTCTTTACTTCTCCCTGCCCTCATCTCTTAACTTCTCCCCCAGGCCCTAATCACTCTTCTCTTCCACCTCATCCACATCCTCCACCAAACTCATCTCTGTCTTCGCTTCATCTCTCTCCCCTTCACTCCTCACCCGTCTATTATCTTCTACCCCTACCATAATTCCCTGTGTTCCAACCTCTTCCACACTCCTCTCCCTCCTTCTCTTCAATGTCTTCCCTCTCCCCTTCTCCCTCTATACTTCACCACCATCATACCCCTCTCCCCCCCCTTCTCTCTCCTCTGTGCTGGGCTTCCAGCTAGTAGTGAGCATGGTAATAGGGATCTGCATGGGGCTCGCACAAAACTGCTGACTAAAACAAAAAGTCTGAAATGAAACCGTCTCAGTGTCTCTGTTTGATTTATCTAAAGTCCCTTGAGTCTCACAATGCCACACCAGAAGAACAAGATGTGTGTGTGTGTGTGTGTGTGTGTGTGTGTGTGTGTGTGTGTGTGTGTGTGTGTGTGTGTGTGTGTGTGTGTGTGTGTGTGTGTGTGTGTGTGTGTGTGCATGCGTGCGTGTGCAGGCTGACCTGTACTGGGTGAAAGGTGTGAGGTCTGGAATCTCCAGCAGGTGGGTGCCAGGCAGGTGGTGTATCTGGTACACCACCTTCCAGGCTTCCTCTTCCCCATCCATCTGCACCACCTACAGGGAAGAACAGTAGAACAGAGAGAGAGAGAGAGCAGTGAAAACACTTCTGTTCTCTTGTTCTCCAGGAGAGGAGGAGAACAAGCGTTTAAGACACTGGGAAAAGGGCGAGACACGACCGCTGCCTCTCAAGTGCTGAATATGAGAAATTGTTCAGAAAGAAAGTGTTGGATATTGAGTATTTGTTGGCGATTCTGTGTGTACGTGAGTGTGTGTGTGTGTTTGTTTGTGGGTGTGTGCAGGTGTGTGTCTATTGTAAGAAAATCGTTCTAAACCACGTTCAGCAAAGTGAAGAATATCGAACGAAAGACACGCATACGCATAAATAAATAAATAAATAAATAATAAGCGTATAATATACAAAAGTTAGCAGTGTGTCTCCTCCGCTACAACTGTATTAAACCGGGACTTAGTTCAAAGTGGAACTTTGGGTGTCAATTTATCCGCATACATTTCTATAATTCCTTAGAAATTTCCATATTGAGGGAAGGCTATGTGTCTCATCCATTCTGCAAACACATCACTCTGTAGGAGGAAGGATGAGAGGGTGACTGTAATGACTGTAATGTGATGAGGTGAGGAGGGAGGGAGGGGAGGAAGGAGGAGGGAGGGGGGAGGAGGAAGGGGAGTGAAAGCTAAATAAGGCGCAGGAGATCCTCGAGGTGTGCACACTGGTAAGACCTGCCACTGTGTGTGTGTGTGTGTGTGTGTGCACTCAGCTATTTCCTCATCTCCACCTCCGCTTTCCGACTTCTCTGTAGGAGTAGGAGTGTGTGTGTGGGGAGGGGGCGGGGCATATCCACCTTTACTGAGTTGAGAGAATCAATGGTGTTCATAGGTCAAGAGGCAACTTTGCATATATATATATGCAATGCGCCACACACACCATGGTGTTATTAGGTGTCAGAGAAGCTTTTAACTCTCTCCTGGACATAGGATTTTACTCTTACAGTTAACAATTGGCATAGACAGTGACACAACGGGGGCGGGGGGGGGGGGGCAGTAGCTCAGGAGGTAGAGCGGGTTGACAACCGGAAGGTTGCTGGTTCGATCCCCTGGCTCCTCCTAGCCAAGTGTGGAGGTGTCCCTGAGCAAGACACCCTAACTGCTCCCGACGTGCTGGCTGTCGCCTTGCATGCCTGACTCCACTGTGGGTGTATGAATGTCTGTATAAATGGGTGAATGAATGTGTGGATGAATGTGTGGATGAATGTGTGTATGAAGGGGTAAGTGTGAGGCTTGACTTGTAAAGCGCTTTGAGTGGCCATTGGTTACAAAAGCGATACATAAATGCAATCCATTTACCATTAATATGTTGATGATCATATAAGACATATTATTACATTTAAACCAAACAAAACCAAACCCCTTTAAACATTCATTCAAAGTACAGCTATGGAAAGAGGGATGGATAACATACCTGTCCTTCTACGACCCACTGAGACTTGGCTGTTTTCCCATCAGAGCCGGGCCTGAAGCTGATTGTGACAGAGCGCTGGCTGATGTTGGAGATGACGAGGTTAGACGGCGCTCCGGGAAGTTCTGCAAATAGGAACACAAACGGAGGTCAAACTAAACCTGGGCATCACCGAAGGACCCAGCTCAAAGTGGACCGTATCTCTGCCCTGTGGTCTGTGGAGCAAGCAGACAAATCCCTGCTGAAATAGCACTCCAGCTCTGAGGGGCATTTAGCCATTGCCATTTTCTATAAGTAGCACCGCTCTCCCCCAGCGGTTTGGACTACTACAGAAAGCACAATGTCAGTCTTAACTGACATTGTGTTGTAAATTGCTCTACTGTATGTTTGTTATTAATATTAATGCTAAATTTGACGGTTTTCTCAGACTGAACTAATATGTAACTCATTGCCAGTCATTTGAAAAAGGACATAGGGCGATAAAACAGTAACTTTTAAATATACCCTGAGTTTTTCACAAGCACCCGCTACTATTTTCAATTGAATACAATTTTTGTTGTTGTAATAAATCGATCTTTCTATGGGCGTTGCAATTGTGTCTGTCACGTGACCAAATTCAGCGGATGTGATGTCAAATGTGCTCGATCACGCCGCAGTCACCAATTGAGTCATTCACTATTGTTTGACATGTGCATTGTGCGTTGATTTTGATCGTTCAATATCGACACAATGCTGTATTGTATCGCAAAATATTGCAAGGTATCAGACCATGCACTAGTCTTCAAAGTACCGATCAAGATACAAGATTTTTATTTGCCATTTGTAACAAGTACATTGGAATGCTAACTCCCCATTCCCTCATCTATATGTATACATCTCCAAAAAAAATACCATTAAAATTATATATACAATAAATATAAAGTAACAATTAACAAAAAAAGGACAGCAAAGTGACTGATAGATGGTATGAACATCTGTCGAATGTGCAAAAAGATGTTCATACCATCTATCAGTCACTTTGCTGTCCTTTTTTTGTTCATTTTTATTTTATTTTTATTGTATATATCATTTTTTATGGTATTGTTTTTGGAGATGAATACTGTGGGAGGGAATGGGGAGTTAGCACTCCAATGTAATTGTTACAAATGGATTGAGGCTTCATACATGAAGGCAGTGGTTGGCAAAATGTTGTCGTCCTCCCAGGACGGACAGGCAAGCTTGTGTGTACAGCCGACATGTTCCTGAAGAAGACTTTGAGAACTATTGTTATTTCACTATTGTTAGTTCAAGAGTTCAATGGAATGTTGTTGAAGCCTGATGCTGTGCCAAGCATTTTTGCCCAGCCCCGACGGTGACGCACACCGACAGAGCAAGTCCTAAGCATTGCCAAGAGAGCAAAGAGAAGTGAGTTAAGAAGTAGAAAACAAGTGAGTAAAAAACACACGTTTTGTAGTTAGTAGGGGTTGTGTTCAAAACTATAATCTATATAAATTGTCTATATCCCCGCCGTCCGCACTACAGGAGCCAGATTAGGTTTGACGCAGAAGGGGTAACTATATTTTATAACTATATCATATTTATATAATATACTATATTAAATTATATAAACTATATTTATTAAGCCAATGATAATCCTGATAAAAGGTTTGCTTAATTCTGAATTAATCAACATACAAAAAATCCCTCCGTTGCTCAAACACATCCTTTCATATTCGTTATTTTCTCGACAACATCTGACCCATGCTGTCTAAATAGTTTATATAATATAATATATTATAGAACTATAATATAGTTCTATAATATAGTTACCGCTTCTGCATTGAACGTAATCTGGCTCCTGTAGTGCGCACAGCCCTATGGGCGCACGGCGGGGATATAGACAATTTATATAGAATATAGTTATAACTTATATAGAATATAGTTATAACTTATATAGAATATAGTTTTGAACACAACGATGGCTACTGCTGCCCCTGTCGGGCCTCCTTGGTTCAAACCTATACGGTTGAACCCCTCTTTCTGCATTAAATTCAATAGTTTCTTCCTGACTGGATGAATCACCTCGATAACTCGCCATTTAGCAGGTGTACAACGGAGCACACGACGTCAACGGCTTCATATCGATCACATGACTAGTAAAGATGGCGCCGTCCTGTGCAATTACGATAAATGTTTCGACCATATTTTCTTAATACGTAGAAACATAATTATCTAGACATACAAAACGGTTTTATTGTCCTAGCCTATTAGTGAACCATCCCTTTTAAGTACTTGCTTGCGAGTATTTGCCAGGAGTCTCACACACACACACACACACACACACACACACACACACACACACACACACACACACACACACACACACACACACACACACACACACACACACACACACACACACACACACACACACACAGCTAACTTTCAGGCAGGAACGTGATCCGTGAAACTAATCTTTTGGTCATTTTAGGTGACAATGTGTTTTCTTAGAAATACAAACACAGTGTTAATAATTCACACAACAGCCCCATCCCGGCGATCATCCAAACCCAACGGTAGGTGGTCTGAGAGAGAGAGAGAGAGGGCTGATTATCTGTGGGCAACACAAGGAAAGGGAAAGTGAAAGGAAAACGTAAGACCAGGAAGGAAAAGCTTTCGAATCAGATCAGTTTAATCAGGATCCGTATCCTTTGAATCAGATCAATTTAATCAGGATCAGTGTCCTTTGAATCAGATTAGTTTAATCAGGATCCGTGTCTTTTGAATCAGATCAGTTTAATCTGGATCCGTGTCCTTTGAATCAGATCAGTTTGATCTGGATCAGTGTCCTTTGAATCAGATCAGTTTGATCCAGATACGTGTCCTCTTGTTCCTCCAGTCCAATTACACATTTTTGTTTGCAATAATTTTCCCTTCTGGATAAAATGTGTATCAGGGTGGGGATGTGAAACATGAGAATACTTTGTTAAATGTGCCATCCGTTGTCCCTTTTCCCTCTATTTTTCTCTTAATTAAGTCCATAAATCCTTCCTTAAAACATTAACTAAATGAGCCCATAATAGCTTGTCATGCCACCGGTGTGCATCGTTTCCACTCTATTGGATGATTCTGTCAGCGCTGCCATACAATAACCCGGAGAGATAAGACAAAAAACATTTTTTTTTAAAGATGAGAGAGGAAAGGCGAGAGTCCATTCCAGGCATGTTAATGGAGAGCCAGTTCCATAAATTATGTTAAAGCTATTTATATGCTAATGCTATTCCATCTATGCGGTGGTTAGGAGGGACACAGGCAGCTATGGGGACGAGAGGGAGACTGCTGGTAGCTGCTTAAGGACCGGACCCTGAGCTGCACTGGGAATGCATCACACAGAGCAGAGGGAGGACAGGGGATCAGCAACCAGGCCAAACAGACACCTATAGGCCAGGTGACACGCTGGGTGATTACTACACCTAGGAGCTGCCCGTGCACGCACACACATGTGCACGCACACACATGTGCACGCACACACAAACACTCATGCACACACACACACACACACATACATATATATAAATCAATAGTCTGTGGAGAATGGGAAGACATTCCGTTTCTTCCACACCACGACACATCTCGTGGTGTGTAGATGTGTGTGGAAAAACAGCTATTATTCAATACAATTCATTTGTATGTAGCACATGGTAACCCCCCCCCCCCCCCCCAGTAAAACAGAACATCAATAAATCATCAAAGCATTGTTTATCCTCCATGTGCACAAACGTTGAAATGGAAGAAGAAGAAGAAGAAGAAAAACCCTCACATTGATTGAGAACCATAAGCAATGTAAAAAGTCCTGCATTAGTCCTCAGGTATTTATCACCATTAAGCACCTATAAAGAGCTGTTATGTCAGCGGAGACACAGACCAAGGGACCATCACCTCTAGAGTTTTAATATCCGCCGTAGTGTCCACGACCTCAGAGTCTCAGCAGTGTGTGTATCCTCCTTTATGTGTTACATTGTGATTGTCAACAAACAACCCGGAGAGAGAGAGAGAGAGAGAGAGAGAGAGAGAGAGAGAGAGAAAGAGAGAGAGAGAGAAAGAGAGAGAGAGAGCTGAGCTGTGCTCAGATCCTCGTCCATTTTTAGACAGATCAATCAGAATGTTAATGCTTGGTTCGACGACACAATCATGTTGAATGTAAGATCATTTACATTTACACAGATGGTGGTGGTGGGGGAGTGGGGGGATCTTCTCAGTAGTTCACAGTTAAACTGACAAGGCAATGAGTTGGCTGAGAGCTTCTCTGACAAGAACTCAGGCCATCGGTGCTGAACTCTTCTTGGCCATTAGATCTCGTGCCCATGCAGTGAACCAATGCTGATGGTAATGAAATTCTGTCCATAAATAAAATAAAACATATTTGAATAAGACACTTCTTAAGCACGGCGTCCTTGTGTTTCAAACTTCACACGGAGAACTTCCTGAGGAGCAGGCCTCAAGTGGTGACGATTGGGAACAACATCTCATCCACTCTGGTCCTCAACACCGGAGCACCCCAAGGCTGCTGCCTCAGTCCCCGGCTGTACTCGCGAGGGCGACAAAACGGAGTACAGAGATGAGGTTGTCCAGCTGACGCGATGGTGTGAGGACAACAGCCTCGCACTGAATGTCAGCAAGACTAAGGAGCTCATCGTGGACTTCAGGAGCCACCGGGGCACCCACTCCACCATCAGCCTGGACGGGAGACTGGTGGAAGTCGTCAGCTGCTTCCGTTTCCTTGGGCTACAGATTTCCGATGACCTGGCGTGGACCCGCAACACGGAGTTCATGCTGATGAAGGCACACCAGCGCTTCTATGCTCTGCAGTGCCTCAGAAAAAGCGGAATAGGCCAGAGGTGGCTAGTGAACTTCTACCGTGGCGCCGTAGAGAGCGTCCTGGCTAGTGGCGTCACTGTGTGGTACGGCAACACCACTGCACGGGACAAGAAAGCCATCCAGAGGGTTGTGAGGACAGCAGAGAAGATCATCGGGTGTGCACTTCCATGCATTGAGGAGATCTTTAGGACTAGATGTCGGAAGAAGGCCATGTCCATCATAAAGCCCCTGTCACACTGTCCCGAAAGTGACACCAGATGGACACACGATAAAGGAAATGTTCAAATTCGGCTCTGATCGTAAAAACATCGGGCCATTTGTGAGGGCATCTTAAGCCATCGTATGACCTCGGGTGGAGTTTCACAGGCTCCAGCAGCAACTTCGTGAGCGATGGCAAAATCTTTGGCATGCCTTGCGAAGTTTCCTTTTCAGTTGAATTTGTGTGTCCATTTTGCCCTTCGTACGTCCATCGTGAGGGCATCTTTCTTTACTTTGTGTGATCATCGATCATCGCCATGTCATGGTAACGTGGACATAAAAGGTGACCTCCTAGACTGCTGAGGAGACCTTTCAGACCACTGAGGAGACCTGGCACCCTCTGGGGACCGCTCTGGTCTATGTCTACATATGTCCTCAGTTGTTATATACTGTATATAGATTATGTCTATTCTGTACCCAAGTTCACAAAGGGATGCAGTGTTATTATTGTACCACTGAGGCACTGAAGCGTTACGCGCTAAGGACACAGGCTTGCGTCGTATGTTAATGAGGGGGTGTTCACCTGATGCACATGTTCAGATGGTGTGTGTGTGTGTGTGTGTGTGTGTTCTACGTTAGCTTGGCTGAGCGAAAGGATGTACCAGTGGTGCAGAGCTAAATTCACCATGACCAAGGGCTAAACAGTTCATCGTCTCCGTCCCAACTAGTTCTCTCCGAGTGCAACGTATGAGGAAGCTGCCATCCTTAACGTCAACACCCTGCCTTGGGTTGTATGTTAAAGTTGAATTCAATTTGAAATAAAGTTTAAATGTACTGTGTGCTGCCAATAATCTCCGATCAGCAATTGAATTTGGACATGTCTTTTCATAATATGGTAATATATTACAGCGACACGTGTGTGTGTGTGTGTGTGTGTGTGTGTGTGTGTGTGTATGTGTGTGTGTGTGTTTGATGCATCAAACTTTCTTTCTCTTTCCCTCGTTCTCTCTCCCTCTTCCCCCCCTCTCTCTCTCTCTCTCTCACTCCCCCGCTATCTCTCTGCCTATTTGTACAGTTCTCCCCTTCTGTTCCATCCTTTCCATTCATTCCTCTGTGTCTTTACTTCATAAATCAATGAACATGTCTGAATGTCAGTTCTCTTTGTATCCATCTCCTTTCCTTTTGGCTCTTTGATTCCAAAATTTTAAATAAGGAAATAATATAACTTGGGCCATCTGGGCCTTTAGAATGTTCTGTTGAGTCGTTAGTGGCTCCGTTCCTCTTGTCTAGTCTAGTCTGTGTCTGATTTCCCAGCCTGCTCCCCCCCCCCCGCCCCTTTTCATCTCTCTCTCTCTCTCTCTCTCTGCCCCTTCCATCTACCCGGTCCCTCTCTCTCCCAATTTACAGTTAATCAGCACTAATTATAATTTTGACTTTGCCTGAATCCAACTCACAGAACACACGTTGGGGGCTTGCATGTGTGTGGCACGCACACATACACACATAATCACAGACACACAAGAGAGTTGTCAGAGTTGAAGGATTTGTGTGGTGTGTGTGGGCGTGTTTCTGTGTATTGTGTGTGTGTGTGTGTGTGTGTGTGTGTGTGTGTGTAGTGGGTGATGATTCATGGTCCTGCAGTAAAAGCCACTTATCAGCCTGAGGAAAGACAACAGCATCTTAAAAGCTCATCAGTCATATTGACTCCACACACACACACACACACACACACACACACACACACACACACACACACACACACACACACACACACACACACACACACACACACACACACACACACACACACACACACACACACACACACACACACACGCATACAAATCTCCCAAAAAATGAACACACACGTCTGTGAGTACTTGTGTAAGAATATGTTTATCTACAGAAATCAACCAATTATGCATTAAGATTAAGATTCACTGGACTTTGTTGCTCGGAAACCAAATTGGATTCCAAAGGAGTGTTAGCTTGGAAAGTTTTGGCAAACGATCATAGGGTACTAATTACCAGAAGGTTCATGTTCATATTTACAGGCTCTTCATCTGTGATTTCCTTTCTTTGCAAACAACTGCAAATTTTCTCATATAATCAGTGATACAGAAAACCCCTTTGGCACAATTTCACTCTCACTGATAGGACCGATGTGCATAGCTCCACTTGTCCTCATGTTCAGTGTGATCTCACTGAACGACATCCTCGTTTTCATGGTGATCTCACAAAAAGACATGATTGTGTTCCTTGTGATCTAACTTTAAGACATCCTCCTATTCATTGTGATCTCACTAAACGACATCCTCATGTTTGTTGTGATCTCAGGAAAATACATGCTTGTGTGTCTCCTGATCTCACTAAAAGACATCCTCGTGTGTCTCCTGATCTCACAAAAAGACATCCTCGTGTGTCTCCTGATCTCACTAAAAGACATCCTCGTGTGTCTCCTGATCTCACTAAAAGACATCCTCGTGTGTCTCCTGATCTCACTAAAAGACATCCTCGTGTGTCTCCTGATCTCACTAAAAGACATCCTCATGTGTCTCCTGATCTCACTAAAAGACAGGGCCGCAGGAAGAGCTATTCCCTGAAATGGTGGTAAACCCATAACTGTTAACTGCTGTGGAGGAGAGAAGTCTACTTAAGTCCACCTGAAACCACATCAAACACATTTGACCCAAATAGAGATTCAAAAAAAAAAAATTGCTGGCACGTTGACGACAAGCAAATGGCCGTGTTGTGGGGATGTATATGTGTGTGTTTTTGCCGTGTGGTGGTGGTTCACCTGGTGGTACCCCGGTGGAGATGGTGGAGGCGGTGGTCTGGCCGGGCCCGGCGGCGGTGCTTGCCGCCACCAGGATGGTGTAGGAGGTGATGGAGGTGAGGCCGGTCACCTGGTGCTGCAGCGTAGAGTTTGACAGAGATCGCTCCAGACGGGTGGTGCTGTCACCGGACACCTCCCACCACAACACGTAGCCTGTCCCCACACACACACACACACACACACACACAGATATGGTTCAGCATAGATATACACACACACACACACACACACACACACACACACACACACACACACACACACACAAACAAACAGGGTAATTTGAAGGCAACAGAGAAATTAGGCGCATTGAAGCTTAAATAACTTCTGTCAAAGTCCATTTCTGTACTATCACATCTCTCCCCTCATACATCACATAGCACCCCCTTATCACGCCTTCTCTCGCCTGTGTGTGTGTGTGTGTGTAAACGTGCACGGCCACTTATGTGTAGAGCCCTGGAGAGACTGAATGGTCCCTCCTCTGTCTCCCTGCTCACCGGTTACGAGTAAATAGTGAATCCACAAGGTGACCTTTATTCAGCTACCATCTTCCCAATCCTACCTGTGTGTGTGTAAGTGTGTGTTTTGCGAATATGAAGCAATTGCTGTTGTGTTACCATACCATCAGCTGAGCTATTCATGTCATCCAAGGGGTATGGAACAAGTCAAAGAAGTTCTGCAGACACATGTCGTGAGACCCTATCCCTAAGAGTCCCTAATTTCCATTACAATGCTTAACAAGCTTAGTGTCCACCCGGACGGGCCATCTTGGCTCTAGCCGCTAGCCGCTAGTTGTGGAACTGAACGTGGATTCTGTTAGTGCTCAGAACCAAGACGGCCCCCCAGGTGAATGGGCCGGCCCACGGCAGTCAGACTAAAAGTGTTCATGTAGAACCAACGGTCCCTGACCTGTGATGATGCCGTTCCTGTCTGCAGGCTCCTCCCAGCTAACTCTGATGGACGTGTCCAGCACGTCCACGAAGCTCAGGCTGCTCACAGGACCAGGGGCTGTATGGAGGATAGAACACACACACACACACACTATTTTAAATGGAACCTTTGAGTCAGTATTAACATTCCTCCAGCATGTTACATCCATGTCCAGTGAAACTGCCTCTCCTCCCATCCATACTTTTGAACTCTGTATACATTATTTGCTGTGGTGCAACTGAATTGGCGTGCAAGCTAACACTCACACACACACACACACACACACACACACACACACACACACACACACACACACACACACACACACACACACACACACACACACAGACTTGTTTCTCATTCAGTCCATGCCTCCCTATCCCCCATCCAACCCCTATGCCCCAGCCTCCCCAATAGAGCGATTTAGTTGTTCATATAAGACATTCAATACATTTCACACACAATTACATACCATGCACACGCATACACACAGACAAACACACACACACACACACACACAAACTCAAATCGACACAACTGAAGTCTCAGTTATCATCAAGGGAGAATTACACTGCTTGTTGACCCGACAACATGCCCAGCAACTGATCGATAGTCGGGGGAGGGGTGCATTTGTGTGTGTGCGTGTGTCTGTGTGTGTTTACACACATGGTGTAGGATTATCTACACCCTCCTTATGGATGACAAGTCCAGTAGTCACTGGTGTATAGGCTTGTGTTAAAATTGCCACCCATATTTCAGGTGGATTAGGTTGGGCAACGGACAAGTCGTCAATACACAACAAGATGAGGACTCTGCTATACACCAGAGGACTGGAGAGAGAGAGAGAGAGAGAGAGAGAGAGAGAGAGAGAGAGAGAGAGAGAGAGAGAGAGAGAGAGAGAGAGAGAGAGAGAGAGAGAGAGAGAGAGAGAGAGAGAGAGAGAGAGACCAGTGTACAGAAACAAGATGTAAGATAAACAGATGGAGGAGAGACGGAAGGGCCGTGGGCGAGAGCTATGGAAAGAGAGAGAGAAACACACACACACAAAGAAGAGAGAGAGAGGATTGAAAGAGAGGTGACAGAAAAAGAGAGAGAAGGGAAGAGAATAGAGGGAGAGAAGAAAGAGAGAGACTTCTCATTTGTGTTATGGGTATCATCCAGCTTGAAACAGCTGTCTGGGACACAGAGCAAGTCAATACAATGTCATTATAGTCTTATCTAAAAATAACGACAATCCCTGAGCATGTATGTGTGTGTGTGTGTGTGTGTGTGTGTGTGTGTGTGCATGGACACTCACTGTCCTCGTGTGTCTGCAGCAGAGTAGGGGGGCTGCGGGGGCCGTCTCCGGGAGTGGTGAAGCAGAGGGCGGAGCCTAAGTAGCGGGTGAACTTCCTGAGTCCGCCCACCAGCCCTGTGTGGCGAGAGCCGGGGTATTCTGGAGTGATGGTCACTATGGTAACGTCCTCGGGCCATCGCTCCGGCCACACCAACAGCTAAGGACCGGGAGGCAGAACAGGAGACAGACCACAAATGATGGTTCACAATGATACTACAGGACCCCCACCAAGTCACACATACTGACCGCCTAACGCATCGTTGGATTATCCCTCCCTGAAATAAACACTACCCACCCCAAACGGTGTCTGAGGAAGGCACAAAAAAATTGTCAAAGACACCTCTCACCCCAACCATGGACTGTTTGCCCTCCTCCTCTCCAGGAGGCGCTATAGAAACCTCTGTTCCAAGTCAAGCAGGCTTAGGAAGAGCTTCTTCCCCTCAGCTGTCATCTCTCTGAACTCTGCACCACGAAGACAGCCCCCACCCCCCCTGCTGCCCAACATACAAACTCTCAATGTCTTCAACAGTCTTGCACTGTACCATAACTCCCTACCTCTTCCTATATTTTACATATTTATTGTTTACATACCTGTATGATAGTCATGTACATTTTTACTGTACTTACCGTATATATATATTAATCTTTAACTGCAGTTGTATAGTTGTATGCAGTTGATACAACTGCATACCCCTGCTCACTCATTTGTATACCTTGTATATATACATTCAGCACATATCTCATACCTATTCTATGTTATTTTATACCTGTTTTTAGTAGTATTGTTTTAGTAGACTGTTTTACATTTACTGTATGTTTAGAACTGTACATTATATATTACCATGCACTTTTTCATGCAACATTTGCACTCTGGTTAGATGCAAAATTATTTTCACTGTACTGTACTTGTGCTGTGCAATGACAATACATTTGAATATTATCTAATCTATATAACAGGGCTTCTCAAACTTAAGAATGCCAAGGCACAATTGAATTCTGAAAATCTTTTAGGGCCCACCCAAACCTTTTAGAGTTAAATTAAAGTTTTCACACACACACACACACACACACACACACACACACACACACACACACACACACACACACACACACACACACACACACACACACACACACACACACACACACACACACACACACACACACATTGTAATGGGAAAAAACCTCTGGTGTAGTAAATCCCCAATGGTTATTTTGACCATCTGTGCCCCACCATCTGGTCAACGTAGAACAGAGGTGTTCTGTGTCTCTCCGAGAAAGAACATAACAAACCTGGAGAAGGCCAGCCATAAGAAGATAAGTGTATTTGGGCTCTCTCAAGGTTGAGGTGTTTACTGCTACCAACCCAGACTCCCTGTGCTCCAGCTCGCCCTCTGAGAACCCGGGCCATTCCCAGACTGATAAGGAAGAGGATGGGCTATGGCCTGCGTCAGTGAGCTGTTGTTATCATGTGTGACGTGACGCCTGTTCGCGGAGAAACGGTTGAAGAGGGGGCTGCTCATGTAAGTGCGTTGGACTTCTCTCTGAACGCCTTGCGAGACGTGTGGATAGAACTCTCGGACTGGGCGCCCAACCTGTTGATTGTTTGTGTGATTTTAATAAATACGATAGTCAGACTTATTTAGTTTTGGATGACTTTATTCTTAAACAGTTTTCAGAGTTAGACCGCTGGACGTGTATCAGAGAATTCCCACCACATACTTGGTGTCAGAAGTGGGATCATCGCTCTCCACGAGGACCCTCCGGGTGGACACGCTGACTGACTGATCATCCCTACGGGCCTCTCCACCGAGGAGCCAGCACTCATGATCCGACTCATGAAATAAGGTGAGGAACCACACGTCTAGTAATACCACAATTAGATATATTGATATAAATATCAGAGAATTCACACCACAAACTTGGTGTCAGAAGTGTGTGTGTGTGTGTGTGTGTGTGTGTGTGTCCATGGACACTCACTGTCCTCGTGTGTCTGCAGCAGAGTGGGGGGGCTGCGGGGGCCGTCTCCGGGTGTGGTGGCAGAGGGCGGAGCCTAAGTAGCGGGTGCACTTCCTGAGTCCACCCACCAGCCCTGTGTGGCGAGAGCCGGGGTACTCTGGAGTGATGGTCACTATGGTAACGTCCTCGGGCCTACGGGCCTCTCAACCGAGGAGCCAGCACTCTGAAAACCCCGGGGGCCTCTGGAGGGCGCACGATCCAACTCATGAAATAAGGTGAGGAACCACACGTCTAGTAATACCACTGGACGTGTATCAGAGAATTCCCACCACAAACGTGGGATTGCGTTCACAGAGATGAAATTAGCACTTTCATCAGCCCCGACTTTAGGCCTCCCAGACCCGACCAAACCATTCATTCAGATGGCAGACGTTAAAGGGAACTTTATGACGTCAGTGTTGACACAAGAGCATGGGGGACGACTGAGGCCGACAGCCTATTTTTCCAGCAGGTTGGATCCGGTTGCAGCAGGGCTACCAAGGTGCCAGAAAGCAGTAGCCACAGCAGAGAAAGCTGTTGTGGCTTCGAGAGATTTTGTAGGCTATTCACCACTGACCTTGCTAGTCCCACACGCAGTTGCAGCTTTGTTATTGGAACAGGAGACATCCAGGCTATCAGCAGCCAGGTGGCTTTAGTACAATAACACCCTGTTGGGTGTTATTGATGCAATGTCCTTAACCCAGCTACCTTGCTTCCTATTGAAGGAGATGGAGAACCACATGATTGCTGTGCCATTGTGTCTGCTGTTTGTTCCCCTAGGACTGACCTTAAGGAACACCCGATCCCAAACGCAGAACATCGTCAGGTAAGCGCATCATGCACCACAATCTATCTATCTATCTATCTATCTATCAGAACTATTAGATGCCATCTTGCTGCCTCACCAGATTGCGGTTATCAAATGCGACACACACTGAAAAAAGTTAAACAACGTCTTTGGAAGTGAAGAATTACATTTTTTATGTTGTTTTAAGGTGTGTTTTTCATGCACATTTATTGTTGGTGGCAGGTTGGATGACTGTGTTTACAGGTTTTCTGTTCCTACAAAACTTATTTACCTATTCCAGGTTTTGGATTATTTGCAAAGTACGTGCAGATTTTGTGTAAGGTGGGTCTTTTTTTCCCTTTCCTAGTCTTCCGATGAATGTGGAAAATACTGTGGTGCTTCTGTTTCACGAAGATCTCAGCTTCTAAAACATTATAAGCTTAAACACAGACATTTTGGCCGCCACCATTCCATCGGTGCATCCATTTCATGGAAGAAATTGTGGAAAAGGAATCCGGAGTGGAAGAGTTGAAAGGGAGATGGCCTGCATTATTCACAATGGATAAGGTAAGGAACTTTCTTAATCAATGGCAATATGTCAGTGGTGGCCTGCTAAATAAATAATATCCCCTATAATAAGAAACCTGCTAAGGAATTGAGATATTTGTAATGTTATAATATTTGCATGTGCCATTTCTTTTTTTAAAGATCAATGCCGAATTCACAAGAATCACAACTGTTCCACTTACACTACGATTCCTGGCTTCGTTGGACAAACACCACAGCAAGCTGATTGACATAATCAGAAACAAGGGAGGGGAGTTGTCAGAGAGAAGACCAGGGATCTACTGAAAGTTCTTGACCATGTATGTATTTGCTCAATACATTTAAAAAATATGTGTGGTGGTGTCTGTATCTACTTGGACCCTGTAGCCCTCTGCCGTAATATTCACTTTTCTCCTTATTTAGTTGTGTTTGGGACTCTTTTGGGCAGCAAAGAGCCTTTAGGCCCTTCGTAGGGGTTTAACCTCCAGCCAATAAGGGTGTACAGCCTGTTCTCATTCCCAAGGTCAAATACTGGCGTTGTTTTATTTGTGTTCAGTGCCCAAATGTGATCATGTAAAGTTTTCAGTCAAGCAACATTGGTTAACATCATTTTGCACTGTGTGTATGTGTTAGTACTCTCATCTAGAGCCTCGAGGTTAATCTAAAAACAGTGTCTGCTGAAGTGCCTGATGGTGTACCTTGGGGAAGACGGGGACAACCATATCAAGGAGTACCTGGTAAGTAGTTTTACATTAATCAATTCAACTTAAGACAAGATAAATCATTGAATATTTCACCTTAAACCTTAAACCCGAGCACCCCGTTATTGTCTGACGGATATTGGTTATAATGTTCATAATGCCTTTTGAATTTCGATTTTATACTGGGAGAGGATAAATGTTATATTTTTTTCCTGTATTGCATCTTAAATTTCTTATGGTAATATATTTTAGTTTACTTACAAGTCAGGTTTTTTAGTATCTTACCTTTCAAATGAAACCAGATAAATGCATCTAAGCTTTATGCTTAAGGTCCTTTATGGTCCTAATTTATTCTGGGACAGGTTTTTTTTCCACACAGAAGGCCTAGTTTTGAAGGAGGATAAACTTTAAAGATCATGTATGGATTTGTGTCCTATAATAATACTCAGGTTTATTGTACATTCATGTACATTTGCCTATATTTATGATTATTGTAGAGTTCTGTCCACCAGTAGTCATTATTCGGCACAGTATTTTTATATTGGTACATCAGACATTGGTTAATCAGAATCAGATAATCAGATATCAGAAATGCTTCTTAATAAATGTCTTGTCTTTTATCAGGTGGTTCAGAAGGATGAAGCGGAAACGGAGCTTGAGAGGTGTGCAATGGCAGTGTTTGTCTTCAGGGAGGAGGAAGATCCTCTCCAGCAACCCCATGACATTGGAATTATTATTGAAGGTGAATGTCATGAATGAGTAACCATCAAATTCCCACGCATGTGCCATGTTATTTGGCTTTATCTATGCGCTTAAGCCACGTATTGTAGCCACAAAAAAAAATGTACCTAAGAACAATCTGCTAATTTTGAATATTTTCGCTTTCCATCTGTTAGACAGCCCTTTCTGTTTCTAGTTGGTCCAAAGTACCATTTTTATCAGTGCACACACAGGTAACTCGGACACAGCATGTCCCGAGGTAACACGTTAGCTGATGCCCCCGCGAAGTTCGCCACGACCGTAGCGTCATTACAAACAGATGTGTCACCGTGTAGCGAGCTCTCCTTGCAGAAGATGCAGCAGTAGGCTAAACCGCACGAGACGGCAACGTGGGACCTAAGGAAACATTGTGCTTATCATCCACAGAGCACAGGCGCAGTTGAGAGAGAGAACGGCACAATAAAGAAAAAGCTGACCAAGATGTGCCTCGAAACAGATCTTAGCTGGCCTAAAGCGTTACCCGTGGTGCACACATGCAAACACGGATACGCCCTGAAACCGGTTTGTCACCCCCGAACACAGGTATCGGCCCGCTTACCGGGGATAC
Organism: Muraenolepis orangiensis; assembly: GCA_027704905.1. NCBI lineage: Eukaryota > Metazoa > Chordata > Actinopteri > Gadiformes > Muraenolepididae > Muraenolepis > Muraenolepis orangiensis. The sequence continues at coordinate 32,560,189 of CM051003.1, forward strand.
CTTAACAATGGGACAAAGTGATGACCTGATGTTGGCTTACTGTTCTTCCCGCCGTAATAACCCTCTTAGCGTATATTCATCATGGATGCATCATCCTGATCCACAACATGTGGTGGAAGTATGCTAATTACACGGTGCGAACAACGAGTAAATTGAATTGCTATGTTTGTTTCTTAATGCCATCATCATCCCATGCACCCCCCATCATGGTCAGGAGTATGGCCCACAATCTGGCCATATGTCTAATGATGATGGGGACAGCTCCCGGACTGAGTGATGATCTCGCAAAGTTCGAACCGACGGTATCGTTAAATGACGGAGGTAGAAATTGCACACCCTATGAGACCCATGTAGCCCCGCAGGAGATACGACCTATTCCCCTTACAACGGTAAAGATAGGTCCAGAGATGACTTTTGATACGTGTATTGAAGCAATCGGATCGCAACCACTGGGAGATCTACGCGTGGATAAATGTAAGGAAATTCTTTCCTTTTGCATGTTTAAAGGCACGACCAAAACGACATTCACAGTGTCAAGCAGGTACGATACGAAGATGGCGATCCGGGTACGGTCGAGCCCCAGATTATCTAAGTGCGCGCTAAATGTACCGGGTCCGCGAGGGACCAGAGCTGTGGAAGGCCTGTGGAAGGCCTGTGGTGGCTGGGTGGGTCAAAGGTATTTCACAGCCTTCCTTATGATTGGTCTGGCCTCTGCCCGCCCGTATCCCTTACCGACCAGACATACATCAACTCAGCAACCTCTCCCACACGAAAGGCAGGAGAGGCGGACAACACATTTTCAAGGAACCGATGGCACGTGGGGTACCGACGTCCCCAAGGACTATAAAATATGGACAGTTGTGCAAAAGGTCGGTTTCTCACTATTTCCACAATTAGGCATGGGCAGACTTCTCCTGAGTGCAGAGACGACAAATTATCGACTTCAGTCATTCGTGAATAGTACATTAGCCTCTATCGGCGCAATCAAAGAGGAGCTCACTAGTCTGCGTCTAGTCGTAATGCAAAACCGAATGGTCTTGGACCAATTGACTGCGTCCTCAGGTGGAGTTTGTGTGATAGTAGGTTCATCATGTTGTACATTCATTCCAGATAATGATGCGTACGGCAATAAGATTGACCAGGCGATGCGTAACCTAACTGCCCTCCGCGACATCGTGCTCATGCTCAGGGAAAATGTCAAACCAGGCGACGATTGGCTATGGGAAGCTCTTTCATCTTGGAAGAAGTGGGGTGCATTGGCAGGGAGTGGGACTTTTAGTGTTTCTTTGCGCATGCACATCATGTGGAATTCCTTGTATTCAGAACATGATAGGAAAGACTGTGAAAAACAGCGTAACACATGCATTTGTGTCGGCTGACATTAACACAACAACTGACGAGACGACTGACCGTAACGAGACGATGAAGGTATCGAGGACATTGACTGGGCGCATCTGGATAAATCGGGATGCAAATTCTTTCCCCTAATCTATGACTGTCGAGGAGGGGCAGTGAGGGGGGGGGGGATTTCTCCCTTAAGGCCCCAAATCGCAGTTTCAGAGGTGGGGTCGGAGGAGGTATCGTGATTTACGACGATGGGCCCCTACCGGTGTGTCACGGATGCACCCAACTGATTTAAAGTGTGTTGAACTTTTGCCTGTTATTCATTTTTGCTTGCTAAAAATTCCTGAACTTTTCTTTTTAACAAGTTCCCAAAAACTGCTTTATGTAATATAATGTTTTAAATTCTTGAACTTTCTCTTTAACAAGTTCTCGAAGACGTATTCAATATTATGTTTTTGGTCGATATGAAAACCACCAAATATATACATTTTTATCTTCCGGACCGTATACTTTTTATCCAAACTCAATTGTAAATACTGTTGCATTGACTGTTGACTGTATAATTTATATGTGTATATACTTAAATTATACATAGTTTATCATAGTTTTTTCAATTTCTTTTTCAATTTTCTTTTGTATGTTGCACAATTTCTGTAAGGCACTGCCACTTTCATTTCACTGTTCATCCTGCATTGTGTATGAGACAAATAAAGTTATTGTATCTAGATCTGAATCAGAATGCCATTATTGTCATCGTACAACAAAATTGCCTAGCAATCCTCAAGTCACTCATACAAACAGACACAAAATGTAAATTATGTAAAAAGAAAACAAAACTAAGCTAAATAAGACATATTGTATGCAAGTTAGCTTAGACATCATGTTCTTTAAAGAGGATAATGTTTAAATGTATTTATGAACATCCACAGTCGATTAGTGACAGTTTTGTTTGTTTCTTTGTTGTGATACAATATATGTTCCAATACAATCTTTTCTCTAGCTCCTCTCCAGAAAGAAACTACAGGTTGAACCTTCCCAAAGAGCAGGGTCTTTGATATGGGGCCACACACACACAATGCTGCAGTATCCATCCTGTGGTGTACATCCACAGTCACAATGTGTATGATGGCCACAGCCACAGAAAAACAACCCGGTCCCCCACATGACTCTGAGGGAGGCCATGCTGTTTGGTGGCATCTGGAGGCAACAGACCCAGAAGACACCTTCTGTGTGGTCAAGCTGTGGCTTTGGTTGTCGTCATTTCACTCTCACACAGTTGATTTAAGGGTCCAAAAAAATTCTTTCTCCATTATTTGCATTATTCAACATTTTATCAATCTAACAAAGAACCCCAAACATACACCTTTGTATAAAGGGGAACTTGGTTGCTTTTCAACAGGCTTGGTATCATCTCAATGTGGGTTGTGTATGTAAGTGAACAATGGTTACGTTTCCTCCGTGCTGACTCCACCCAGATCTCACCGCCCCATGTGGTGATCTTACCCTGACTCTGTCACATGACGGCATTGGGCTAAGCCCCGCCCCAGAGAGCATTGGCAACAACTGCAGTCGTTTTTCACACTATACCCTTAAAGCTGACAGATAGAGATAAGCTGTGAGGTTCCCCTTTAATGAGTTACTTTTACACCCAAATCTCATTAAAAAAAGATCACTTTTTAATTAAACATTTAAACATTTAAACCAATAATAGCACAACACGTTTCTGCTCTCCCACATATCTGTGTGTTCTTTCCCAAGCTCATTATGTGGTTCATTTAAAAACTATGCCAAGCCAGTGGTTTACCAAACTTTTGTAGATAATTAAATATCAGCCCCCCCCCACCTACATGCACCCACATAAAGACACTCGCTGATACATCCTTTGCTTATTTAAAACATTGTCTGTAATTAATACAGAACTGCAACGGCAAATCTAAATAGAAACAAGTCACCTTGATGATATCGCATCATTTATATTAAGCCTCCCCTGTCATAACTCTGGGCCCCCTAGGGGGCGCGCCCCCCAGTTTGGGAACACTGGGCCCCGCAATATATGCTGTGAATGGATTTCTTTCTTACTGTGTTCAAGTTAATCACAGTTTAATCGATCAACGGCGACAATTCTGCAGAAATTCCAGTTTGCTCTGCTAATTCCTCCAAACTCAGACATGCGCATGGCCCCCCATGCCCTCATTGGAGAGAGGGAGGGGGGAGAGGACCAGAATACAACACTGGAAGTGTTCACATGGACTGAATAATTCACAATGCCCAATTAGTTCTCTCTTATAACCTGATGATGGCCTGTAAATATGGCGTTAGCACTACTGTTTTTGGAGAGTTCACGCTGAAGTATCAACCTGAACTGACCTGATCAGTATGCATGGGGACACACGAGAGATACTTGATGGATTAATAATGTAGAGATATGCAAATATGTACGACGCTAAGATGGACTGGAATAGGATCGCTTCAGCCTTAAAATAAAACAACCCAAACATTTGGAACATGGAGATGGAGGACCAAACTGAAACTCAAACTGAAAGTGAAACCCTGCCTCCTCATTTGAATAGCTAAAAGTTATACCTAATACCAGCCCATTAAGGGAAACCATGGCTATGAATGGAGCTAGGAAACTGAGGGCTGTCATGTTATGGACCACGGATACGTCTGACTACATCCATACCATGACTGGCTCATATTTATGCACGCTGTTGATAATGAGGGGGGGGAGATTTACATTCACTTTAAGCGTATGCTTCACACACACACACACACACACTGGGCTCACCTTGTATCCCTGGTTGATGCCGTTAATGAACTGCTGTGGCGGTGGATTCCAGGTGAACCGGATGCTGGTGGAGTTGATAGCCAGCAGGTTCACCGCTTGTGGAGGAGCTGTGGGGACTACACACAAAGACATAGAAATACATACAAGGTTGATACTGCTGCATTCAACAGAGAGAGAGAGAGAGAGAGAGAGAGAGAGAGAGAGAGAGAGAGAGAGAGAGAGAGAGAGAGAGGAGGAATAGACAGACGCAAACACTTCAAAAGGTCACTTTTTTCCATCAGTGATTAGTGAGCAGAATGTGGTTACAGTTTATGTCAGAGATAATTCAAATTGTGTAATAAGCAACTGTACTTGTTCTTTCCCTAAACATAATGGCCTGGCCAAAAGCCTCACAGAAGAGTAAATGTGTGTTGTGTGTGTGTTTATGTGCCACAACACATGAGATACGACTGACCACTGATCTCAGACCCAGAAGAGGACTGAGAGCTAAAACATGTCAAGATCCCTCCTTGGCCAACAAGCTAACACAAACTTAGCCAGCGCTGGCTTTCCCGAAGCCGGTGGGAGGAGAGGTAAACAGACAACGTCTTTAGACAACAAAGTGTCTGTAAAGCTTTAACATCAAACCTGTGTAGCAGACTGGCCACTGTAGAAATACATTTAGTTAAAACCGTCTTCTCAAGACTATCTTTGGACTATCTTATCCGTAGCAAAACAGTAGCTCCACCCCTTTATTTTTTCCCAGCCCAGGTCCTGTCCAGTCCAGTCTCCCCCCAGAAGTGAGCGATAGGATTAGGATAGGATAGGATTAGATATAAATCTAATTTAGAATTGTGGAAGGTCTGGATCTCAGATAAATAGAAGCTGGATCAGCAGGCACCTGAGTTGAAGAAGAACTCCATGATGGCATTAAAGCAGGCCTCTTTTCTAAGGGGTAAAAGTAGAGCTTGTCTGTGTGGTTTATGTAGGACTGTGTGTGTGTGTACGCGTGTGTGTGTGTGTGTGTGTGTGTGTGTGTGTGTGTGTGTGTGTGTGTGTGTGTGTGTCATGGTTATTAGGGTGATAAGGCATTGCAGCATTATGGGAATGACCTTTATGTTGGTAACTTCAGCCAGAGAGTTCAACACACACACACACAACAATAAAGAAGAGGGTTATTAATAGTAGTAGAAAGAGAGCTTGAAGGAATTGTTTTAAGAGACAGAAGAAGAAAGAGACCGAGAGGGACAGAAATTCGCCAAAAATAAATAATTTTTAAAGCTAATCTTGGACAATAACAACCAAACTCCACTACTTAACTTTTAAGTGAACACTTAATGCATAAAATAAGAGAGAGAGAGAGAGAGAGAGAGAGAGAGAGAGAGAGAGAGAGAGAGAGAGAGAGAGAGAGAGAGAGAGAGAGAGAGAGAGAGAGAGAGAGAGAGAGAGAGAGAGAGAGAGATTTAGTCCATCTTAAATTCATTGCAGACACACTCATTAAAACACATTCTAATTATTAATGAGCCAAACTTCCTCTGCCCGAGTCCATAAACCTGTCCTGAACTTTAATGGTGACCTTGCCAGTAGTGTGTCCTAGCCTGTCCATTTTTAATAATAACGTTATGTAAAAGTCAGCCAGGGAGCAGCACCTGTTTAAAGGAGATTTCCCCCCCTGGTCCCTTCTCGTGTGTGTGTGTGTGTGTTCCTGTGTGTGTGTGTGTAGGTGTGTGTGGGCTCACCTCCCTGCAGAGTGTACTCTGTGACAGAGCTGCTGTATACTCCAAGTCCCGCCCCTGTGTAGGCGGCCACCTGGATCTGGTACTGAGTCCAGATGATCAGATCACTGAGCAGGCAGTAGTTAGTCTCTGGACTACTGATGTTCTTCTCCTGGTAGTCCCCAGGCAGACCGGCCAGACGATACCTACACACACACACGCACACACACACACACACACATCCACACATCGACACAAACACACAGACACACACATATACAAACACACACACACACACACACACACTCACACACACACACACACACACACACACACACACACACACACACAAACACCGTAGAGCCAATAAGATGCAAATGAAAGTGGGCAAGAGATGACTGCCTGGCCCGTGTTCACCTTACACACGTGTTCGGTGAACACGTGTGTAAGGTGAACATGCGTTTCACAGCTCAAAGAGGGGGTGAGAGAGGGGGGGGGGGAAAGAGAGAGAGATAGGGGGAAGAGAGAGATAAGGGGGGAAGAGAGAGAGAGAGAGAGAGAGAGAGAGAGAGAGAGAGAGAGAGAGAGAGAGAGAGAGAGAGAGAGAGAGAGAGAGAGAGAGAGAAACAGGCGGGGGAGATAGAGGGGAGAGAAAAAGAGATGGGGGAGAGAGATAGAGAGAGTGGAAGAAAGGGGGGAGAGAGAAACACAGAAAAGAGAGAGAGAGAGAGAGAGGGGGGAGTGATAGAGAGGGGGAGAGAGAGAGAGAGAGCAAGAGGGAGCGAGAAAGAGGGATAATGTGATGATGCTGAGCTAACACACACAAGGATCTTGAGTGTGTGCGTGTGTGCATGTGCATTTGTGTGTGTGAAAATAAACTAAAAGTGATGCATGTGTGTAATTTGTAGCAAGGAAGGGAGAGGGAAGAAATAATTAAGCTTTTAATGTGACCTACAATTTTTCATAATTTAATTTTTTTATTAGACCGCTGTACTTACATTTTTATGGCTGTGTGTGAGTGTTTAAGTGTGTGTAATCGTGCACACACTTGTGTATGTGTGTGTGGAATTGCGTGCGTGGAATGTATGCGCTGTGTGTCATTGGGTGTGTGTTTGTGTGTGTGTGTGTGTGTGTGTGTGTGTGTGTGTGTGTGTGTGTGTGTACCTGAGCAGGTAGCCCCTGAGGACACCATTGAGTTGGGGCTCAGGCGGAGGCTGCCACTGCACCATGATGGACTGGTTGGTCCGACCGCTGGCCACCATGTTCTTAGGAGAAGCACTCGGAGCCTCCTCTCTCAGCATCAACCTGGTCACACACACACACACACACACACACACACACACACACACACACACACACACACACACACACACACACACACACACACACACACACACACACACACACACACACACACACACACACACACACACACACACACACACACACACACACACACACACACACACACACACACACACACACACGCGCGCGCACACACACACACACACACAGAACATGATAAGCTTGTTTGAATTGTGATGAGATGAGCATGGTACTGAGTGATGGATCACATATCCCACCAGCGTTCATCTGAAGCCCCAGACCCCCCCCCCCCCCCCCCCCCCCGCTGCACACTTCGCGTTTGAGGTCTTTAATGGCTTCACTTAAGGCTCACTTAAGCACAGCTCTATTATGTACATATAAAGCCTTTTCAGTCCAGGGGCTTCTAAAGCGTATTTCTCCTTCCACTGATGAACGGGACTCCGGGAGATAGGGAGCCTTTGAGCATTAACACGGCCATTCAACTCCTACCTGTTGAACTCTTGAGTGTGTGTGAGTTGTCCTAAGTTGTTGCCCTAATGGGTTTGTTTAGAGTCATCCTGGCCTCCTTTCTCCGCCTCATGTCCATCACTTTGATGCCCTCTGTTTGATACCTGCAGCCTCCAGTTCTTGAGTTCTTGAATTCTTTGTGATCGAATTTTTTTCTTAACCTTTTATTCCCCCCCCTCAGTATTTTTACCTCTCTCTCTCTCTCTGTTTGTAAGATACTAATATAGGATAACCTGTTGTTCTCTTGAGTGTGTTATGAACTAATATAGGATAACCTGTTGTTCTCTTGAGTGTGTTATGAACTAATATAGGATAACCTGTTGTTCTCTTGAGTGTGTTATGAACTAATATAGGATAACCTGTTGTTCTCTTGAGTGTGTTATGAACTAATATAGGATAACCTGTTGTTCTCTTGAGTGTGTTATGTACTAATATAGGATAACCTGTTGTTCTCTTGAGTGTGTGTGAGTGTGTGTGCGTGTGTGTGCGTGTGCGTGTGTTTGAGCAAGCGAGCATGAGAGAGAGAAAGAGCAAGAGAAGCACACAGAGTTTGGTCTGTACAGTCAGCGGAGTGCACTGAGTGAAGAAGAGAAATGAGGAGCAGATGTCTGAAAGTCAAGCCACTTGAAGATGCTAATGGTATGGCCGCCAGTGGAGCTCACACAGATTTAACTTCTGTGCGTGTATATGAGCACATGTATATGTGTGTGTGTGGGTGTGTGTGTGTGTGTGGACGGTATAATTGGGCACTTCAGGGGGGCTTTGAGGTAATCTCTTCCAGCTTTGATCAGGTCCAAGTCATATATATGCTGTCCTCTCCTCAGGACCCCTGTCCCCATGGAGACAGAGCCCCCCCCCCCCCCCACACACACACACATCCTTACTTTCCTAGGCCTATTAAAGACAAGACATTTAAATTAGACATTTGAGACATTTAAAATCAGAGCCAGTATAATGAGACCAGAGGTTACAATACAATATCACTAGCGCTACTGGAGCTCCCGGGAGCCGTCGAGGTGTCATCACACCGGCAGGTAGCTTGTGTCTAGGCCCTGGGTCCACCAAAGTGTTTTATTCCTGAAGCCAGCGTCTTTTTTTTAATTGTTTGCAATGGAAAGCGCATTTTTTTACACTATTCTAAAAAGTCAGGAGCGTGACGAGACACAGAGCGTTGTTTTATCTGCACTGAAGCGCTGCACTCTGGCGTTTTTTCCTCATCGCCAAGAGTTGAACAATTTTCAACTTTGGGTAAAACACAGTGCTCATCACTGTCACTATCTACTCCGCTGTCCAATTACAGTGGAGGAGAGGTGGGACAAATTCCACACGAGGTCACATCACATCCTACCTGCACAACGGTATATAAACAACGAATGTTGTTTATATGTTACAGATGTAGAAGTAACTAACATCTAATCACTGTTGGTAAGGACTGCCAACCCCCCCCTCTCTCTCTCTCTCCACCCCCCTCTCTCTCCCCCTCTTTCCATCCCCCCTCTCTCTCCCCTCTCTCTCCCTCCCCCCCCCCACCTCTCTCTCTCTCTCTCTCTCTCTCTCTCTCTCTCTCTCTCTCTCTCTCTCTCTCTCTCTCTCTCTCTCTCTCTCTCTCTCTCTCTCTCTCTCTCTCTCTCTCTCTCCCTCTCTCTCTCCCCCCCCCCCCCCCCCCACCTCTCTCTCTATTTCTCTCTTTCTCACAAGAGGATCAAAAGTCGTATTTTCACCAGCGTATGAACGCATGGCTCAGCTCAGGCAGGGAGAGGAGCAGACCCCAGGACACACATTAAAGGTTTCAAACGGCTCAGCACTTGTCAAAAAGGGAACCCCCACTGTCACCCGCCCTGCTGCCACCCCACCTTCCCTGTCACGCCCCACCGAGGGAGCTCAGGACAACCCCTGTTGGGACACCGTACAGGCAGACAGGCTCTCTGTGTGTGTCGGAAACGTTATAATACATTGAACGATGAAAACCGGAGGAGAGAGAAAGGGGAGAAGGGAATGATAGAGGACCAAGTGTTACAGGAATGTAGCACAACCGGGTGAAATGTGGAGAGGAGAACAACAGCGAGAATTCAAGATTTTTATTTGCCATATGCAACAATGGAATGCTTACTCCCCATTCCCTCCCACAGTATTACTTTTCTAAAAAAATGAGAGCGCTGGTTATGAGAGAGTAGTTTTTGAGTGTGTGCATGTGGGATGGCAGCCTTTAGAGTCCTGGTTATTGTCCAGAGTTTGATTTGGCAGGACAACAACTGCTGTGCTTTGCCACCTTTTCCCTCCAGAAAAAGAAAGGAGCTGTATGTACGTGTGTGTGTGCTTGTTTGTTTGTTTGTTTGTGAGTTTGGAGCGTAATAGAGGGAGCGAGCATTGTGGACATTGTGGGAGTGTGTGCATACGTGTGCAAGCGAGTGCACGCGTGTATGTGTTTACGCACACGCACATGCATGTGCGTGTGCGTGCAGGAGCTAAAAGCATTCATCACCCCTTCTAACACTGTCCACCTCTATCAATATCCACCTCCTTATAATTGGCATGATTAGTCTTCGCTCTTGTGGTTAACATGCATACATGTGCGTGCGCGCACGCGCACACACACACACACACACACACACACACACACACACACACACACACACACACACACACACACACACACACACACACACACACACACACACACACACACACACATACACATGGTAGAGGCAATCAAGTAATTTTGCACCCTGGTTGGACTGCAGGAACAGACACATGGAAAGGAAAGGCTTGACTTGTTGTGGCTTTGAAGCCAACCTGAGAACACAAGCACAGCTCGCACGGTAACAGACAGAGGACACACCTCCAAAATAAATTATTGGATAACAAAAAAAGGGTAAACTCCTTCTCACCTCTTAGCCTCCTAAGATTTATGGTGAACAGTAGCTGTGTCCCTATCCATGACAAGCACCCACACATACACACACATGCATGTAAACATGCACACACCCACACACGTGCTGATGTTCTGAGCACGTGAATACACAGGCACATACAGGAACATTATGATGGAGGTGGCTGTAAAAAGGCAAGACGTGCAGGATGAGAGCTGGCTAAGCTTGTGGTTGTTAAAAGGAAGGAAGGAAATGTAGAAGACATAAAATAATATCTATACTGATATCATCTTTATACTTTGATATCCCCCTTCAAAGCTGGCCAGGCTTGAGACCCTGAAAGCCCCTGGTTAGATCCTGCTCACGAGGGGCTCTTACCTCTGCGTCTCTACGCTGTATTGACCTCTTCCCACTTGATTGACAGCACAGAGTCTGAACTGATAGGTCCTGGCCGGCGTGAGCCCTCCCACCGACACATTGTTGACCGCTGGATCCACCTCGGGTAGGTACACCTTCCAGGGTGAGTCTAGGACACAGGAACACCAGGAGTTAGGAGACACCAGGAGGAAAACACAGATTCCAGAACAAGTCATCTTCATGAAATTACACACGTTAAGACGCTTGGTGAAAACAAGGTCATTAAAATGCCAGAGTGAGCAGCCCCTGTAAATACAGGTGATGAAGGTGTCACCGAGCGCTGATGCCTCTGAATACCACATGTTTCAACACATAGGGGAAAAATATGTGTTCCAAGATGGATCTGAGCAACAACAAGGGATCTAGTGAAGAACATGTCAAATTAAACTTTAAATGAGTCAAAGCTTTGTCAATAGTGGGCACTAATGAGTAAATAACAGTTTCATCACTAGTAATGAACAAAGCTGTTACTGACAAATGACAAATGAGGCCAAGTTATTTATGTACTGTATATACCTGTATGTGAACAGGATAGGACCTAGTATTGAGCCCTGTAGCACCCCTATTGTAACTTCAGGGAAACTATTGCTGACTATTGACTATTGTTTCACAATTGCTGCTAGTAAGATAACTGCAAAACTAGTTTGATGCATTTGTGTCAAAACCAATTGAAACAAATCTATCCTAAAGAAGATTATGATCCACTGTGTCAAAAAGGTTTAGACAGATCAATGTACAGGGCAATACAACACTCTTTGTACAGAGAAGATTATATCATTTACTACTTGCTCCCGGTAATATCACAGATCTTATGTTTTTCTGAGACAAGGACAGACTGTAGAGAAAGACACAGTTTCTCACACACATAGCAGTTTGGTCCACCCTATATGCATTGTAAGCGTCACATGCAACAACATCACCCCAATTTCAAGTTTCTGTTTTAATTCAAATATCTGGATTGGTTTGCTGGACCTACACTCTTACAGAGTCCAGTTTTGTCACCAAGCTTCTAACATTCAGGCAGATTAATCCGAGACCCCTGGGGTTTAGGAAGTTCGGAGGAGTATCAACTGAAAGTTGTCTCGATTGTCAAACCAGGCCCTTGGTCATAAAATGAGTCACAAGGAATTAACTTTAGATGGGCGATATTTACACCATTTTCCAGCAAGGCATGCCTGCCATGCCACTTGAGAGTGGTGATAACAGTGGAGTGGGTGGTGATAACAACACTGGGGCTAAAATAAGACGATGTAATAACATTGCATGTACTACAGGCTAAGCTGCTTATATTAGAACAAGATAAAGAAGAGAAGGCTTAAAGGCAGTGTTTTACCACAGTCAGCGAGTAAAGAACTTAAGGTCAGTTGAATGTCTGTGGTGAAAAGACTTGAAGCATGGTTAGGGTGAAGGCCATCGTAAGTTTAAAAGTTAGGAAAAAGAAAAAGGGTGACCCCATTTTCAAACCCTAAACCAGAACCGCATGTACCCCTAAACCCCTAAACCAGAACCGCATGTACCCCTAAACCCCTAAACCAGAACCGCATGTACCCCTAAACCCCTAAACCAGAACCGCATGTACCCCTAAACCCCTAAACCAGAACCGCATGTACCCCTAAACCAGAACCGCGTGTACCCCTAAACCCCTAAACCAGAACCGCATGTACCCCTAAACCCCTAAACCAGAACCGCATGTACCCCTAAACCCCTAAACCAGAACCGCATGTACCCCTAAACCAGAACCGCATGTACCCCTAAACCCCTAAACCAGAACCGCATGTACCCCTAAACCCCTAAACCAGAACCGCATGTACCCCTAAACCCCTAAACCAGAACCGCATGTACCCCTAAACCCCTAAACCAGAACCGCATGTACCCCTAAACCCCTAAACCAGAACCGCATGTACCCCTAAACCCCTAAACCAGAACCGCATGTACCCCTAAACCCCTAAACCAGAACCGCATGTACCCCTAAACCCCTAAACCAGAACCGCATGTACCCCTAAACCAGAACCGCATGTACCCCTAAACCCCTAAACCAGAACCGCATGTACCCCTAAACCCCTAAACCAGAACCGCATGTACCGCCCGCTTATCTCTCTCTGTGTGACTCTCACAGTGTTTCCCATAGCAGATTATATTTGCGGAGGTTTGCTTGAAAACCGGGACGTCTCCTTGGCAGGTACCCACCGCTAGACCCACTGGGACTCTACCGCTAATATAAAGCATCATATTATAAATATTATTTTAATTGTGGTGACATATTTTTTTTACAGGTATTTGTCAGGATTCGGGACACATTTTGAAACTGACTATTGAACTGACTATAATGTATGTATGTGTGTGTGTTATGTATGTATTATTATTATAGTACACTCTAGTATATTGTCAGACTTTCAGCTGACAACCGAAAAAGATGCCCAGGGCCCATACCAGAGAAACATTGACTACCGATGACATATCAGGGGCTTGAAGGATTAGGACAGGGGGATTATTTATTTTGCCTTCCGTTTGCATGGTTACATTTTAACTTAACTTAAATTCCTCTGAGATGCTGAATTTATAATAAGTGTTATCTTCTTCCTGTTCAGCAGGAGCCAGAACATCGTTATATGCTGTCTTGCACTGGATTAGTTCTTATGACAACTCCTTCCCCTCTCTCCTACCCACTCTCTCTTTCCCTCCCTCCCTCTCTTTATCTGTCTCTCTCTCTCTCTCTCCATCCCTCCTCCTCTCACTCTTCCTCTGTCCCTCTCTCTATCTTCCGCGCTCTCTCCATCTCTCCCTCTCTTTTCCTCTCTTCCTCTCTCCCCCACTCTCTCGTTCTCTATCTCTCCGTCACCAATTCTGTAATCTGACAGAGCGCTTTCCTGCTGTTCAGACATCTGTGGGAGAGAGAGAGAGAGAGAGGGACCATAAGAGAGATAAGAGTATAAGAGTGAGAGGTTGCCCCCCAACCTCTCACTCTAATATTCTCCCTCTCTCTGGGGGGGACGACGACCTGCAGAACACAAGCACAGCTTGCACGGTAACAGACAGAGGACACGCCTCCAAAATAAATGATTGGATAACAAAAAAGGGTTATCTCCCTCTCACCTCTAAGCCTCCTACAATTGATGGTGAATGGTAGATGTGTCCCTGACAAGCACCCACCCACCCCCACACACCCCCCCACACACACACACACACACACGTAAATGCACACACATGCACACACCCACAGACGTGCGTTGGGGGACCTGAGTGCACATCCACATCATTCTCCATATGTTTGTCTTGGGTAAATGAGTGCTTGTCACTTCCTTGTAGCGAACCAAGCAGCTGTTGGCTGTTTCAGGGACCATGAAGTATACCTCCAGATGCAGAAAAACAACAACTACACACGTTTAGAATACAAATGGAGACATAAAAAAACATTCTCAAATCCCCCCCCCCCCCCACACACTTACTGTTTTCAGAGAGCTCCAACAGGTAGTGCAGCAGGGGGAGTTCCCGTCGAAGGGGCGGAGCCAGGACAGGTGGACAGAGCGTGAGTCAGAGTCGTTGAGCTGGGCCGCTAGTGAGCGGGGGGAGTGGGGCAGCTCACTGGATACACACAAACACATGCAGACAAACACACACACACACACACACACACACACACACACACACACACACACAAGAGCTTAGCGTCTAGTGGTAGTTAAACAATTCTAAATAAAACAATTTAAATAATTTAAACAAGCCATGCTGCAGTGCAATTACTCATTGTTTCATATCGGTCGAAATGAAACAATGGAAACAGCTCAAGTGTTTTTCTCCATTTGCTGAACAACTAAACAGCAGCCGTATTAAACTGAAGTGAGGACAGCAGAATACAGATGTATGGCGGGGGAGCTGAGTAACAACACTACAGTTGGGAGTCCAACAGTCCTTGTTAATCCTGTATTCATAATAACCTGCTAACCACATAAGCCAGACAGTGAAAGAGGGGTTATTATGTACTGTTGATGGATAAAGAGAGCTACGTGTCCCAGCACACTAGCCACACTAACTCACAAAGACAGCCTGGACTACAAAACTGTTGTGTAAAGTTGATGTTTGTTATTGTGTATCTGTTTGCACACGCTCTTATTTTTGGTATGTTTGTGTGTTGGGGGAGGCAGAGTTTAGCAGGAGAGAGACAGAGAATTTAGAAGGAAAGGAGGGAAGAGATGTCAGAGAGAGAGAGAGAGAGAGAGAGAGAGAGAGAGAGAGAGAGAGAGAGAGAGAAGGGGAAATAAATCATAAAAATAACTTTATTCATCCCACGGGACATTACAGAGAGAGGGGGAGAAGAGAGAGAGAGAGAGAAACAACAGAGAGAGAAAGGGAATGGGTGAGAGAGAGAGAGAGAGAGAGAGAGAGAGAGAGAGAGAGAGAGAGAGAGAGAGAGAGAGAGAGAGAGAGAGAGAGAGAGAGAGAGAGAGAGAGAGAGAGAGAGAGAGAGAGAGAGAGAGAGAGAGAAACAGAGGTGGGAGAGAGGAGGAGGAAGGAAAGGAGGAAAAGGAGAAAGTAGAAATAGAGGAGGAAGGAAAGAGGGGAGAAGGATGTTTTTCCTCCTGACTTGACTTGATCATATTAATTAATGCATGAGGCTAGCTGACAGGGAAACGGCTACTCTTACCCAACACACACACACCCCGCCACACACAAAAGGGGTCTTGCAGGAGTTGAACCAATCGCCTGCTGCTAATTAGTCTGTCTCCTCATCTGCCAGTGATGGTTACCCTCTCTGACCCATTGATACTGAGCTAACAGGAGTGTCAGCCAGATATCTGCCTCCACACACACGCACACACACACACACACACACACACACACACACAGACACAAACGTAAAGTACACTCATACACAAACACACACACACACTGTATACACACACACACACAAGCTTAAAGTACACACACACACACACACACACACACACACAATGGCGTAACCTCACACCTCTATAATTCAGTGGGATGTGGAATTAGGTTGGATCCTAGTCATATATATTCATCATATTAATATATCATCATCTTTTCAAAGATACATTGACCCCCTGAGCCTATGAATATGTAATGACCCACGCAAAAACAGCAGCCTTCTTTATGCCCGTTTTTTAACGAGACTCTGCACTCCCTGCCATGTGTTTAGCTGACTGTTTGGTTGTTGTTATGCTTTTGTTTTAAGCTAAATGGGCAGAAACGACTCACGTGCTAAGGTCATACCGTATCATTTATTGACCACCGTGAGGTTTCCTCCGTTTGACAAAGGGTTCATCCAGCAGTCGCAGAGCGCCTAGCCTTTAAATGGCCTCGGTTATTATGGGAAACAAGCTTCTTACACTTTCCACGGCCAATTAGCCGGGCCGCTGCCTCTCCCTGAGTCTTCTGAGTCTACATTTTTGATGGGTTTCTCACAGGTGAACCCGGAGCAGTAATGCCGTCCGCCTGTCAATCAAACTCTAACCAATCTACTTGGCTTGTTCACACTGGCTGCCAAGTGGAGAGTGGTGAACATTTATACTCCCGGGGTTTTGAGTTGTAGTTTTTCTAAAATGAGCGGGGGTGGGTGGATGAGGTCATACGTGACTCACATGACCTCCAGGCGTGCGGAGCGTGAGTCGTTGCCCGCCCGTGAGGTGACGGTGCAGGTGTAGTCCCCGATGTCACCTGACCACGTCTGGCCAATGGTGAGAGAGCCCTGCCTCACGGACACTCGCCCCCCGCTGCTGGTCCTCACCAGAGTGCCACCGAGATGCCACTGGAAGCTGGAGAGAGAGAGAGGGGAGGGGTTAGAAGAGACAGGGCACGAGCACACACACATGTACACACACACAAACACATGTATAAACACACACCCCTCCCCTCACACACTAACACACCCACAAACAAACAACAAATAGTCTCTCTTTTACATTATTTCTCTCTCCCCCCCCCTACACACACACACACACACACACACTGTGCTGAGCAGTACCTGATGGTGACTCTGGGGTCGTGCTGAGCAT
>CM051003.1:32579648-32592148 GCA_027704905.1 Muraenolepis orangiensis
TGGATAAAAACGATCCCTGCTAGTACTTGTACGGATGCTGCGCAACCAGCGACCAGACGGTAGGGGGGAGAAGAGATGGAGCCCAGGGTGGTTACAGTCTGATGGACATGGCCTTCTTCCGACATCTGGTCCTACAGATCTCCTCAATGCATGGAAGTGCACACACGATGATCTTCTCTGCCGTCCTCACGACCCTCTGGATGTCTTTCTTGTCCCGTGCAGTGGTGTTGCCATACCACACAGTGACGCCACCCGTCAGGACGCTCTCTACGGTGCCACAGTAGAAGTTCACTAGCCACCTCTGGCCTATTATGCTTTTTATGAGGCACCGCAGAGTATAGAGGCGCTGGTGTGCCTTCTTCAGCATGACCTCCGTGTTGCGGGGTCATCGGAAGGTCATCGGAAATCTGTAGCCCAAGGAAACGGAAGCAGCTGAAGACTTCCACCAGTGTACCGTCCAGGCTGATGGTGGAGTGGGTGCCCCGGTGGCTCCTGAAGTCCACGATGAGCTCCTTAGTCTTGCTGACATTCAGTGCGAGGCTGTTGTCCTCACACCATCGCATCAGCCGGACCACCTCATCTCTGTACTCCGTTTTGTTGCCCTCGCTTATCAGGCTGATGACTGTGGTGTCGTCTGCAAACTTGATAATGTGATTATTGCTGTGCATGGCAGTACAGTCGTGTGTGTACAGCGAGTACAGCCGGGGACTGAGGCAGCAGCCTTGGGGTGCTCCGGTGTTGAGGACCAGAGTGGATGAGATGTTGTTCCCAATCTTCACCACTTGAGGCCTGCCCGTCAGGAAGTCCATAAACCAGTTACAGATGGGGGTGCACAGACCTAGGTCCCTCAGTTTCAGGACCAGCTTGGAGGGAACGATGGTGTTGAACGCTGAGCTGTTTGGTCTGTATGCAAACTGGAGTGGGTCTAGGGACTCAGCGATGGCACAATAAAAGCCACAGGATGATAATCCTTGAGGCATGTTACCTTGGTCTTTTTGGGTAAAGGTACAGGCACAATGGTTGTCGCACACACAGTTTCTCTCTTTCTCTCTCTGTTGTTCTCTCTTGATCTCTCTATTGTTTTTACACAGTTTTACATAAACATGAGTGTATCTTTTTGCTGTGCTGCATACACAGTGCGCGTGTGTGCATGTGTCTGTGTGTGTGTGTGCGCTTTGGGTTTATAAGTGCCCCCCAAGAGTGACACAATGGAAAGGGAGAGAGACAGAAGGTCGTAGAGAGAGAGACACACAAAGAGAGAGGGGCAGAAAGGGAGAGAGATTCAGAGAGGAGGTACATTTAGTGGATGACCCCTCTCACCCGCACCATGGACTGTTTGCCCTCCTCCCCTCCGGGAGGCGCTATAGAAACCTCTGTTCCAAGTCAAGCAGGCTTAGGAACAGCTTCTTCCCCTCAGCTGTCATCTCCCTGAACTCTGCACCACGAAGACAGCCCCCACCCCCCCCCCCCCCCTGCTGCCCCCCCCCTGCTGCTCCCCCCCTGCCCCACACCTCTGCTCAACACCTATAACAATCACCACCAATGTCTCTGACTAACTGTAAAAAAAGAAAAAACAAAAAGAAAAACTGTATATACATATGTATATTCTATAGTTTACATATTTATTACTAAGATACCTGTTTACTGTACCTGCAATATATATTTAAATATGTTGATATAACTGCTCCTACTCCTGTATATACATATACATTTATTAATGCCATACATTTATATATGCTCACTTGTATATACATTTAGATCTATATATTTGTATCCTGCTTTCAATAATAGCATACCCCTGATCACTGACTGTTAAATACTCACTTACCTGTATATACATATACCTATTATTATGCTCATATCACATTTATAGACTGTCTTTTAACCTGTACATTTAAACTGTAAATTATATTATATTACCATGCACTTTACTGCAACATTTGCACTCTGGTTAGATGCTAAATTATTTTCGCTGTACTGTACTTGTGCTGTGCAATGACAATACATTATAATCGAATCTAATTTTTCGGTGTTCCTATACATTTAAAATAACATAAAATAGCAAACCGTATGATCACCTGACCAGGGCTCATTTTAGGTATGTAAACCTGATCCAAGCTCAATATGTTTATTATCTCCTGATCTGACCTATATAATAAACTATAATAATAATAATAATAATAATAATAATAATAATAATAACCAAATGCCCAACATAAAGGGAACTTTCTGGTCAACTCTGATGGGGCTTCAGTCCTCTTTATGTTCACACTATAGTGGCTCTGTAGCTCTCAGATGACCTCTCTACGGTAAGCCTAGAAGGTCAAACACAATTCTGAAAGGGCAAAGCGAACCAGGAGCGCTTTGTCTTCACAACGAATAGAGAAAGAGAGAGAGAGAGAGAGAGAGAGAGAGAGAGAGAGAGAGAGAGAGAGAGAGGAGAGAGAGAGAGAGAGAGAGAGAGAGAGAGAGAGAGAGAGAGAGAGAGCGAGAGAGAGACAGGAGTACGCCCTTCAGCCTGTTTCTCATTTCTTGTCACCGTGCCCTCTATCTGTCTTCCCCTCTTGCTCCCCATTGAACTCCAGTGGCTCTATTTAATTACCCAGCACCAGTATCAGATTACTGTGTAGGGGCAGACACTCACCTGGCTGAGAGAGAGAGAGAGAGAGAGAGAGAGAGAGAGAGAGAGAGAGAGAGAGAGAGAGAGAGAGAGAGAGAGAGAGAGAGAGAGAGAGAGAGAGAGGAGAGAGAGAGAGAGAGAGAGAGAGAGAGAGAGAGAGAGAGAGAGAGAGAGAGAGAGAGAGAGAGAGAGAGAGAGAGAGAGAGAGAGAGAGAGCGAGCGAGCGACAGGGAGAGGGAGAGAGAGAGAGCGACATGAAGAGATTCTCCAGAATGAGAGACAGGGAGAGAAAGAGAAGTGCAGGAGCATCTGAGCTGCTTGTGTGCTTTAATATATTTTAGATTTTGTGAATGGTTTTAAGATGGCTACCATGTCTGACTACACTCCAACACTGAACCCCTGGCAACAGACCTGTCAGGTGATAGAGCGGTAAAGGATGAGGTGGATTTGTCTGGCTGGTAACCGGGGGAGGGACTTTGCTTTACTGACACACAGACGAGAGGAACGGAGAAGAAAGGTAACAGGAGCCATAGTGCAGACAGTGGGCGGAGCCAGCAGGGAGAACCACCATTGGAGAATCATTCACACATCACTCAGAAGGAATAATAAACCCTTGGCCTGCTGTGCTAAGTGCTAGCCATTAAGTTATCAGGCAATTAGTCCAGATGACTTGTTCCCTTATTAGTGTCGTTGAACAAGCGCTGTGGGAATATAACAACGCAATACAGAGAGTAATATGGGACACACTCACACATGTATTAACTTACTGTCTATACCTGTTGCCCAGCAGGGAATGAGCCGACCAACAACTTGAACATCCACTCAGAGGACTACGTTCTACAACTGTCCGAGTTTGAGGTCTGCAAAACCTTCAGGAGGGTGAAGGCAGGAAAGGCAGCCGGCCCAGACGGGGTTCCATCCCACGTCTTCAAGACCTGCTCTGACCAGCTGGCTCCTGTGTTCACCGACATCTACAACGCATCACTGCAACAGTCTGTTGTCCCAGCGTGCTTCAAAGCGACAACCATTAAAAAATATCAAGGTAACATGCCTCAATGATTATCGTCCAGTGGCTTTAATACCCATAGCCATGAAGTGCCTGGAGAAACTTGTAATGTTGCATATCAACTTTTCCATCCCCGAGTACCTAGACCCACTCCAGTTTGCATACAGACCAAACAGGTCTGTCGACGACGCCATTTCTCTGGCACTACACACGGCCCTGGAGCACTTAGACAGGAGGGACACCTACGTCAGACTGCTGTTCATTGACTACAGCTCGGTGTTCAACACCATCGTCATCGACCTCCCGAAACACGGAGGTCATGCTGAAGAAGGCACACCAGTGCCTCTATGCTCTGCAGTGCCTCAGAAAAAGCGGAATAGGCCAGAGGTGGTAGTGAACACTGCACAGGACAAGAAAGCCATCCAGAGGGTCGTGAGGACAGCAGAGAAGATCATCGGGTGTGCACTTCCAAGCAATGAGGAGGACCAGATGTCGGAAGAAGGCCATGCCCATCATAAAGGACTGCAACCACCCTGGGCACCATCTCTTCTCCCCCCTATCGTCCCGTCGCCGGTTACGCAGCATCCGTACAAGGACTACCAGGTTTAAGGATAGTTTTTATCCACATGCAGTGTGCCTACTGAACTGCTAGGAGTGCTGCCACTTTCACTTTCATAACAATGTCATTAACATTAAAGTTAGATTTTCTGGACTCATCACTAATGGCACTTTAAAAAAATAACACATGTACATATCATTTAACAGTCACTTTGCTGCTCTTTTTTTTGAATATATATTATATATATTATTTATATTTGTATGGTGTTTTGGAGATGTATACTGTGGGATGGAATGTGGAGTAAGCATTCTAATGTATATGTTGCAATTGGCCAATATAATATCTTGTACACACACACAATAATAAGAAAGCGCACATGAACACATGTTCACTCAATTGTAGGGGGAGACACACACACACACACACACACACACACACACACACACACACACGTGGGGGATGACCCCACAGCGTACCTTTTACCAGACAGGGGATATCCACGTTCTTGTCCAGCTCAGCCAGGGTCTTCCTCTTGGGCTGGGAGCTGAAGGTTGGCAACTCTGGAGGACAAAATAATTGTGGTGCGTTAGAGCGAGGCCGTGATCAGAGGCTCAGAAAGCCGTGATCAGAGGCTCACTAGGCCGTGATCAGAGGCTCACTAGGCTGTGATCAGAGGCTCACTAGGCCGTGATCAGAGGCTCACTAGGCCGTGATCAGAGGCTCACTAGGTTGTGATCAGAGGCTCACTAGGCCGTGATCAGAGGCTCACTAGGCTGTGATCAGAGGCTCACTAGGCCGTGATCAGAGGCTCACTAGGTTGTGATCAGAGGCTCACTAGGCCGTGATCAGAGGCTCACTAGGTTGTGATCAGAGGCTCACTAGGCCGTGATCAGAGGCTCACTAGGCCGTGATCAGAGGCTCACTAGGCTGTGATCAGAGGCTCACTAGGCCCACAAGCCCACTTTTAAAGTCGTACACCCCGACTTTGGCAGAATAAACACACGACCGGTCTGGGCTTAAATTTAACTTATTTTTACTTAATTGTATTATAGTGTAGCAAACACACCTACTGAACCATCTATGTAGCTTCTCATGCTTTTCTGGGCTCCTCCAATGCCAGGACATGGATAGGATGTTGTAAACCAGTTTATTGTGTTTAAGTTGTGGGCAGAGCTGTAGGCAGAGCATTGTGTTAAGTGCTTGACATGTCCGTGCTCCTACCGACTCTGGGTGGGCACCCAGGAGAGAGGCCAACTCATATGTTAAAGGACCAATCGTACAGGAAGCATCATGCTTTTTATTTGGCATTTCACTTTTCAATGAGTTATTGAAAATGAGTTATTTCCATTTGTATTCACTATTTTAAAATTTACATTTGAGTTATTTCATTCGTAAATAGCAGTGCTATTGTGTTACCTTTGTAATAGAAAAGCACTCTCGGATTTCGAATTATAGTGTTCATAATCGCTGCACCAATTAGCGGTTAATGGCAGTGGCATTCGGCAAATGCGGGTAATGTGAATTCTCTATTTGTCAACTGAGCATTCATTATAATAACAACACTATTGATCATACATTTGTGGATGCTCCAGAACGTTGTGCAAAAGGCTTGGCTTGTATTCATGATAATGTATGAGCAGAAGCTATCTGTTGTTGCTCCATCCTCTGAATGCATTCATGTTTCTTGACACCTTGTGTTGGATTCATCATGGGCACGGCGCTACATACGGTCTAAACATATTGAATATATATTGAATTGTGAGCCTGTGTGTCATATTGTACCATTTGGTTGTGGCAAGACACAGTCCTAATAAACACATGAGATGTCAGGTGGCCAACATTACGTTGACATGAGGTTAAAATATGGATTTTGCTGTCTGTCAGTCTGTCTCTTGTCACCTCCACCAAACAAACACAGGAGGAGGAGCAGAGGAGGGGCAGAGGAGGAGCAGAGGAGGAGCAGAGGAGGGGCAGAGGAGGAGCAGAGGAGGAGCAGAGGAGGAGCAGAGGAGGAGCAGAGGCTGCCCAGTGTGGTCCACCAGCCAGTTGGCATCCATACAGAACACAGAACACAACACAGACACGCTTCTTCATACATATTCTGATGTAGTACAACGCAGGGGTAGAATATAAATGAAACTGAATAATGAAAGCCTTTGAGGCTACCTTTTTATCTATTTCATATGCATAACCCTTGTCTGCAATGTCTTGTGTGTGTGTGTGTGTGTGTGTGTGTGTGGGACATACATTGTACATCCATATGTAGCACATCAACATATGCAATATGCTGTACAGCAACATAAGCACACAACAACCATGATACACAATATTACATTAAAAGGACCAGGCTGCACACACTCAAAAGCAGAACAAATTGTGTGCAAGCATGCACACAATCGCTCTCCCTCACACACACAGAGACACTCACAAAGACACACACACATACTCCATACACAATCGCTTTCTCCCTCACACACACAACCATGCTCTCTCTCGCTCACACACACACACACACACACACACACACACACACACACACACACACACACACACACACACACACACACACACACACACACACACACACACACACACACACACACACACACACACACACACAGAGATACAATCACTCTCCCTCCCTCACACACACACACACACACAATCTACAATCCCATTCATCTCCACCAGGATGAGTGAAGTGAGGCCTGCAGTTGAGCCAGGGATCAGTATAAATAAATCTCCTGCCTGTGTGATACATACCAATTGATACGGGGCGAGCTACCCTACTCTACGCAGCTACCACTGTATACCCGGCATGACCCTGTTGGTCTAATGAAGCAGAGGAGACAGGAGAGTCATTAAGAGATAGAGAGAAGAGCGAGAGACACAGAGACAGAGATGTGGAGACACAGAGGTGGAGAGAGAGAGAGAGAGAGAGAGAGAGAGAGAGAGAGAGAGAGAGAGAGAGAGAGAGAGAGAGAGAGAGAGAGAGAGAGAGAGAGGAGAGAGAGAGAGAGAGAGAGAGAGAGAGAGAGAGAGAGAGCGAGAGCGAGAGCGAGAGATAAGAGAAGTAAGAGCAAGTTACTAAGTGGTAAGGAACAGGAGCGGGGATGAGAACAGAGTGGTATAAATATTCAGGTGTGTCTGACTAGTGAGTATTCTGTACATATTCAGCCAGGTGTATCTGACTAGTGAGTATTCTGTAAATATTCAACCAGGTGTGTCTGACTAGTGAGTATTCTGCTGGTGTGAGAACTTCCCTCCCCGGAGCTGTCAATCCCAGCAGATCAAGACAAACCAAGAGGAGAACTGTTTGGACCAACCAATCAGGGCCCTGCATTGGTGGTGGGGGTGTGTCAGCTGGCTAGCAGCACGCGTGTGTGTGTGTGTGCTTGGTGGAGAGTCAGTAAATGTTTTATTAAGTTGTGTCATTTGCATTTGCATGTGTGTATGTGTTTTAAATTTTTTACACAGTAGTAGCGTGTGATTATGCGTAGGTAAGGCAGGCATGCAATACGTGTGTGTGTGTGTGTGTGTACTATATAATTGTTGACATATAAACAAATATGTACCAGTGGTGAAGCGTCAGGGCCTTCAAGGTATTCAGAGAAGACCATGGAACCCTCAGATGAAACCAAAAATATATATAATTAATTGTATTAATAAAATCTTATAAAATTTCAATAAAATGAATAAATAAGAATAGTATCTATGTTGTTGATCTGTTATATTACAGTCTTACGTTGATTTGTTTGTCTTTCTCGGTCCATGCACTACGCATTTGAGTGGTTTTGTGTTAGAAAAAAAATGCAACCAATCAGATATTTTTCAGGGTTGCTGGGAAGAATATCCTTCAACCAGTACTCGCGAATGCTTTGGCCCTTAGACTGAATGAGAGCGTACGTTTGGATTGACAATTTGATTAACCAATCATATATTGGTTTGTAGCAAATGGGCGTATTCTTTTCGATTTCCCCACAGTTCCATAGTACACTAGAAGGTCCATTTAGTTCACTGGCTCGAGACAGAGGATGTAGCTTAGTGCTACGTTGGTTTTTTTCTACCCTTTTCAAGACGACCATTAAGTGAAAAGATTGACATTATAAAAAAGTTCCCTGATCCTGATCCCCGTCATCTGTGGAAAGGAAATTTTCCGCCCTCAAACGGATAAAAACATATGGAGGAACAGAACAGGACAATCCAGACTCACTGCATTAGCTTCCATAGCTATTGAAAGGCAATTAATTTTGGATCTGAAAAGCAGTGATCAGCTTTATGACCAGGTTATCAAAACATTCATCCAGAAGGACAGATGAATGGATTTGGTCTTTAAGTGAACATCATTGGTGAGTGAGACTCATTTGTCTTTGCTGGATTTGTCTCAGTGTTGCATCTCGTTGAGCTGGTTGTTGCATTTTGTTTCCACACACTTCAATGATTAGTTAATGGCTGTCTTGAGTTTGTTAAGCATTGTGCATTGATCTTTCTTTGCATTGCTTAACATGAAAAGGCTTAACGTAACTAAGAGTTACAAAACCGCGATCAATAATCACCATCTGGCATGTCTTTTCATTAGCACTTTCACCTGTCAAAAAATCCAAACCTAAATCCTACTATTACGGATGTGTCCAGTTGTGATAGACACAGTTCGCCACTGATATATATATATATATATATTTATACATGTGTGAGTGTGTGTGTCCTCTGTGTGCCTCACCCATCACAGTGAGGTGGGCCCAGGCCTCCACGGGTCTGGACGTTCTGTTGGTGAGCGCCGCTTCACACACGTACAGCCCAGAGTCCTCCAGCACGGGGTCAGGGATCAGCAGGCGACGCCCACTGGCCAGCAGACGACCATCACGCTTCCAGGACACCGTGAGCCTGTCAAAGGGTCTGTAGGAAACAACAACAACACAGGTTAAAGAAGAGAGAGAGAGAGAGACAGAGAGAGAGAGAGAGAGAGAGAGAGAGAGAGAGCGTGGATGGGGAAGGGACAGGATAGACACAGGTAGGACTGGGAAGATGGAATAATAGATAGAGAGAATATAATAATAATAGAGAGAAGAACAGAGACATACGAAAACTGAACAATGTCAAACACTGACAATGACTGTTTATCTACAATACTACTAATACTACTGTTGGCCTGTTACTGGACTGTGTGTAACTACAGTTTGTGTCTTGAGGATTGCTATATACTTGTGTTGTACTTGTACAATGACAATGAAGGCATTCTGATTCTTATCCTGATTCTGATAAAGGAGAGGAGGGTGAGTCTGGGGATGGAGAGGAGAGAGATGACAGAAAGAGAACAGAAGAGAACAGAAGCGTAAAGCAGACAGGCCAGAGGACCATGGAACATTACCACATATTAGATCTATCATGTGTTTCTGAGCCAATGAGTGAAGGAATGACAGATGACAGTCTGTATATTAGAGCCAGTCAGTTCTACTTAGCGCCAGAGAGATTTGCTCACTGGCGGTGGATGCACATGCTACCAAGACTACACTGAAAGCTTGGAGTTACATAATAAAAACCCATATAAAAGCATGCAAGCTGGATAAACATACACACTTTAATATTAAGGTGAGTAGCTGGATTTAGTTTGTCGTCAATGCAGCACTCTGCCAATATAACGTGCTGAAAAGACATATTTTACAGCCAATGAAAAACAGTTTGTATAAAACATAACACATAACAGAGAAATCTCAGCCCAGGAGAGCAAGGGAGAAAACAGAGAAAGAGAGAGAGAAAGAAAGAGATCGAGAGTGAAAGAGACATGCATGCGTGTGTGTGTGTATTCTTATATTCATGTACTGTGCCCGTCAAACCTGGCGTTGGCGATGCACTCCAGTGTGACCTCATTCCCCATCACCACCGTGGTGTTCTCTGGTCCAATCACCATGGAAGGAGACAAGAGCTCTGAGTCCGATTCTGAAAAAGAGAAGGGAGAGAGACATTAGTAAGACAAGAGAGAGAGAGAGAGAGAGAGAGAGAGAGAGAGAGAGAGAGAGAGAGAGAGAGAGAGAGAGGTAATATACGTAGCGTGCACATCATCCCAGTGTTGGGCAGTAGCATCACTACTAGTTTAAACTACATCTCCCAGTAGGCGGTATAGCGGTATAGTGTCCCTGTCTCTGAATCGAATAGCTATTCAGTAGCAAAGCTCTTTCGTTTGATCAGGTGGTGTGTTAGCGTCAAGCTACATTAAGCTTTTCCCAGCATTTCTGAAGCTCAACCACAGCAGAGTTGTCCAACTGCGGCTCTGAAATGAAACCAGTAAGGATCAGTGAGTGACAGGAGACAGAAGAGCTTTTGTCTGACGTGACTTCACGGGCCCATCCTTGCATACACGCAAGCTTGAGTTTACTGGTTGGAAGGAAGGGTGGAATTAAGTGTGTGTGTGTGTGTGTGTGTGTGTGTATGTGTGTGTGTTTGTCTCTCACACATAGTTTTTTTTGTAAATAATTGATATTTTTAAATTGTTAGTTGTTTTTTGAGTGTTGAGGGTGTCATGAGGATTGCTGTGCTTGTACAATTACAATAAAGGCATTCTGATTATGACACACACACACACACACACACACACACACACACACACACACACACACACACACACACACACACACACACACACACACACACACACACACACACACACACACACACACACACACACCACACACACACACACACACACACACACACACACACACACACACACACAGGTGTGGCACTCCCTGGCACTACACACGGCCCTGGAGCACCTAGGGAGGAGGGACAACGACGTCAGACTGCTGTTTATTGATTACAGCTTGGCTTCAACATCATTGTTCCCTCCAAGCTGGTCCTGAACCTGAGGGACCTAGGTCTTGGTGCCCCCATCTGTAACTGGATTATGGACTTCCTGACGGGCAGGCCTCAAGTGGTGAAGATTTGGAACAACATCTCATCCACTCTGGTCCTCAACACCGGAGCACCCCAAGGCTGCTGCCTCAGTCCCCGGCTGTACTCGCTGTACACACATGACTGAACTGCGACACACAGCAACAATTGGATGATCAAGTTTGACAACACCACAGTCATCGGCCTGATAAGCAACGACGACAAAACAGAGTACAGAGATGAGGTTGTCCGGCTGCGATGGTGCAAGAACAACAGCCTCGCATTGAATGTCAGCAAGACTAAGGAGCTCATCGTGGACTTCAGGAGCCACCGGGGCACCCACTCCACCATCAGCCTGGACGGGACACCGGTGGAAGTCGTCAGCTGCTTCCGTTTCCTGGGACTACAGATCTAGACGACCTGGCGTGGACCCGCAACACGGAGGTCATGCTGAAGAAGGCACACCAGCGCCTCTATGCTCTGCAGTGTCTCAGGCGAGGCTGCATAGGCAAACGGTGGCTGGTGAACTTCTACCGTGGCACCATAGAGAGCGTCCTGGCTAGTGGCGTCACTGTGTGGTACGGTAAAACCACTACACAGGACAAGAAAGCCATACAGAGGGTCGTGAGGACGGCGGAAAAGATCATCGGTTATGCACTTCCATGCATTGAGGAGATCTTCAGGACCAGATGTCGGAATAAGGCCATCTCAATCCCAAAGGACCGCAACCACCATGGGCACCATCTCTTCTCCCCCCCACAGTCCGGTCGCCAGTTCGCAGGACCCGTACAATGAGTACCAGATTCAAGGACAGTTTTTATCCCCAGGCAGTGCGCCAACTAAACTGCTAGGAGTGCTGCTACTATACATTGTCATCCTTATGACATTACACTATCATACTTTTGCTGGACTTTCTGGTCTCATTACAGTGACTGCACTGTATTCATGTATTCATGATGCTGCTACACTACTGCCACTTTAAAATGCTTTGAAATGCTTTTTTTTATTTTATTTGACATCACATATATATCATCCATCGGTCACTTTATTGTTCTTTTTATTGTTCTTTTTATTGCTAACAGTATTTTTATAGTATAGTGTTTTAGAAAATGTAAACTGCATGATGGAATGGGGAGTAAGCATTCCATTGTACTTATTGCAAATGGCAAATCAAAATCTTGTAGAAAGTAGTTTTGATGTAGTACACTACTTTTGCCATGTCGTTGCTGTAGCTTAGCTTGCTTCATTCCTCTGAGTAGTAGCTTCAGTGTAGCGAAGCTAAATCATCTAACACAGAGCACCTGGTAGCTTAGCTCACTACACTTTTCCAAGTCGCTTGCCCAACACTGCATAGTCGTCAGACATCATAATCAAGACTTTAACTTAATTGACAAAAAGTCATTACAAAAAAAGAACTTAATTACTAA
>CM051003.1:32597148-32617148 GCA_027704905.1 Muraenolepis orangiensis
ACAGTTTCCTAGATCTAAATCCACTTAGTCTCATTTGTTTCCATCAAACTGTGTTCCATGGTCCCTCTGTAGTGCCTGTAACTCCTAACCATATTCACACCCTGTGTATCTGTGCCAGTAACAAGGACAACAAGGTGTGTGTGTGTGTGTGTGTGTGTGTGTATAGGAGTGTGTATTCATGTATTCACTTTTCATGTCTTCAAACGGCCTGAAGGTGCCACAAACAAGTTTGTCAGTGTGTACTGGTGTGTGCGTGAACAACCGCGCTCTCATTCTGCTTGTGTGTATTTTGGGCTATATTGTGTGTGTGTGTGTGTGTGTGTGTGTGTGTGTGTGCGCAGCCTCCAGGACTTGAATAGAGACAAGCATTGCTTCTTGCTCTCACCCTATTTCCACTTATTTTACCTTAAATTGCACACAGAGTAACGCACACACAAACACACAGTGCCCCCTCCCCCCCACCCACACAATACAGAGGCACACACACACACACACACACACACACACACACACACACACACACACACACACACACACACACACACACACACACACACACACACACACACACACACACACACACACACACACACACACACACACACACACACACACACACACACACGTACGTCTCTGGACACAAGTGGGGTCCAGAGTTTTAATAAGCTCGGGGTGACTGCCACACGTTGAACTAATGACATCACAGACTTCCCCATTGAACTGGTATGCTAATATTATTTGAATCCGTTGTTCAATTGACGGGCGATACCTCACCTTCTGAAGGTCCTCTACAGCTACAGCCCCATGTCTCACCAGGTAAAATACACCCAGCAATAAAGAGCCCCCAGTTATATTCTTATTGACCAGTGTGGCGTTGCTGTCGAAAATGTCATCACATTTCGTTAAATGTTAAAAGCTAAAAAAACAACAAAAAAAGCTAATAAAACCTGTGTTCCCGCCATATTGTGGCGAGGGGGCTGATTTTAGTCCAGGTGCTTCTTGGTGGTTAAAAATGTGCAAAGTGGGAGTTACATCTTCCAGGGTCATCCGACTGCCTTCACCAATCAGAGCCACCGGTTGACCTTTCTAATTGACCTTGTTAATCCCACCCCGCCGCTCCCCACAGACAAGAGAAACACACAGGAGAGTTGTTGTCGATTCTGACACTTTCTTTGCTCACAGAGTAAAGGTAAATGGTTACTCAAAGTTGCTTTGAGTAACCATTGGTTAGAAAAGCGCTATATAAATGTCCATTTACCATTACTATTACAGACTGGAAGAAAAGAAGGAAAAAGGGAAATAGAAAGGAGAAAATCCTTGTTCATATTTCCCATCTTTCCATCAAGTATTTTATAGGAGGTCTCTGTCTTTTAATGTTTTCCCCCAAAGTATTGTTCATTACAAAATGTCTGTCTATGATATGTAGTTAAACTGCGATTGAGAAGTTACAGAATAAAAATAAACAATGTTAGGACCGAGACGTGTGAACTGAACAGCTGGAAACTGTTTCTTCTGAGCACGGCGAGACAGACCGCAGATGATGGCGTGCCCCCATGCTGCTACTGACGCTTACAAACGTAGTCACAAATAACAGTTGCTTTTTCCAGTGAGACACTCTGAATGATACACACACTTTAAGACACGACGTGATGCTGTGCACCGTACTTATTGTCTGAGGGACCAGTGACTCAATAAAGACAGTGAAAGATGGACACTGCATAGACAAGAAAGAAGAAGCCTAAGTTTCAGAGCTGCAGTCAATGAGGATCACGTGAGGGAGCAGGCGCAGGAGGAGGAGAAGGAGTTGGAGCAGGAGTGGGAGCAGAAGCAGGAGGAGCAGGAGAGGGAGGAGGAGGAGCAGGAGGATGTGGAGGAACAGGAGGAGGAGGACCAGGAGTGGGGGCAAGAACATGAGGAGGAGAAGGAACAGGATCTGAAGGAGGAGGAGCAGGTGGAGGAAGAGGAGGAGGTGGAGGAGGAGAGGGGGGAGGGGCAGGAGCAGGAGGAGGAGCAGGTAAAGGAGAAGGAGGAGGAGCAGGAGCAGAAAGAGGTAAAGCAGGAGGAGGAGCCGAAGGAGGAGGAGGAGGAGCAGAAGCAGGAAGAGGAGGAGGAGCAGGAGGATCAGGAGGAGGAGCAGAAGTAGCAGGATGAGGGGGAGGAGGAGAAGCAGGAGTAAGAGGATGCAGAGGAGGAGGAGCAGGAGGAGGGGGAGGATGAGCAGAAGGGGGAGGAGGAGGAGGAGCAGGAGAAGGAGGAGGTACAGGAGATGCAGGAAGAGGGGGAGGAGGGGCAGGAGGAGCAGGAAGAGGGGGCAGAGGAGCAGGAGAAGCAGGAGGAGCG
Source organism: Muraenolepis orangiensis (assembly GCA_027704905.1). NCBI lineage: Eukaryota > Metazoa > Chordata > Actinopteri > Gadiformes > Muraenolepididae > Muraenolepis > Muraenolepis orangiensis. Next base: position 32,599,489 of record CM051003.1, read on the forward strand.
GTAGTGAGGGCAGGAAGAGGAAGAAGGAGGAGGAGCAGGAGGAAGATAAAGGGGCAGGAGGAGGAAGAGAACAGACAGAGTAAGATCCGCTGGGATAGACAAAACAGAAATATTCAAAGCAGAGATAGAGAGAAAATGCCACAGGAAAATATGGAGCTATTGAGCACAGAGGGATGTAAGAGCTGATGGTGGCCAATCTCATATTGTGTGTGTGTGTGTGTGGCAGATGGAGAATGGACCACCAGACACTGGAGGAAACTGCCCCATTACCTCAAACCCTGCAGGGATTCTCTCTCTCTCTTCCTCCTCCTCCTCCTCTTCCTCCCTCCCTCCCTCCCTCCCTCTCCCTCACAGGGCTCCTGGTGAGCTGCTTCCCGGGGGGGAATGGAGAGCCTCCACTATCCTACACAACTACTGATAGACATTTGGTTGGAGAGTTTGACACGTATCTCTATTAGCACTGGACAAATTCAATGAGAGGGTGGACAGTGACAGAGATGTGTATATGATTGACACGCGCACACATGCCCACACACACACACACACACACACACACACTTATCTACATTTTGTGTGTGCACGCACACATTTATGCATGTGTGCATGTATTGCACTTATTAACATATAGGCTACTGCATTTAAGCAGATTGATCAATTGAACAGATATATATACGTACAGTATATATCAAATCCTTTTCATCTTTTACTGATTTCAGTCACTTGAACTAAAACCCTCTCTCTCTCCAATCTCTGGTATGTTCTGGCTCTCCCCCGTGTCTGCTCTCCCCTCACTGCCTCTCTGCTTCATGTTCTCTCTCATCGACTCCTCCTGTCTTATCCTCGGCTCCTCCTGTCTTATCCTCGGCTCCTCCTGTCTTATCCTCGACTCCTCCTGTCTTATCCTCGACTCCTCCTGTCTTATCCTCGGCTCCTCCTGTCTTATCCTCGGCTCCTCCTGTCTTATCCTCGGCTCCTCCTGTCTTATCCTCGACTCCTCCTGTCTTATCCTCGGCTCCTCCTGTCTTATCCTCGACTCCTCCTGTCTTATCCTCGGCTCCTCCTGTCTTATCCTCGGCTCCTCCTGTCTTATCCTCGGCTCCTCCTGCCTTATCCTCGGCTCCTCCTGCCTTATCCTCGGCTCCTCCTGCCTTATCCTCGGCTCCTTCTCCTCCTCTACTCCTACTTATTATTCTCCAGTTCCTTGGTTTGTTCTGTGATGGCCAGATAAAAAAACAACACAGCCATTAAAATACAAGCCGATAACACAGGGAACAAGAGGACAGGTACACTTAAGCGAATAGCCAAATGTACATGCAGGGGCAAAAGGCACACACATACAGTTAAGTGTGAAGTCAACCCCCCCCCCCCCCCCCACACACACACACACACACACACTTATAGTCTTGTGCTTTCTTTTGTGAGTATGTGTGAAGCCACACGGCTGTGATAAATGAATACCCTGGGACAGTAAGCAGCAGTCCACACACACTAATGAACTAACACTGTGTCAATTCACCATGCAGTGTCTAATGAACTAACACTGTGTTAATTCACCATGCAGTGTCTAATGAACTAACACTGTGTCAATTCACCATGCAGTGTCTAATGAACTAACACTGTGTTAATTCACCATGCAGTGTCTAATGAACTAACACTGTGTCAAGTCACCATGCAGTGTCTAATGAACTAACACTGTGTCAATTCACCATGCAGTGTCTAATGAACTAACACTGTGTCAATTCACCATGCAGTGTCTAATGAACTAACACTGTGTTAATTCACCATGCAGTGTCTAATGAACTAACACTGTCAATTCACCATGCAGTGTCTAATGAACTAACACTGTCAATTCACCATGCAGTGTCTAATGAACTAACACTGTGTCAAGTCACCATGCAGTGTCTAATGAACTAACACTGTGTCAATTCACCATGCAGTGTCTAATGAACTAACACTGTGTCAATTCACCATGCAGTGTCTAATGAACTAACACTGTGTCAATTCACCATGCAGTGTCTAATGAACTAACACTGTGTCAAGTCACCATGCAGTGTCTAATGAACTAATGCTGTGTCAATTCACCATGCAGTGTCTAATGAACTAACACTGTGTCAATTCACCATGCAGTGTCTAATGAACTAACACTATGTCAATTCACCATGCAGTGTCTAATGAACTAACACTATGTCAATTCACCATGCAGTGTCTAATGAACTTACACAGCTGTGTTGTGTTACCGTGTGCAGGATAGAATAAATAAGATGTCTATATATGTAGCTCTGTATGTCACTGAGCTGTGCATTTACCTGAGCACAGGTGACTCAATGTCACGTGTGCTTGCCTGAGCTTTTTAAATAATGTAGATCTTTAAAATGGCACACACACAAACACAAGCCCCTGAAACACAAGCATTACAATAAAGGTCACAGCAATCCTAGTATTTTCATCTAAGGTATGCTCGCTCGCTCTCTCTCTCTCTCTCTCTCTCTCTCTCTCTCTCTCTCTCTCTCTCTCTCTCTCTCTCTCTCTCTCTCTCTCTCTCTCTCTCTCTCTCTCTCTCTCTCTCTCTCTCTCTCTCTCTCTCTCTCTCTCTCTCTCTCTCTCTCTCTCTCTCTCTCTCTCTCTCTCTCTCTCTCTCTCTCTCTCTGACAGGATCATTAAAACTGAGTACCACATCCCATATCTAAACTGTAACACACACACACACACACACACACACACACACACACACACACACACACACACACACACACACACACACACACACACACACACACACACACACACACACACACACACACACACACACACACACACACACACACACACACAAGCGTGTTCACGAACACACATGCCCATACACACACACACACATGTGCCTATAGTCCAGGCTAAGTCACTTGTGCTTACTTGAGCTTTGTAAATCATGTAGATCTTTAAAATGGCACACACACAAACACATACACACACAAGCCCCTGAAACACAAGCATTACGATAAAGGTCACAGCAATCTCCTGATATCCTAGTATTTTCATCTCAGGTATTCTCTCTCTCTCTCCCCCTCCCCCTCTCTCTCTCTCTCTCTCTCCCCCTCTCTCTCTCTCTCTCTCCCCTCCCTCTCTCTCTCTCTCTCTCCCCCTCTCTCTCTCTCTCCCCCTCCCCCTCTCCCTCTCTCTCTCTCTCTCTCTCTCCCTCTCTCTCTCTCTCTTTGACATACCTCTGTCTCTGACTCTCTATAAACCCTCCCTTGCCCATCCTCTCTTCTTTTTTTGTACCTCCTGATTTTGCTAGACACTTCTTGGTAACCTTGTTGGTGACTCTGCATAGACAAACACACCCCCACACCCCCACCCCCATCTCCCCCTGGTGGGGGAGATGGGGTTCAGATAAGTGATGTTGAGATAGGGGGAACCACATGACTGACAGGATCATTAAAACTGAGTACCACATCCCATATCTCAACTGTTAACATCCATGAACACACACACACACACACACACACACACACACACACACACACACACACACACACACACGTACAAGCACACACACACATGTATGCACACACACACACCGTCCTTGACTAGGCAAGGATATTATACACAAGCACACAGACACAAGCGTGTTCTCAAACACACATGCCTAGGGCTGCCCCCAACCAAAGATTTTCCTGGTCGACCAATGGTCGTCAGTGAAGGACATTGATCGACTAATGGTCGACTAATGGTCGACTAATGGTCGACTAATGGTGCGCATGCGCCGTTTCATGCGGCTCATGAAACGAGCCGCCTGTTTAACGACACCGGCAAGTAATAAAATTATGATTCTGTATTTTCAACAAGATCAAGGAGACTGTCTGATACACATTTTGATAATTTATTTCAACACAACAGCATATAACATCAACATCACACAACTTATGAACTTTTAAAACCAACACAGTAACTTTATAAAACAAACCGTATTTTGTTAAAAAAATAAAAATTTAACTATATTTTTGGTTTCTTTTAACAATGTAAAATAAATATAAATGATATAAACAAACAAATAAGTAAATATAGGCTTAAGCAAACTTTGTCTACATTGTCCGGGAGAAGTGAGCTCCGTGTCTTGCTCACAATGAAGTCGGCTTTTGAAAAGATGCGCTCCGATGGCGTGGATGTGGAAGGGATGGAGTGGATGCGTTTAGCTGTTAGCAGTTATTCTCCAGCAAGTCAGTGGTCCCTTATCCACCTTGGTTCGGTCCTCCAAGTATGTCTTAATTTCATTGTTCGAAGCTTCCGCCTGTTGCTCTTCACCAGAAGCCATCAGCATTGATATCTCCTGCTGCTTTTCCCTTTGCTTCTTTGGTGCAGGCTCACTGTCCTCTGTCATGTGTCCTCTGTCACGTGTCAGATTTTTCTTTTTTTTCTTTTTTTTTCTTCCTGCGATTAACGACCAATGAAAACTTGATCGACTAATGACTCTTTGGTCGATTAATCGTTGGTCGACTAATCTGGGGCAGCCCTACCATGCGCACACACACATGCACATGTGCCTATAGTCCAGGCTATAGTCCTTGTCTATAGGCTGGATTGAGTTTAAAGCAGTGGGTGGTCTTGGATGGTATCCCGGTGCTCCACCAAGAGACGAGGAGCAGAACTTCACAAAATAAGGAGATGAACAGTCAAGCAGTGCTGCATAAGTTGCTTTGTCGAATGTTGTCTTGCCAAACGGGTCTTTGAGTTCAATTGATGGCCTTTCAACTATTCCGTTTTTTTCTCCCTTCCTTTGGTACCACTTTCATCCTTTGAAACCGGTTTAGGCAGGTCCTAGCCACTTACTATGCAGCTCTCTCTCTCTCTCTCTCTCTCTCTCTCTCTCTCTCTCTCTCTCTCTCTCTCTCTCTCTCTCTCTCTCTCTCTCTCTCTCTCTCTCTCTCTCTCTCTCTCTCTCTCTCTCTCTCTCTCTCCACACCTCTCTCTCTCCCTCTCCCTCTCTCTCATTGTGTTCTCCTGTTGTCTCTTCACTTCTTTAGCACACTTATTCACAGTCATGAACCACTCTGTGTGGGTGTGTGTGTGTGTGTGTGTGTGTGTGTGTGTGTGTGTGTGTGTGTGTGCGTGTAGATGTGTCGGCCTGCACTATACTGCCGTGCAAAAGGCTCGCCAAGCCCAGAGAAAACACTGGCTTCTCCCCACCACCACCTCCACCACCATCACCAACCACCATCACCTTTATATACAGCTGCCCGGGGAGCAGTGTAGGGGTCTGCTCAAGGGCACCTCTGCAGTGCCCAGGTGTTTCGGAGAATTGACCGCCAAGTCCCAACAGACTACGCTACTAAGGAAGTTTGACAAGAATAATCCTAATACAAATAATAAGTATGATAGATAATAGGAGTTGTGGTGCTAAGGCTGCTCACCTAATAAATAGAGACCTTAACATTTCATCTGATCAAAGCATTAGCTCCAGGAAATCAAACCACGTAGCGTTGCTCTCAGCCAGTGTGCGCTAATGTGTGATCACCCAGATATTACCAGAACACGTCCAAAGGCAAGACCTAAATCCACAGGTGTTCTTCTCACCATTCAGAGCCTTCTACCAGTGGGAGAAAAAAGCATAAAAACCTCTCTGTGCTACATCAGATTTTCCGAGAATTGATTTGACTTTTTATATCGAAATATGAACTGATTTGAACAAATGTTTGCCTTATTTACCACAAAAAAACAAAACATAAGATGAGAAGAAACACTATAGTTAAAAATAATAACAGCGGCAATAAAAACAGCAAGACAATAGGGGGGAAATAAATAAACAACAATTGCTTTCTGCCCTTTTGATTATATCAAATATGTTTCTGCTTGTTGACGCTTGATGTTTTTTACCAAGACAAGAAAAACATATATTTATTCATAGTTTTTTGATTATGAAGCCTTATGTTGTGCAGACAGGAAGAGAACTAAGAGGAGCAACGTGACTCAGACTGAGGCCACAGCATCAACTCAGATGTTCCTCAAGCTGAAAGAACGCACCAGGATTCACAGAGAGTCTGACCAAACGCTACCTGCTCCTGGATGACTTGTGTCTAGACATACATGAACCTAAGGTCACTTTGGATCAAATCATCTGCCAAAAAATGCAAAAAACAACAACAAATAAGGAAATACATACGGCTAAGTCAAGCATAAGTCAAGCATCTACTTAAAGTACAGCAGTAATACATGCAGTAATACATGTGTATTTTCAATACCTCGGGAGGTAATGTCACGATGAAACCCTAAGCGGCTGTGACATTAAGTACAGTGTCAAGGTGCGGAGTCACGTCAATGTCCATGAATCTATGAATCTATAGGGGAGCTCACAAGGTAACCAGAAGACCCCCTCTGGCTTCACACATTACACACCAAAGACATTAAGTGGAGCTCCACCTCTTCTAGTGTATCACCGTGCACTGAGCCATTAGCACTTATAATTACAATGACTAACAGCAGGGATCAATACGTTTCAGGGGCGTTGGAAACTACGGCACTACAGCAGAACCCCAAAGCCAATGACCACCAAGCAGTGGTCTGACCCAGATACTGCGGTGTGTCTGAATGGTGATCGTTTATAATAACCCTGTTTGTCTTTTTGTTTGAATGTTTTTCCCCCTGCTTGTAAATGAAATCCAGCCCCTAAATCACTCCCCAGGGAAGGAGAGATGTCTACAGGCTAACGGTCTGCAGACCATGGTTGACTCCGATGTGGACTCATTCAGACTGCAGCCGGCCTGGGATCTTTATTGGCTTGTGTAGTAGTGCTCCTTTAAGTTATATACTAATACACTGATGCAACCCAATACTAATATTTCCCTTCATACATAAACTTGTTTTGCCCTCATCTCACAATGACACTGACAATGACACAAAAATAGCTCATTAAATATTGGCTTTAATTGATGACTGAGTGGGTGAGTAGAAAGCAGCATGCGTGATCAGATACACTCACACATTGGTAAGAACCAACAGATGGACTCACAGACAGCCATGTTTGTTCTCAGATCTTCCAACGGGCCGGACGTCAGCCGGAGAGGCAAGACAGCTTTTGAAATGTCTGAATTAAAATACTAGGATCTTTCCAGGCATTTCTCAGTGGTGGTTTGGCGCAAATATCGACACGATGACCTGCTCGAAGATGAGATAATAATTTTAATTTACTTTACTAATTTACTAATTTTCTTTACCAATGCAAAAGCCAATCCACGGGAAAAGAGATTCTTCCACATGGCTAAGCTGTTCTGTAATGAGCCAGTGCCCCTCCTCAGTCTGACAACACTATGTATCTGAATCTTTACTGAGTCTATATACGTAGACAGGCTGATTAGCAGCCGCCTAAAGCTATGAAACTCTACTGTAAGGTGGGCAGGCTGTTCAACAACACACACACACACACACACACACACACACACACACACACACACACACACACACACACACACACACACACACACACACACACACACACACACACACACACACACACACACACACTGCATCAGGCTCTGCCAAATATAGGCACCAAGGCAGGAGAGGGAGAGCAGCAGGATACATGCTTGGGATCTCATGAGTTTTCCATGAACGTATTTTCAAAGAACACGAACACAGAGAGAAATGAACTACGCTACAAACAGAGAAGGGTAAATAGGACAGACAGACTCGCTCTCTGGGGACACTAAAATACCTGCAATTAGACATGCCACAACGCAACTGGGATGGGACCTGAAGCAAAGGCCTACACTCACGCCAGCTTGCACATATACACGCACACACACGCACACGCACACACGGGAGACTCTCATTTAAGAAGCTGTGATGTGGAAAGAAAACATCTGGCTGGGAGAAAATAGGATTACAGAAACTAACAAATGGCACACAAACTGATATGTGCACACGCACACACACACACACACCCACACGCACACACACACCCACACCCACACCCACACCCACACACACCCACACCCACACCCACACACACACACACACACCCACACCCACACCCCCACACACACACACACACACAGGTTTTAGCACACACAGATAAAAGCACACACACTCACTCCCATGAGGACTTTCACAGGTTTAGCACACACATCTCCAACCATTCCTTAAAATATTCCTTGGGAGATTTCGGTGTCTCTGCAGGCAAGTTGTGTTTGTGTGTGTGTGTGTGTGTGTGTGTGTGTGCATGTGTGTGGGTGTGTGTGATGGAGAGAGTGTGCATGTCTTTGTTTGTGTGTCTGTGTATGATCTTACAAGTCTTAAAATTATCTGGAAGATGCTGAATGTGTTCTACCAGTCGGTGGTAGCCAGTGCCATCTTCTCCGGTGTTGTGTGCTGGGGAAGCAGGTTGAGATCAGCAGACGCCAACAAGATCAGCAGGATTGTCAGGAAGGCTGGCGCTGTCCTGGGGGTCCAGCTGGACTCCTTGTTGGTGGTGTCTGAGAGAAGGATGCTGCGCAAGCTGCGTAGTATCCTTGACAACAACTCTCACCCTCTCCATCAGGTGCTGACCTCATATAGAAGCACCTTTAGCAACAGACTCATTCCACCCAGGTGTACCACAGAACGCCATAGGAAGTCCTTTCTTCCTGTGGCCATTAGACTCTTTAATTCCTCTACCTCGGGTCGTGAGAGGGACAGTGGAGACTCAGTGACCTGAGGCCAACGTACTTATTATTATTATTTTTTGGTCAACGCACTGTAATCATCTCATTGTAACTTTGCACTGTAAATTATATTTCAAATCCTAATTCACTTTTCACTTTTCACATGTCACTTTTCAGTTGAGTTATTTATTAATATATTATTACTGCCAATTTGCACTATACGTATTGTTGTGTATTGTATATACCTACGTATTACTGTAATAATACTGTAAATTTATCTTCATTTATCAATACATTTAGATTTCATTTAGAATTATTTTAACTATATTTTTGTTTATAATAGTTTATTTAGTTAGTTGTTTTGTTTTTTAGCTTAGGTATTAGTATTTTTGTGTGTGCATTTATTCCCCCTGTGTCAACTGTTGCACCTTAATTTCCCTCGGGATTAATAAAGTAATCTGAATCTGAATCTGAATCTGAATCTGGAAGACCACATATTTTGTACCAGGGAAGATGTGTGCCCGTGGGCATGTGTGTGTGTGTGTGTGTGTGAGAGACATAAGTGTGTGTCAGCGAGGTGCAGGAGCCCAGCGACGAAAGCGAGAAACATCCGGATGCAGGACCTGTCATGCAGGAGGAAGCCGTCGTCCCCTCTGAGACCGACCCCTCACCCACTAACCCCCTCAACCCCCTACAAACAAACCCCCTAACCCACTCAACAACACCCCTCCTCCCCTCCGGCCTTCTTGCCTCTGAATCTCTCTCCTCGTCTTATCTCCCTCCCTCATCAGACACCCAGCATGTCCGGGTCTTCCAGCAACACAAGCGGAGGCCGGATGTTCAGAGCTCCTGGTAGCAGCCGCACTGGGCGTATGTTTACGGATCTGTTTTTTCCTGCTCGCTTTTCTCTTTTCTCAATCAATGAAATAGTAGAATAAAATATTATTAAATATATTATAAATATTAGTAGAGAGAGAGAGAGAGAGAGAGAGAGAGAGAGAGAGAGAGAGAGAGAGAGAGAGAGAGAGAGAGAGAGAGAGAGAGAGAGAGAGAGAGAGAGAAAGAGAGAGAGAGAGAGAGAGAGAGAGAGAGAGAGAGAGAGAGAGAGAGAGAGAGAGACTAGAAAAACAGACCGAGGGAGAGAATAAATGCTTAGTAGAAGGTGAGGTAGAGTGACAGCACTTTTCTGAGTTGTATTCGCTTTGCAATAATATACGGAACTTTGTGTGCATGTGTGTGCAAAGCCAAAAAGTGGTCTGTTGTATGTAAGGGTGTGTGTGGGAATGTGTGTGTGTGTGTGTGTGTGTGTGTGTCATTTGACTGGTAACCGTTGAGGCTTCACAGCAAGGAGAGGGCCCGTATTGAAACCTCCCGACGGTGTGCCTCCTTCTCCAGGTCCCTCCTGCCTCCGAGGTGTGTTGAAATAGAGCATCTGATGCCCAGCAGGTGAATGGAGGTTCAATTCAACCCGGTGTCGGAACAATGCCCACCAACACCTGTACTCAGGGTACTGACAGGGATAACTTCAGGGACAGGGTTTATCTAAAGGTTGGAGTGGCGTAACTGGGAGGGTCAATGGGTGATGATTTAGTGGAGATCAAAGATCCCTGCCAAGCATTTAGTTTTATGAATAAAATGTTTGGTTTTGTTCTTTCAGCCATTATTTTTAAGGATGGCTGTGTTTCGGTGTAACGCATAGTTAGGTTTAACTGTTGCTGTTGGTATCTGGTGCTGAACAATTCAGAAAAACAAAAAAGCTTCATTGCATCCACATATGGAGATAGCAGAAAGAGTGATTTGTTTTTACATAAAGTAAAGCCAGTGTTTCCTCTTCTTGTTATGACCATGTACCTCTGCTGGTATTCATAGGTTCTCATCCAGTTGCTTACTTGTTTTTTTTTAACAATTTCATTGTTTTCCCACCAAAGATGTTGTTTCAATCAAATTATTATTATTTATACAAGGAAAAGTTTAATGTGCACCACACACACACAATAAACACAACCACACACACACACACACACACACACACACACACACACATAGAGACAGGTTTACGGCCAAAGAGTATACAATGAAGTCTTACGAGGCCCTTACAATTCCTTATAACCACCATGGGAGCTTTTGACAACTATAACAAGGTGTGTGTGTGTGTGTGTGTGTGTGTGTGTGTGTGTGTGTGTGTGTGTGTGTGTACGCGCGTGCACGTCCCCGGCACAACCCTGAGAATCTAATTAAAACTCAACTTTGCCACAAGGGACAGATCTCTCTTCCTCTCTCTCTCCCTTTATCTCCCGTTCCTGCCTCGCTCTACCATTTAACCATGGCACACCCTTTCACTGGAGGACTCTTCCACATCAGACTCAATCCCCTGCACTCCGAGGGGGAAGAGAGAGGAAGAGCCCCAGATGAAGACAGAGCCACAGATAGAAGCTGCGGAGAGACACAAAGGGCTAAGTGATTAACTCTGTCATGCCAGAGAGTTCGGGCTCCTTCACTGGCAGGAGTGAAGAGAGCAGCGCCTGACTGACTGCATGCAGTGGGTTTCAATCAGACAGCAAGCGGGCAGCTACGACGGGTGAACACGTGTTGGGGTTTTGACCAACCAGTCGGATTGTCACCAGGCACCGGGTTCCCTTGTAACGGCAATAGACAGTCGGACTTTGTATCAATAAACGGTATAACAGACGACCTCTGCAACACAGTAAGCTAAGTCATAAGCATAATTATTCTGATAACACGGTAGCAGTACTAATAGTAGTAGTAGTAGAATATTGTATCCCTTGACTTTAATACGATATCATACCACACTGCACTTTGGATGAAGCCGAGAGAACGAAAAGTGTGTGAGCTAGTTAATGAAAGCACCTCACAGCACAACACATGCATAGTGGATGATTGTGCTGCACAGAGACAGACTCCATCCATGCGGCGTTAGTCATCAGTAAACCAACATATTGTGGTTGTTGTTCACCACCAGCCTCATGCATAACACATTTCTCTGATGCAAATCTCCCTTTGATATTCAGTGGTTAACCCAAACTTCTCCTAAAGAGAAGGAGGCTGGGTTTGGAAAGAGTGTTTGAACCTTTTGGAGCATCTTCCAGACAAAGTAAGAAAGAGAGAGAGTGTGTGTGCGTGTGCGTGTGTGTGTGTGTGTGTTACCTGTGATGCTCAGGTAGACTGCAGGGCTAGTGGCGTTCTCCCCAGTCAGCTCATTCACCGCCTCCATGTGGTAGCGCCCTGCGTCCGCTGCTGTCGTTGCCAAGACAACCAGCTGATTGTCCAATGAGATCGCGCTGTGAGACATGAAAGAGAAAGGGATTAGAATTCCTAAACAGCCCTGATTAACATTTGCCAGGGTGATGATTTTGCTTCGTGGTATTCTGGGATCCAACAGTCCTATACGTTACAGCAGAACTTCTGAGATCACACAGAGCCTCGGCCTGGAACCAGAAACTGCAAGGGGGCACTGTTACACTGTGTTTCCTGTTTCCTGTTTCTAAATGGGTAACTCATTTGAGTAAGTGGTTTCAAGCTTTCAGAAGGGGATTTTAATAAGTGTATTTCTACAGTGGCAAGTGTACACGTTGGGTTAATTTGAAACCTTTTAACAGTTTACTACCTGCTGGCCGAGTTTGTGTTCGCCAAATACACACTTACTAGACCCCGCCCCTCCAGTGGCATGATTGGTCGAAATACAAATACGAGGCCAAAGAAAATTCACCGCCCCCGTTTATCCAGATGTGAGCTCGTCTGCTTTCAGACTCAACGTCTAATTTGTGTGAGCCTACTTTTGCAGTCATGCGTATTACGGTGTTGCTTTGTTTGTGCTGCTCTCAGTTCAGAAACGAGTGTATCCCAGGACAGTTGAGTGTGAGCGGTGAAACAGTGCTCACACGCGGCGTGTGAATGAGAATGCCTTAAGCAATCACTGTACAAGTACAATAAAAGTACATTGAATAGCAATTCTCAAGCAAATCCTTAAAAAATATATTGAACAATTATAAACAGGTGAGAGGATGTCCTGATAAAAATGATATATAAACACACATATTGTGTTGGCCCTATACCCACGGTAGGGCAAATAAGAAATGTATTTCAATACAAAAGGTGCAATGTGATGCACCATGTAACTTGGTATGTAGTATTGATACAGTCCAGTAACAGTCAAACAGTAAAGTTTTGTAGTTACACAGAACATTCCAGTCACAATCAAACAATACAGTATTGTAGTGACACATAGTCCAATAACAGTCCGGTAACAGTCCAGTAACAGTACAGTAGTGAAGTTACACAGAACAGTCACTATCAGTGTTTGAAGCAGCAGAGAAGGATCTCTCCCCTCTCCCTCTATTGGTATTGATAGCTTTTCAATATGCCGGTCAATGGTGTTAATCCCAATTCAATCCCAGAACTCTCTCTGTCTAAACTGGAATTAATATGGCTCCAGGGGGGTGGGGCTAGATAACCCAATCACAGGAGAAGGTACGTGAAGTGCTGTGCCGGCCCCCCTGTGGCACGGCGACGCCCACACTCGGGGAAATCTGCCAGCTGCAATTTGTTCCACGTGAAATATTGTTTCAGACAACAACAACAACATACAAATACAGGAAAATAATTGTGTGTTTGACTGTGTGTGTGTGTGTGTGTGTGTGTGTGTGTGTGTGTGTGTGTGTGTGTGTGTGTGTGTATGACTGAGTGTATATGTGTATGTGAGTCTGTGTGTGTTTGTTTTTAGTAAATAGATGGAACTGTTTGACACACACACACACACACACACACACACACACACACACACACACACACACACACACACACACACACACACACACACACACACACACACACACACACACACACACACACACACACACACACACACACACACACACACACACACACAAATGACGTTTGCGGCGGACTCAAATTTCTCAGGTCTGATTTTATTTGGTGTGATTTCCCGGGAGGAGGTCCACATTCACACTGGTGTTACACAAGCTCAGCCTTAAAACTTTTATCAAACAATTTGTGCTCTATGAGCTTGTGTATGTGTGTGTGTGTGTGTGTGTGTGTGTGTGTGTGTGTGTGCGTGCCTGTGCATGTTTGTGTGTGTGGAGACGGTCAAGCCCAGTGATACCCCCTGACCCCCCTCCCTTGTGGATTGTCCACCAGCAGGTCGACAGGTCTGAGTCAGAAGCAGAATTGAGTTGTAGTCTTGCAAACGTGTGCTGGTTAATATGCAGCCAAAGTCTCTCTGGCACTGGTCAACATATCATGAGGTGAGTGAGTAGTAGGAGGAGAGGTCTAGGGGGAGCCAAACTCACCTAGTTATTAACATTTTCAAGAAGAAGAGGCCCTGCTGGTCACAGATGTTCCGGGGGGAGATGGCATGAGGCAGACTCAGAGTCAGTTAAATCAACAGGGTAGGAACTATGCCAGGACGCCAGCATTTGAATAGCTGCCATTTCCATGGGTCATTTAACATGGGCAATTCATTTGCCTAAAGCCTTGATTTGGTTTGGGAGTGGGGTGTGCTTGTGTGTGTGCCTGTTTGTGTGTGTGTCTTTGTATGCAAACCAGTACCCTCTCTCCCACATGAAAAATCTGCAAAGAGGCGATTCATGACATTTCCCAAGGGTGGGGGCAGGGGTACATGATGTGGAAGAGAGAGAGAGAGAGAGAGAGAGAGAGAGAGAGAGAGAGAGAGAGAGAGAGAGAGAGAGAGAGAGAGAGAGAGAGAGAGAGATCACAAATACGATAAGATAATACAAATACTGTTGTTAATTAAAAGCTACAGCTGGTCTTACCTGTTTGGTTAGCAGTGCACCAGCCTACAGCAGGCCAACGGAGCAGACTCACAGTTCTAGGAACCCAGCTCAAACCTCTACATGATGCCAATCAATTAGCTGATTCATCCTTTCATCCTTTTTTGTCTTATGTGAACAAAAAGATAGCACTCACTCTCTCTCACCCTAGCTCTGTCTGCCTGTCTCTCTCCCTAGCTCAGTCTGTCTGTCTCTCTCCCTAGCTCAGTCTGTCTGTCTCTCTCTCCCCCTCCCTAGCTCAGTCTGTCTGTCTGTCTCTCCCCCTCCCTAGCTCAGTCTGTCTCTCCCCCTCCCTAGCTCAGTCTGTCTCTCCCCCTCCCTAGCTCAGTCTGTCTCTCCCCCTCCCTAGCTCAGTCTGTCTCTCCCCCTCCCTAGCTCAGTCTGTCTGTCTCTCTCCCTAGCTCAGTCTGTCTGTCTCTCTCCCTAGCTCAGTCTGTCTGTCTCTCTCCCTAGCTCAGTCTGTCTCTCCCCCTCCCTAGCTCAGTCTGTCTGTCTCTCTCCCTAGCTCAGTCTGTCTGTCTCTCTCCCTAGCTCAGTCTGTCTGTCTCTCTCCCTAGCTCAGTCTGTCTGTCTCTCTCCCTAGCTCAGTCTGTCTGTCTCTCTCCCTAGCTCAGTCTGTCTGTCTCTCTCTCCCCCTCCCTAGCTCAGTCTGTCTGTCTGTCTCTCCCCCTCCCTAGCTCAGTCTGTCTCTCCCCCTCCCTAGCTCAGTCTGTCTCTCCCCCTCCCTAGCTCAGTCTGTCTCTCCCCCTCCCTAGCTCAGTCTGTCTGTCTGTCTCTCCCCCTCCCTAGCTCAGTCTGTCTCTCCCCCTCCCTAGCTCAGTCTGTCTCTCCCCCTCCCTAGCTCAGTCTGTCTCTCCCCCTCCCTAGCTCAGTCTGTCTGTCTCTCTCCCTAGCTCAGTCTGTCTGTCTCTCTCCCTAGCTCAGTCTGTCTCTCCCCCTCCCTAGCTCAGTCTGTCTGTCTCTCTCCCTAGCTCAGTCTGTCTGTCTCTCTCCCTAGCTCAGTCTGTCTGTCTCTCTCCCTAGCTCAGTCTGTCTGTCTCTCTCTCCCCAGCCCCATCTCTCTCTCTCTCTCTCTCTCTCTCTCTCTCTCTCTCTCTCTCTCTCTCTCTCTCTCTCTCTCTCTCTCTCTCTCTCTCTCTCTCTCTCTCTCTCTCTCTCTCTCTCTCTCTCTCTCTCTCTCTCTCTCTCTCTCTCTCACATACACACAGAGAAAGCCCTTCTGTCTTACTCTAAAGTAAAGCAGAGCAGCAGATTGGTTTTTCATTAATTATCTGGCCCCGAGACTCATTTCATAAACACTCATGGGTGACCACAACACACACACACACACACACACACACACACACACACACACACACACACACACACACACACACACACACACACACACACACACGACAAACGAAGACCCAATTAACATGCATGTCAACTGCATCCCGTCAGTATGCAAAGATGTGTGTGTGTGTGTGTGTGTGTGTGTGTCTGCATTTCTAATTGTGTGTGTTAAAAAGTGTGTATGCCAGTTTGATCTATGTGTGGATATTTTTGGGGGGTCTCCTGCCAGAAGTGAGGGGGGAGAGATGTGAGAGAGGGAGGGAGGCAGGGAGAGAATGCGGAGCTGACGAAGCGGCTTGGTGGAAGACTAGAGTGGAGGAGGAGGGGAGGAGAGGAGGAGGGGAGGGCAGAGGAGGAGAATGAGAAAGAGCAGAAGGAGGAGATTAAATAGGAGGGACGAGGAGGAGGAAGAGGATGAGGAGGGGTAGGGAGGAGGGGGAGGAAGATGAGGAGGCGGGGGGAGGAGATCGGGAAGGAGGAGGAGGGGATGGAGGAAGAGGAGGGGGTGAGGAGGAAGAGGAGGAGGAGAGGGAAGAAGGAGGAGGAGGAAATGGAGGAGGAGAGGGAAGAAGGAGGAGGAGAAAATGGAGGAGGAGAGGGAAGAAGGAGGAGGAGGAGGAAATGGAAGAGGGTGAGGGAGGAGGAGGAAGGGGGAGGTAGTTTCAGAGGCAGGGGAGGATGTTTGATTGGGAACCTGGAATGGAGGGTTTCTTTTTGGCGGTAGCGATTTTTCATAAGTTCATGCCAGACAACAACCAGCCACCCACAGCCACACTTTATGAAACCACCAGGACAACAACCCCTGACCTCACTGCAGGGTCATCAAACTTGCATGTGCCGTGACATCTATTTGCATCCGATTTCCACACAATTCAAATTAGACTTTCCTCTGGAAAAGGATTAGCAACATAGTGCAGACGGACGGTTAGTTGCGTGCGATCATTCCTGTGATACAAACCTATGGTCGCTAAATGGTCATTGTTTTACATAGTAGAACACTAAGCCATCCCAAACACAATTTATGACAACAATTACGTAAACATAATCTGTTTGCACCTTAAAGAGTCTCTAATAATACCAACACAACGTTTGTTCGTGGCTGGTAAAGGCATTGTTAAGGGGCCTACTTAACTCTGGGCCTACTCTGTCTCTCTACGTAAACACCATTAGGTGTTGTTATCGACAGTAAAGCATCAAATGTGTCTTTAAACGTCTGTTCAACGCTCCATTTAAAAAAGCCACTTTTTCCTTGTTCTAGACCCATTAATGGAAAACATGTATGCCTAGAGACTGAACATACAGCGATTAGTGTCACCACACCGTAACTCAGACCAGCCATCAGGCTGCCATCATACAGGAGCAACCCGACTTGATCTGGGCCCTGGACCTGTCAGTCATCATTTAAGCACCAATAAGGAGACATCTGTGACATGTAGCAGAGGGGGGGTGACTTGGTGACTTGCTTCTACCAACAGAAGAACTCTGCTCCTTCAGTCAGCCTCAGAGACATCTGAGTTACAGTCTATGGTTCACCATAATCCCTCTGCAAGGTATCCCACTCTCTCCCCTCTCTCAATCCCTCCCCTGTTTGAACAAGTGTGGAACAACAGTGGAACAGCTCAATTGTGAGGTGATCTAACTGCTGCCCATCCACAGCATCGACAGACCAGGAGAGAAAACCGGGCCCAACATCGGGGGAACCGGGACCCCCACCCACCCACCCACCCACCCACACACACCATAACAAAAGGAGCGGAAAGAGAAACTAGATCAAAGCTTTACAAGTCCCGACTTCTCTTTCTAATAAACCAAAAATAGAAGCCAAACGGATGTAATTTAAATGTATTAACTGCATCAGAGACATCCC
>CM051003.1:32622148-32649648 GCA_027704905.1 Muraenolepis orangiensis
TATGTGTATGTGTGTGTGTATTTATGTGTATGTGTATGTGTGTGTGTTTGTGTGTGTGTGCATGCACAAAAGTTTTGTAAATTGTAAAATAGCAGGTTCGATTTCCATACCATGGTACCACGGTGTGCTGTCTTGAAGCAGACTTAAAGGACTCGAGAGGTTCAAAAGAACCACAACAAGAAGACAATTAGGATGGATCTCACACAACATGACTTGTGATCCGCACGGCGTCTCAGTGGTCAACAAACCTCAGCTACAAACCCACCCCCCCTCTCTCTCTCTCTCTCTCTCTCTCTCTCTCTCTCTCTCTCTCTCTCTCTCTCTCTCTCTCTCTCTCTCTCTCTCTCTCTCTCTCTCTCTCTCTCTCTCTCTCTCCTCTCTCTCTCTCTCTCTCTCTCTCCTCTCTCTCTCTCTCTCTCTCTCTCTATCTCTCCTCTCTCTCTCTCTCTCTCTCGGCCGCTAACCGTGTTGAACACAGGGTTCCTATATAGCGCTGGGTTGAATGTCTGGGCTGATGAAACATTCAGAAAGTTACGCCCATGGAGCGCCTCGACTATTCTGTGGTGAAGAAGGTCCAATCAAACTGGAATCAAGCAGAATAATAATAACCATTATATGGAAATCACCAGCTAAATATTGTTGTACTGAGGTACAAAGGTTTTTTGCAAGTCGTTGACGCGGGAAAACCACCTATTATCGTTGGGAACAGAATAAATAGTGTGAATAATGTCAGTGTCTTCAGCAACTAGGTCTATTACTCATATTATGTGTATAAATAACTGAGATAGTTTTATCGTAATGTAATCCTCTAGTGATAAACAATACAAGTTGAATGTATAAATGTTACTGAAGAAATTAAAGGAAACATTATGACCTCCAAACTTAAATATGATTCTAAATGAATAAATAGTGTTTTTAATTAAGAATGAACAAAATAAATCATCAAATGTTGGTAATTTTAGTGACGACGGTTTGGAAGCATATAGTTTAAAACATTTTGATCATTAAAAAGCATGAACAATTTCCATAACCTAGCACTTCTACATTTCTTGGTCTTTTGGTGATTTTCAAAATAATAAATTGTCCCTGGAAGGAGGGATCTGTGCTGGTTGTGCTTTAAAGGAAACCCTGCATGGTTCAATAACCTACCTTTAACATGTCGGAAATGTTCTGCTGAATCCAAATCCGTTGCAAAAAAAGTCTAAAACAATATTGTAAATCTGTAAATTGGAAAAGAGTATGAGCTTCGGAATTCATGGGCACCGTAATTACAAAGATGCGTAGCACTATATAGACCCGACTATACCCGAGAGAAAGCGACGTTGATGACGCCTAAAGCAGACCAATCGTCCAGACCATTAGCACAAAAGTGCACACAAAATACGATATATATATATATATATATAACTGCTGGTATGTAGCACTTACCTTTAATAATCAGAGCAAGGAAGCAAGGTTCTTTACAGCAAATGGACTCCCTCTGGGTTGGCATAGGAATACAGCACTCGCACCTAATCTCGTGTCTACTTCGTCCTCTCGCTAGTTGCTTGATAAAGACTCGTCTTCAGAGCCAGAGTGTTCCGGCTCATATTGGAAGGGTTGGATAAAGCCATTCAAGCCGTTCTAAAGCCATTTACAGGTAGGTGGCTATTTCTCTTTCTTGCTCACTCAAAACAACCAAAAGCAACCAGGGCTTTTAGGTGAGCAACCGTGAAACATCATCAACCCAGAATGTAATGCACATGTTTGTAATGGCGGTGCCCATGAATTTCGAAGCGTCAAATAGCTAATACTCTTTTCTAATTTACACTTTTTGCCTTTTTTTGCAACGGATTTGGATTCAGCACAACATTTTCGACATGTAAAAGGTAGGTTGTTGAACCATGCAGGGTTTCCTTTAAAAGTTCTTGGGAGAAAGTCCAGGAGGAAACTCTCTTGCAACTGGGCTTGAATCCATAAACGCCCAATTCCAAAAGGTAACCAAATGACATGATTGAAAATAAATCAGAAATCTAAGCTTCCAGTGGCTCAACAGATTAAGTTCCCTAAACATCAGAGTGCCACAAGCACAAACCATTTGCTATACCCGGGCATCAATTTCCTGCAGCCTCTCTTATCTGCATTTACGCTCCCGTCCCATACTCTGATACTGCTCTCTCTCTCTCTCTCTCTCTCCTCTCTCTCTCTCTCTCTCTCTCTCTCTCTCTCTCTCTCTCTCTCTCTCTCTCTCTCTCTCTCTCTCTCTCTCTCTCTCCTCTCTCTCTCTCTCTCTCCTCTCTCTCTCTCTCTCTCACTGACTCTTTCATTCTCACTGTCTCTTTCTCACTGTCTCTTTCTTTCTCTCTCTCTCTCTCTCTCTCTCTCTCTCTCTCTCTCTCTCTCTCTCTCTCTCTCTCTCTCTCTCTCTCTCTCTCTCTCTCTCTCTCTCTCTCTCTCTCTCTCTCTCTCTCTCTCTCTCACTGACTCTTTCATTCTCACTGTCTCTTTCTTTCTATCTCTCTCACTGTCTCTTTCTATCTCTCTCTCTCGCTCCCTCACTGACTCTCTCTCTCTCTCTCTCTCTCTCTCTCTCTCTCTCTCTCTCCTCTCTCTCTCTCTCTCTCTCTCTCTCTCTCTCTCTCTCTCTCTCTCTCTCTCCTCTCTCTCTCTCTCTCTCTCTCTCTCTCTCTCTCTCTCGCTCTCGCTCTCTCTCTCGCTCTCTGTTTCTCTCTCACTATCTCTGTACCCTCTGGCTTTCCAGTAACAGTCTCTGAAATTCTGAAATGACAAGTGTCTCTGAATCATTATAAGAGGAAAGCTTTGAAATTTCCTTTCCTTCCTACACCATTTCCTCTCTTTCTCTCCCTGCAGCCACCCAGCAAACGCACGCACACCCACACACATGCACGCACACAGTGTAAAATACAGGCAGGAGTGCAAACACACAGAACATCTGTTCCAGGATTTAAGGTAGCGAGAAAGTTCCTTCTGTTCAGTCCTCTGAGATGACAGTGTGTACATGTGTGTGTGCATGTGTGAGTGTGTGTGTGCATGGTTGTGTGTGTGTGTGTGTGTGTGTGTGTGTGTGTGTGTGTGTGTGTGTGTGTGTGTGTGTGTGTGTGTGTGTGTGTGCATGAACTCACAGTTGTGTGTGTGTGCATGCATGCACGGTTGTGTGTGTGTGTGCGTGCACGCGGGTTGTGCGTGCCGATAGATAAAGGAGTCAAAATAATGAATCACCCCCTCTGTTGGCGGAGTGGTGGTTGACAAAGCTAAATAAATGGCTATCTAGACAGACTCATAAATGCACACCTTTCTGCCAGATGGCTGCTTCTCTCAGGTCTGCGGCGGGCCGACCACATTTCCCATAAGGCCTAGTTACTGACCACCTGTGACATTAGTGTTCTGCATCGCTCGCCGGGCAGGAAAAATGCTGCCAACAGCCAGGGCTGTGCCATATTCACCCGCTGCCTCTGCATATATCACTCATATATCACTCGATACTATATGACTAACTATATGACTTTATTTAATCACACCGCCGCTATAAAGGAGGCCCAAAGCACAGAGCTAATTCGGCCATCCTGACCTGTTGATGCCCAGCTGAGGCCCAGCGCTAGCCCTCCAGATCCATCTGGTGAGGACCTCTGGGCCCACTAGCAGTAAGGAGGACTCAGTGAGGAACATTCAGCGAGGAAGAGTGTGAAGGAGAGGAAGACACTATGTGGAGAGAGAAAGAGACAGAGAGAAAGAGAGAGAGAGAGAGAGAAAGAGAGAAAGAGAGAGAGAGAGAGAGAGAGAGAGAGAGAGAGAGAGAGAGAGAGAGAGAGAGAGAGAGAGAGAGAGATAGATAGACAGAGAGAGAAAGAGAGATAGAGAGAGACAAACAGACAGACAGACAGACAGAGAGAGATGGATAAAGAGAGAGACAGACAGAGAGAGTCAGCAAGAGATAGAAGGTCAGCGACAGAGAGACAGAGTCAGCGAGAGTGACAGTGAGAGAGAGAGTCAGCAAGAGAGATGGAAGGTCAGCGAGAGAGAGAGAGAGAGTCAGCGAGAGAGAGAAAGAGAGAGAGAGTCAGCGAGAGAGAGAGAGATAGAGAGAGAGAGAGAGAAAGAGAGAGTCAGCGAGAGAGTCAGCGAGAGAGAGAGAGAGAGAGAGAGAGAGAGAGAGAGGAGAGAGAGAGAGAGAGAGAGAGAGAGAGAGAGAGAGAGAGAGAGAGAGAGAAAAATTAGAGGGTGAAATAGGGCAGCAGGCGGTGAAGTTTTGATTAAATGACAGCACAGATCCTCAAGTGTGACGTGACAGCGCAGGGGGCAAGACCGACAGACTCAGGACACACCAAGGGACTGGTTCCGTGTGCGTGTGCGTGTGTGTGTGTGTGGCGGTCGGGAGATCAACAAAACGGAAGAACGGCCGGCTGGAAAGACAGACAGACAGACCGGCCAGAGAGAGGCAGAAGGACGGAGACAGGGAGGTGGGGGGCCAGAGAGAGGCAGGAGGATGGAGACAGGGGGGTGGTGGCCAGAGAGAGGCAGGAGGATGGAGACAGGGGGGTGGTGGCCAGAGAGAGGCAGGAGGATGGAGACAGGGGGGTGGTGGCCAGAGAGAGGCAGGAGGATGGAGACAGGGAGGTGGTGGCCAGAGAGAGGCAAAATAACGGAGACAGGGAGGTAGGGGTCAGAGAGAGGCAGGAGGACAAGACAAGGAGGTAGGTGGCCAGAGAGAGGCAGAAGGACGGCGACAGGGAGGTGGGGGACCAGAGAGAAGCAGGAGGACAGAGACAGGTAGGTAGGGGGCCTGAGAGAGAGAGGCAGAAGGACGGAGACAGGGAGGTAGGGGGCCAAAGAGAGAGAGGCAGAAGGACGGAGACAGGGAGGTGGGGGGCCAGAGAGAGGCAGGAGGACAGAGACAGGGAGGTAGGGGGCCAAAGAGAGAGAGGCAGGAGGACAGAGACAGGGAGGTGGAACTTGGGACTTGGGGAATGATGCATATGGATCAATCAATCAACCTTCATAAGCGGCATCATTGGCGAGGCTATCATGAAGACAGCCAACCACCAAGAACCATCTGGCCCCTGTCTCATCGGACCATCGGATCAGCCAACATGACCTTACTTACACATACAAGCGCACGCACACGCGCAGAAACACACACAGAGGAATATTTCAGAGAGGAGGGGATGATTTTTTTGCTGGTTGACGAGTTCTGCACCACCGTGTGTGTGTGTGTGTGTGTGTGTGTGTGTGTGTGTGTGTGTGTGTGTGTGTGTGTGTGGTAACATCCCCTCTCTCATTGCATAGTGGTACAATGTGTACAGACCTCTCTCTACACAGAGAGTACAAGTGAAATTTAGCCACTGTTTCCTGGATGTAATTCATTTTGTTGATTCACTGTTCCTTGTGCACCAGAGTGTTTTGTACCATTTAATATTACCAAGGGAAAGACAGAGGGGGAGCATGTTGTGTGCACTATCTCTCTCTCTCTCTCTACCCCTCCCTACCTCTCTCTTCCCCTCCCACTCTCTCTCTCTCTCTTTCTCCCCCTCTCCCTATCTCTCTCTCTATCTGATGCATGACTGTTTCACAGTGTATTCAAGATGCTACACCTGCTCATGCCTTATTCCAAAGAGCTGTATTGCTTATTTTACCAAATGGCCGTGTAGATGTATTATAATTAATTTGGCTTTGTTCTCATCGGTTTTATGTTTTTCTTCTTGTTTTTTCACCAGAAAGGTTTTGATGAGGCAAAAAACGATAAGGTCTCCTTTGGCTCCGGCGCACAATCAACGCAATGGTCTCAGGCCACTAAAACGCTACTCTAAATGTAAACGCCATGAGCTTCCCCAGCATTCTCATTTTCTTTGCTAATTAAAATTCTAACGGAACATCCGCTGCAAATATACGCCAGAATTTCCTCTATGTTGTCACTTAGTGAAAAAAAGCTTTGTCGGGAGAGGAGAGAGGGATAATGAGGGCGAGAGAGAGAGAGGGAGAGAGACGAGAGCGGGATAGAGAGGAGAGAGGGAGAAAGAGGGAGAAAAAGGAGAGTGAGGAGAGAGGTGAAAGAGAGAGGAGAGAGAGGAGAGAGAAGAGAGGGATAGAGAGGAGAGAGGGATAGAGAGGGACAGAGAGAAGAGAGGGAGAGAGATGAGAGAGAGAGAGGAGAGAGATAGCAATGGAGAGATAGAGAGAATATAGAGATGAGAAATATAGAGAGGGTGAGAGAGGAGAGAGAGGATAAAGGGATTGAGAGGGAGAGATAGGGAGAGAGGGATATCGAGGGAGATATGGAGAGAGAGGGAGAGAGAAGATATATGGATAGAGAGAGGGAGAGAGAGGAGTAAGGGAAATAGAGAAAGGGGAGATAAGGAGGGAGAGGAGAGAAGGAGAGAGGAGAAGATAGGGATAGAGAGAGGACAGAGGGATTGAGACGGGATGAGAGGAGAGAGGGATGGAGAGAGAGGGATAGAGAGGGAGATGGAGAGAGAGGAGGTGAGGGAGAGAGAGGGAGAGAGAATGATAGAGAGGAGAGAGGGATATAGAGGGAAAGGGAGAGAGGGAGAGAGATGAGAGAGGAATAGAGGGAGAGAGCCGCCGGCCTTGAACACAGGTGTGACAGAGCTGTGGGCAGACTGTTTGGGTGCAGAGCTACCGACAATTGTGGTGGTAAGTAAACACGTTGTCTCTGGTGGGCGTGGTGTGAGAGGTGTGGGGGTTATTGTGTCTATTGGGAATGTAGCGTCCATACCTCCCTGACAGAGAGCGAAATTTTAAAAACAAACAGCTACAGGTGACGATATCCTCAACGCTGTCAAGTTTAAGTTTCAAGATTCAAGAATTGTATTTGCCATTTGCAGTACATTGGAATGCTTACTCCCCATTCCCTCCTGCATTTTGACATTCTAGGACAATACTATAAATATACAATACACAATAGAAGTGCAATAAAGTGATTGATGGGTGATAAATGCTATAAAATAACTTTAATATACAAGAAAAATGCGAAAAAACTAATAAAAAGGACAAGTAAACTAAGAAAACAAAATAAACTGTGAGAGCTCGTAGAGACATGTCTGCTCTCACTTATTTCAGAAGCAAGATTTGTGTGTTAACCAAAAATCCCCGACTGGCCCCCTTTTTCCACCATACCAATTATGATGTTATTATCATTTGGAGGTCTTTTTCCGAGGCTAACGGAGCTGACGGTGTGTAGCGTGAGTAGCAGTGGCAGCAGAACAAAAATGCAAATTGGGTGAAGCCAAGCAGCACAATGAATTATAACCAACCCTTGTTGAACACACCGAACACACACCACACTCAGCCCCGCATGCCTCTGGATGCTGTATAGCAGGTGTCTGAAGGACACATGCTCTAGGGTTGTATACAAGGGGTGATAGTGCTTTATAGTTCTATGAGGCGATTATTTATACACCTGATCGTATTGCTTAAGGAGGATCAAATTGAATCCTTAATCCTCAATTGTGAATTGATCAACAATTCCCTGACAATGTCATTTAATTATTCATGAGCTTGAATGGACCTGCACAGGTGGCTTCTCCATGTCCATGTACATATCCATGTCCATGTACATCGTTTAAGATGGCAAATACACATTTACAAATTGGATTGGATTAAGGGATGGACATTGAGAAGGATCAAGATGGCATTTGCCTTAATATATATATAGTGTGTGTGTGTGTGTGTGTGTGTGTGTGTGTGTGTGTGTGTGTGTGTGTGTGTGTGTGTGTGTGTGTGTGTGTGTGTGCGAGACACTCACATGTAGTCGCTGGGGATGATCTTGTGGCCGTCTCTGTACCATGTGACCAGGGGGGCAGGGTAGGAGGCGAGGACCGGGGGGCTGATGACAGCTGCTTGGCCTTGAGTTACTGTTCTCCTCTGCTCCTCCTCGGTGAACTCACCAAGGACTGGGAGAGAGGGAGAGAGAAAAATAGGAAAGAGGGATGGAGAGAGGGATAGAGGAGAGAGATGAGAGAGGGAGAGTAATGGAGAGAGGAGAAGGAGAGAGAGAGAGAGAGAGAGAGAGAGAGAGAGAGAGAGAGAGAGAGAGAGAGAGAGAGAGAGAGAGAGAGAGAGAGAGAGAGAGAGAGAGAGAGAGAGAGAGAGAGAGAGAGAGAGAGAGAGAGAGAGAGAGAGAGGATGGAGGTAGAGAGAGTGTTAATGAGGGATGGAGGTATAGAGGGTGGTAGCGGCAGAGGTTAGGGTTAGGGTAGAGAGGGAGAGAGAGGGAGAGAGAGAGAGGTTGAGAGATAGAGAGGGAGAGGTGGAGCGATGAAGAAAGAGAGGTAGGAGAATTTGACGCAGGACACATCTAACCAGATTGGACATCGACAGATTCAACAGCCCAAACAAACTGCAGCAATTCCAAGAGGAAACAGGTTGATTTCTCCACAATAGCCAGCAATAAAAACCACAGCGGCTGAAAATTGGTCACACCTGCTGAATCATTTAGATTTCTTTCTGTTTTTCAGAGAATTAGCTTTGCCCCGCCCGATGTTAATGTGTGATGTTAAATGTTTGTGTCAAAGATGGGAATACAAGGGTGATATTAAAACTAGAAGGGTGATATTAAAACTAGACTAAGTGTTAGACCCAGGAAGGTGATGTGCTCAGGGGCTGAGCAACCATGCAGCCAAAATAAAGCAATAGCAATAAAAGGCAAAGAAAACAACCGTCCTTCAGCCAAAGTCGGGCTCAAGTGTTCCGTGCTCAGCTGAAGTTTCACCACCTAACCAACTGCACCACCCAACCGCACCACCCAAAAGGCACCACCTAACCAACCACACCACCACCCAACCGCTCCACCCAACCTCACCACCCAACTGCACCACCAAACCCCACCACTGTCTCCCCTCCTCATCCTCACAGCAGGACGCTGCAGTAAATCAGGGTATTTTTAGCCTCACCTTAAATGTGACCCACACTATTAATAGCGCTGAGCAGTACCTGCAATCACAGCCCTTCTCAATGAACATGACTACCAGCAACACCGTGGCCACCACTACTCCCCCTCAACCTCCTCCCTACCCCCACACACACACACACACACACACACACACACACACCCCACTCTGTGGCACCCGCCCTATGTGCGGTGTGAACACAGCAACGCTCACTGGGGGGTCGGGGGGTAGGGGGATGCTCTGGATGGAGGGCTCTGGATGGAGGGCTCTGAATGAGGGGCTCTGGATGACTCCAG
This sequence comes from Muraenolepis orangiensis, assembly GCA_027704905.1. NCBI lineage: Eukaryota > Metazoa > Chordata > Actinopteri > Gadiformes > Muraenolepididae > Muraenolepis > Muraenolepis orangiensis. The sequence goes on from CM051003.1 coordinate 32,631,348, forward strand.
ATTGATACGTGGACATTTTGTGAAGCAGACAGAGGCCTAGCTGCACCGCGTGCTACATGCTACATGCCACACCGCATCCGCAGCACGGAAAACATTTTGTAAACTTATTTTTATAACTGCTGTCTGTCGTCGGGTATTGCACATAAGATTTTCACACCACTGCTTTATACTTGTGTAAACTGTGAAGTGACAATAAACTTGACTTGACTTGACTTGTGTGTGTGTGTGTGTGTGCGCGCGAGTGTGTATGTCACATATGTGTGTGGATTTACGGTTGTGTGCGGTTCATACATATAAACATGGGTCTGTGCTACAGACCCCCCAAAACATTATCGGATATAAATAAATGGAATACAAATCTCAGTAAGTACTCATTTTGTTAGTTGCTTATTTTAAGGTGTGCAAAATGAAAAAAAAATAGTTTTCACTAATTTACACATAGGCTATAGAAAGTCAGTTGTATTTTATGAATGTGTGTGTATGTGTATGTGTGTGTGCATGCTCTACTCACAGGCCACGTGCACTTGGGTCTTCTTGCTGAGCAGAGTACCCATCCTGTTCCTCACCACACACTGGTAGAGACCAGCCACCGTCCTGCTCACAGAGGGGAGGGACAACCTGGACACACACACACACACACACACACACACACACACACACACACACACACACACACACACACACACACACACACACACACACACACACACACACACACACACACACACACACACACACACACACACACACACACACACACACACACACACAGGGTCAGATGAGCTGTGAACACATATCACAAACACTACAGACAGAACCAGGCAAGGGGGAGGAAATCTGGGAGGGGATTAGAGACTCTGTGTGTGTGTGTGTATGTGTGTGTGTGTGTGTGTGTGTGTGTGTGTGTCTGACCTTGGTCTGGGAAGGATATAAGAGAAGGATTTGAGTATGTGTGTGTGTGTGTGTGTGTGTGTGTGTGTGTGTGTGTGTTGTGTTGACCGTGTATGTTAAAGGCATCCTGTGTTCATATTTCCGAGCATGTGGGTCCAAGTCGGGTGTAATGGTGTTTTAATGGTCTGCAGTAGCTCTAACGGAAGGCTTAGCTCTAGTGAGTTTAGAGCAGTGGCCCCTACACACAAACAAATACACACACAATAACAAGATTGACACACTTACAATGGTCATCGCTTTGAGTATCATGAACCAACAGCAGAACTGCCAAGTATTTAACTCCCCATGCTGCCAATGCATGCTGCCAACAAACACACATTCTAATGGACAAAGACACACACACTTATATGATGCATACAAATGCAAACACATCTGTGTGTGGTGCTAATTGCTAAGCCATATAATACAATAGCTTTTCATTTCTATGGTATTTTTGGGGAAGCTGTCACCAAGTTAATTTAGTGTGGGATGCTGACACATCCCCGATCAATAAAACACATTTTGCTGTCATCTTTTCTGACAAAGCCAGCAGCCTTCTTTCACTGGGGGGGGAATCCTCTTTAGATTGAGAACAGAAGCGGCGCTGGCCACAAGTGAAGCCTCTGGTCTGACCGGAGCTCCCCTCCTCTACAGTGAAGAGATGCTGCAGGATAACACCATCTGCTGAGGACCAACATTCCAGAACATCAACAAAGACAACGCCTTTCTCCTGTAGCCTCATCCGCCCAGGGTGTCCTTGCTGATCACAGTAGAGATGCTCTTCTGGTCTGTGTGCTTGAAAAATAATTAGACTTTACAGCTGCCAGCTATGCCAGGGAAACACATAGAGATGGAGAGGGCAAAACAGATAGGGAGGAGGGAAGCAAGAGAGAGCGATAGCAAGAGAGAGACAGAAAGCAAGGTAGCGAGAGAGATAGACAGCAAGAGAGATAGAGAGCCATAGAGCGAGAGAGAAAGCAAGACAGAGCGAGAGCGAGAGAGAGCAAGAGAGCAGAGAATAGCTGGCATTGATTGGACTCCCTTCCCTCTCTCTGGGCGTTATTCATATTTATGGCTCTGATATAATTATTAATCACACTTTGGCTCCATTGTCTTAATGTTCCGGCCTTATTCAACCCACTCCATCACACAACAAGTGACTTGCTGCTCCGGTGCTCCCGGAGCCACAGGGCAGCAGACAAGCCTCCGCTGAGAAGTACAGGAATCCAGTCAGCGACGGAGCAGCAGGGTGTGGGGGGTAGGGGGGTTCAGAAAGGGCAGCAAGTTCACGTCCAGGCCACATTAACCCCATCAAACTGTTATGTTCTCGCTACATGACTTCATGGGGAAAATGTCTCCTTGTTTGTTGTTTTAGGGTTTTTTAGCGCTCACATTTGTGGGAGACATATATCAAGGCGCCTTCATCTGAGGTAATGTATGAAAGCGAGGCTGAGAAAAATGAAGGCTGGGGCTACTAGAGCGAGGCTGAGAACAATGGAGGCAGAGGATACGAGAGCGAGGCTGAGAACAATGGAGGTAGAAGCTACAATCAATACTGGAGGCACTGGGACAATCCTAAGTGCTGCACGGTTGAGGTTCTGAAACCACTGCTCAGAGTCAGGACCCGAGGTTACTAGATGAGTTTTTAAATTCACCGTGCCGTTCAATGTGCCGGAGACCAGGCTGTATTAAGTGAGTCAAGCTTCATCCAACACCCTTATATTAATAGTGTAAAGTAAGTCATATATATGATAATCACATTAACATTGTTGACTTTTTGAGGTGACCGATAACTGGCAATGTGATGAAATGTGTATATGCCTTGTATATGTCAACTAGAACAGGTAACTGTCAAATGCAGTTCTCCAAATGAATTGTTTCTTGTGTTTAGGAACCACAAAATTAAAACACAGTCAAATGTTGACAATTCAAAAACACATCTGGCCTCTTGGCTCTGAACCTCAGTGATTTAAAGGTCCAGACGGTAAACAGACAGTGAATGTTTATGGACACAGTGACACACTCACCTGCTTCTCAGGTGTTGTTTTGACATTACAGTCTCCATCATGACACAATAATAATTTTTTAATTATGTGATTTAATTTTGGGAGCTTTAAAAAATCCTTGTTTTAAAAACCCAAACACAATCTGGCCTCACGGTTCCCACTTGGCATTAACATGTGGTTCATAAATTGTGCTGTTGCGATACACTGCGAATCACCAAGTTTGCGCTGAACTGACTCTTCAGCCCAAATGGTGATGAGGGGGCGTGTCTCTGGAGTCGACCATCTGCAAGGATCCATTCCGCCTCTTCATCTTGTAGTTACTACTTGTGCAGTACTTCACGGTGTTGGTGTTGTCATGGTATTATTGTGGTGTTACAAATGTTTAATATAATGCCGTGGGAGTACCACTTCTGCTTACACAGTGAACGTCCGTTGAGTGGGCGGTCCTTAATGGGGCCAAAGACACATTCATGTTCTCACTGCAAAAAGTAATGTGATCACATGTAGTCTTAAGTGGCTTAGACAACATGAAACCACCTCCATATGTGGTTTCAGAGATCGGATCTTAATGAGGATAAAAACCACATTGGGACCATTCATACTCCATCGGCCATTGACAAACCGATCGCCCCGAGCTGGAGGAGAGATCTTCTGCGAGGCTCACCTGTATTGTGGAGTCCAGTCAGAGATGTAGCTGTTGTTGAGGCTCCAGCGGTACTGCAGGGGCCAGCTGCCGCCCGCCAGACAGGTCAGAACCAGCCTGTTCCCCTCCAGGACCACCTGCTGGCCCACCCCACTGCCCCGCAGGTACGGCTCCACCTCTGACACACACACACACACACACACACACACACACACACACACACACACACACACACACACACCACACACACACACACACACACACACACACACACACACACACACACACACACACACACACACACACACACACACACACACACACACACACACACACACACCAAAAACAGGAGAGAGCAGAGGAGAGTGTGTTATTTCCCAGTATTTCTGGCAATGTTGTTGCACACTAATGGCAAATACATTTGAGCTAAACACAGGCTTCATTCATCAAATAACAAGAAATACAAATATAGCCAATTTCCCCCTGACACATGTGGTTTAGCTGACGTCAGCACGGCGGCCTCTAATTGATGGAGTGGAAATTTCAGCCGTCAATAACAATGGAGGCACCAGGGGTGATGAGTCAGCAGGTCACAGGTGATTGGCTGAGAGCGCTCTGGAGCAGGTGCTAAGGCCCGCCCCCTGGTAAACAACCAACACTGGGTGTCTGGTTAGTGTGTGTGTGTGTGTGTGTGTGTGTGATTTATCTTTGCCGCTCGAATCACAACAATTCATCTCATGCATGCAATCACACACTAATGCTCACACACGCGAACATACACAACCACAGAGAGAGAAACCACTATCCACAAAGTAAACTTCCAAATGAAAACCTAAGGTTAGCCTTCTAAGACAGAGAAACACTCACACAAGATAAAACACCATAATGCCAGCATGGTGCACAGAAAGAGTTTTATGATTATTATGATTATAGTTGTTCTTGCATGTACATGCCCTATTCCATCCCTGGATAATGTCTCTCCTCATCTCTCTCTCTCTCTCTCTCTCTCTCTCTCTCTCTCTCTCTCTCTCTCTCTCTCTCTCTCTCTCTCTCTCTCTCTCTCTCTCTCTCTCTCTCTCTCTCTCTCTCTCTCTCTCTCTCTCTCTCTCTCTCTCTCTCTCTCTCTCTCTCTCTCTCTCGGTGTGTCCTTGCAGCTCTATCAACAAACTGTTGAGTCTATTTGTCAAGGCCCGATTCTCCTCTTCTGCATCCTATTTAAATCTGTAGGAGCCAAACACAGAGACAGCAAACATTCCATCTAAGAGGAGCACAGCCAGGAAACAGCATGTTCCACTCAATGACACACACACACACACACACACACACACACACACACACACACACACACACACACACACACACACACACACACACACACACACACACACACACACACACACACACACACACACACACACACACACACACACACATCCCCCCTCTTCCGGCTTGCCAGACTTGCCCATCAGTCATGTCAACATACTGCTCCCACTCGTGCGCACACACACGCAGAAGAACACACACACATACACACACACCCTCTCTTTGTCTGTTGTCTGCCTCCTTGTCCAACCATGCTAACCTGGGGCTTGTCTGCCTCGCCCCCCCTGTCTATCCATCCTCCTTGCAATCTGTCTGTCTCTCTCCTTGTCTTCCTTTGTTCTGTCCATCTCCTGTCAGCTTTCCGGCCGGCCAGAATTTAGTCTCTTTCCACTGCCGACTTCCACAAGCACCACGACAGCCAGGGGCGGGTGGGGGTGTGTACTGCACACACACACGTGCACCCCTGCACGCAAGCATGAACACACACACACACACACACACACACACACACACAGACACACACACACACACACACACACACACACACACACACACACAGATGCATACCCGAGTGTGAACACAAGCATTAACACACACAAACAAACGTACAAAATGTGCATGCCAGCATGAAGACACTTGCCGCGGACTACACACACACACACTTCCCAAGCAAACAAACCAAGACTATTTAACAGAGAAATCGATCTGTCTGTTCAACTGTGTGTGTGTGTGTGTGTGTGTGTGTGTGTGTGTGTGTGTGTGTGTGTGTGTGTGTGGCTGCTTCGGAACAATCTGGGGAGGAATTCAGTTTGCTGAAGAGATGAGCATGGCAATGGAGGGCAGGAGGAGAGGGAGGCAGGGAGAGCGGGACAATCACAGGAGGAGAGCAGCTGGGTTGGGGCTCTGGGACCGATGGTCCACCAGGATCCCATCTCCTTCTTCTCCACTTCACCTCCCTCTCTTCCTCCACTAGTGCATCTCCCATTTATATTAGTCCCCTTCTTTGGCTTTGTTATCACCCAGTGCATTTGGACAACATGTGTGAGATGCTGTGCTGCACAGTGTTCAACTGCAATGTAATGTAATGTACTGAAAGTAATGTAATGTACAAAGTAATGCAAAGTTAGTTAAGTATAGTGCATGTATTTTAATGAAGGACCTGCCAAGGGACGGTTGCATTCCCGGCTAACTGACACATTTACAGAAATGTTTTTTAATTAGGTAAAACTTAGTAATTCTCTACTAAGGTTGGCACATATCTCCTCCCTACAATTGTTTATCTAGAGACACCATTCACATTTTTAAATGTTCATCATGGCTTAAAATGTTGTGTAAAATATTAAACCTTTAAACATGCAGAATGCAAAACGTTCTGGACATTTCTGTGAGACTATGTTTCATTATTTTGAGGTTGCTTCTCTAAAATTGTCATGGGACTTTGGTGCTCTTATATGAGAGTGACTGCTCTTATGGTGCATAAGAGCAGAAAGCTGATTCTCACTCATTATTGTAATTACTTGTTGGGACATTAAGCAAGACAGCACTAGATGACCGCAGGAAACTGTTCATCTCAAGATAAGCAGAGGTAAGAAGGGCCTTAAAAACGTCAAATAATACGTTACAGGGAGCCAGTGCAATGAGGTTAAACATGGTGTATGTGTTTTCTTTTTCTGGTTATTGTTAAAAAATTGTGACTGCTGTATTTTGTGCCCGCATTTTTAAGTAATCCATTATTGCAGTAATCTGGGCGAGGGAAAATAAAGGCATGTGTCAACTTTTTGGAATCTAGTACCGGGTCTTGGGTCACTTAAATTCCCCTCAATACTTCTAAAATGAAAAAAGCAATCCTAACATAGTTGATATGTGATTTAGTGTCTCAATAATCACTTCTAATGTTTGTGGCAAACATATAGAGACAAAAGGGTAAAGGACCAAGAATACCATAGAACCCATGGAAGACCCCTTGGAATACCATTAAAACGGTCATGCTTGTTAAGTAAAGACTAACAAGATTAGTAAAATAAGAATTTAATCTGTTGGGGCTGAGAGAGACCAGAAGAAGTACTCACAACTCAAGAAGCACAGGAATATAAACTGTTTTATTATTGACACACTAAGATGATTAAGAAGATGAATTACTTTTACAAACATTGTTTCAGTACACAGTCCCCCTCTAAAACCGTCTTTTCATGAAGCTTATTTTCATGTTAGAACACATCCAACTGTTTAAACACGTTTTCAAATATCCTTCTCAGAAAAGGCAGGTTGGAAATAGCCCTAAAATTGCTCCAAACAGAATAATCCAGATTATGCTTCTTGAGTACGGCCTTGACTACAGCTGTTTCTAGAGATCAATTTACAATATCCAGTACATTGCCAATCAAAACTCCTAAGACCTCATTAAAGAAAGTAGTGGGAATTGCATCCAGGGAGCAAGTGGATGACTTCAACTGCTAAATACATTTATAAAAATAATTCTGTCAGTTGCTTTAAATGTCCACATTAGTAATACCAGCCTTGTTACTAAACAATTTTATTATCAGAACATTTTGAAAACCCCTCACATTTTGACTGAGGCATGGCATATTTGTTCACGAAGCTCAGGCTACTGTAGAAAATGGGATTCTAGGGTTGTTCCTGCTTTATGTATGTAAGTATGTCTGCCTCTCACACTGTAAAGCTTTATCAGACATATGTATTTTGTAGATATCTCTCATGGATTGTTAGTTTGTTTTCTCTCCACATTCGCTCTGCTCTACGGCACTCCCTCTTCAGTAGATGTATTCACTTTTCTAAGCCGTGTCTTTTGTCTGTGATTTATTTTTAGCCATCACAGCTGCCACTATGAGGTGATCTTAATTTAGAGCTGAAGTGATTTACTTGTATTGATGATGTATTGATGATATTTCAGCTGAGAGTTAGACTACACATGTGATAAGGGAACTTGGTGGCTGTAGACAGACTTAAAAAGGGTATTTTAACTAAATGCTCTATCAAAAATAATAATCACAAAGTCTAGAGTGTGGCCACAGTTGTGGATTGACCCAACATTATGTCAAAGGAATGTAAAAGTCACATAAAATCCATGACCTTGCAATATCAACATTTGAAACAATCAACCGTTAAAAGAACCCTAGCATGGTAAGTAAAACAGACGTAACAGTAGTTCAGACATTTCAGGTAAGGCATAAGCTGTAAATAGTAATCCAAACGCACGATTGTATTGACTTTCCAATACAACAGCCTGATATTCGAAAACGAAAAACTACCAAAATGCAAACGCTTGCATTGAAGTGTCTAAAGTGTCCTTCTCCTCTCTTAGCCCCTCATCTTAAGTGGATAAACTGTAATTTGGGCTTCAGTTAAGAGAGAGCTTCTAGCGTCTGATCACTGATAAGGTCATTTACAACAAGAGGCTAATTAGCAAGAGACCTGGGTGTTCAACAGAGACATATTTACCTTTTGTTCACAGCCAAACAGTTTACTGGGCTAAGACCTTTCAGAAGCAAAATAATCAGACTCGAACTTATCTTCTACTGTTTCTTTCTCTTTGTTTTTTGTTGGAGAAATAACCGTTTCAATACTGTAGACATCACAGTATGCAGTATTTCCTCCACCACCTTGGGCAGTGATCATGTCTCTTTGTTCATGCTGCCTAAGTACACGCCACTCATCAAGCGTGTGAAGCCCACCATTAGGACAGTCAAAGTGTGGCCTGAGGGAGCAGACTCTAAGTTGCAGAACCGGTTTATACACACGGATTGGAGCCTGTTTGCCTCCCAGTCTACCCTAGACTCCCACACCAACATCGACTCATACGCCTCCTCTGTTTTGGATTACATCAACTCCAGCATTGACACTGTCACCACCCTCAAACAGATCACATCATTCCCCAACCAGAAGCCGTGGATGAACAGAGAGGTCCGCCTACTCGGGCGATGCATTGGCCTACTGTTTAGCCAGGGCTAATCTGAAAAAGGGCATCAAGCAGGCCAAACTCAAATACAAGCGAAGGGTTGAAGACCACTTCAACAACTCTGATCCCCGACGCATGTGGCAGGGCATCCAGGCCATCACGGATTATAAACCCTCCAACAACTCCCCCCCAACCACTGACTCATCCCTCCCTGACAAACTCAATCATTTGTTTTGCTCTCTACGACCGGAACAACCCCGAACCAGGGCTACTCTCCCCGATGACCACCAACCCCTCACCCTATCCCCCACAGACGTGCATGCGGCACTGAGCAGAACAAATGCGCATAAGGCAGCTGGTCCTGATGGCATCATGCTGAGCAGCTGACCGAGGTCCTTACTGACATTTTCAACTTGTCACTAGCTCAGGAAGTTGTCCCAGTGTGCTTTAAAACCACCTCCATTGTGCCAGTTTCAAAACACTCCTCTGCAGTCAGCCTCAACGACTTCCGCCCTGTTGCACTCACCCCCATCATTATGAAGTGCTTTGAGATTATGAAGTGCTTTTTGGCTCACCTCAAATCTGGCCTGTCACCCTCACTGGATAAACACAAATTTGCCTACCGTGAGAACAGGAGCACGGAGGACACCATTTCCTCAGCTCTTCACTCCGCTCTCCCACCTGGATGAGAGCAACACCCACGTGAGAATGCTGTTCATAGACAGCTCAGCATTTAACACCATCATCCCCTCCAAACTCATCTTCAAACATGAGGGGACCTCATGAAAACCAAGAACCTTGACATTAACCCCTCAGTTTGTAACTGGTTATTAGAATTCCTAACCAACAGACTCCAGTCAGTCAGGTAAGACCATCTCACCTCCTCCACCCTCAACCTAAACACCGACGTTCCACAAGGCGTTTTGCTGAGCCCTCTCCTCTACTCCCTCTTCACCCACGACTGCACTCCTGTACATGGTACAAACACCATCATCAAGTTTGCCGACGACACAACGGTGGTGGGCCTCATCAAAAACAACGATGAGGCAGCCTACAGGGAGGAGGTCCAGCACCTGGTGGCGTGGTGCGCTGACAACAACCTGGCCCTCAACACCAAGAAGACCAAGGAGCTCATCGTCGACTTCAGGAAGACCAGAGCTGGCACACGCCCCCATCCCATCGTCAACAGAGAGGAGGTTGAGCGTGACTCCAGCTTCAAAATCCTGGGGGTCCACATCTCCGAGGACCTCTCCTGGTCCCTCAATACTGCCTCACTGGTAAAGAAGGCTCACCAGCGTCTCTTATTCCTGAGGAGACTGAGGAAAGCCCACCTATCACCGATATCACAGATTCTGGTGAATTTTTACCGGTGTGCTATTGAAAGCATCCTCACCAACTGCATCACAGTGTGGTACGGCATCTGCACTGTTTCCGACCGGAAAGCGCTGCAGAGGGTGGTGAAAACCGCCCAACGCATCGTTGGACTACTTCTGCCTGCAGTAAACACTACCCACCACAAACGGTGTCTGAGGAAGGCACAAACAATAGTGGATGACCCCTCTCACCCCAACCATGGACTGTTTGCCCTCCTCCCCTCTCCGGGAGGCGCTATAGAAACCTCTGTTCCAAGTCAAGCAGCCTTAGGAACAGCTTTTTCCCCTCAGCTGTCATCTCCCTGAACTCTGCACCACGAAGACAGCCCCCACCCCCCCCCCCTTGCTGCCCAACCCTGGTTATATATATTTAACCTGCTTTTTCTGATCACTACCTGTTAAATACTCACTTACCTGTATATACATATACCTATTACTATGCTCATATCACATTTAATACCTAGACTGTCTTTTAACCTGTACATTTAAACTGTAAATTATATCATATTATCATGCACTTTACTGCAACATTTGCACTCTGGTTAGATGTTAAATTCATTTCACTGTACTGTACTTGTGCTGTACAATGACAATACATTTGAATCTAATCTAATCTAATGCTTGTTTACAAGATTTTCTAGCAATTTTTTGCATGTCTATGTACAGAAGTAACTGACGTTTTATGGCGACTGCACACACTGCAGGCTTACCACAGAAGCCATCCCAATTTTAAATGAAGTCCAAGTTGTGCTTAAAACACCACGTCACCACTAACACCAGTCAAGTCATTTAGTAAATAAACAGACAAAGCTTCAAAGCCACGATCATAGGCAGGAAGTTAGGCCACATAACCCTGCAGAGAGAGGATTATATCTTGGTGTGACGTGAATAAAGTATTTCTTAATGGTTTGTGATCTCTGCAGACTAGCGTGAATAATAAGAGTAGCAAAGTGGTGTGTGTTCTGAACTGTGGTCTGAGCTTAATGTGCAAAAAACAGAAACTCTTGCTCCGGGGAAACAATGTAGATACTTAATCGCGGTGTCTAGATTTTGCGCTATAGAGACCCAAATGAAGACAACATTCAAATCTTGTCCGATGTGAGAACAGTGAGTGTGAGAAAGATACAGGGGAGCTGAGATCTTAAAATCGGTTTGTGGTGGTAAAATCTGGGGATTTACTGTCCTTTAATGTCACAGGTGCAGTAAAGGACGGCTTTCACGCCACCTGTGACTCTGGTGTGCCCAAACTCAGAATCACGCTTCACTTTTTACAAATTATAAGCACAAATGATGTCTTAACTTTATTATCGGCTATTCAACATTTCAGCAGGTCTTTAACTATTAAGCTTTATGTAACAAACCATACTATTTATTAAACTTACTGTACATTTAATTATATTTTACACAGCAGCAGTCACCAGATTTTCTAGTGTGTGCTGTCTCTGTTCAATGAACGAATTAATGAAATTAAATTAAATGTGATTAAATGTGATTCAATGACGTACCGATGTGTAATCTAGTGAAATGTGATGAAATGTATTGTAACAACATCCGGGCTCAACGTTAAGGTTTTTTCACTTGCCCAGTCAGGCGAGTGGGTCACAAATTGACTTGCCCGATGTCCATTTTTACTTTCCCATATATTTTATTTATGAGTGGTTATCAAATAACGTCGAAAGTCGAAAAGTCGAAAGCTAATTGTTATGTTTTTTCATCTTTATTTAAGTAAATAACAATGGAATATTTGTTTTGGTTGTTTTTTTGTTGTTTTTTGGTTTGTTTTTCCAATAGGGTCAGTGTGTTGTTAGGTTTACTTGCCCGACGTGGTATTTTACTTGCCCTGAACATCAAATATGAAAAATCACGGGATGTGGGCAGAAAGATGGATGACCAGGCCGGGGCTCTGTCAAAACCATGATTTAATTCCAGTAGTCCATCCTTAAATATTTGGTAGGTGTATATATATATATATATATATATATATATATATATATATATATATATGTGTGTGTGTGTGTGTGTGTGTGTGTGTGTGTGTGTGTGTGTGTGTGTGTGTGTGTGTGTGTGTGTGTGTGTGTGTGTGTGTGTGTGTGTGTGGAATCATGCTGCACTTTCGTTAAGGTTGAGAAAAACCCACTTAAATCAATCTATTTGTGTAAACCAATGTCTGCAATGAATAAGTGTCTGCAAGTTGCCCGGTGAAGCTTTTTTCTTCCCTATTAACGTCGGGGCTATTTGATTATGTGGTGTCTAAAACTTTTATTTGTCTTTAATTGAATAAGTCTGCTCGTGCTTGTTTCAGCAGCAATTTGAAAGCTTGTAATTGGATTATAATTACAAGCTGTGTGTGCGAGTGCGTGCGTGTGTGTTGTGATGGGAAAAAACCTCTGGTGTAGAAAATCCCCAATGGTTATTTTGACCATCTGTGCCCCACCATCTGGTCAACGTAGAACAGAGGTGTTCTGTGTCTCTCCGAGAAAGAACATAACAAACCTGGAGAAGGCCAGCCATAAGAAGATAAGTGTATTTGGGCTCTCTCAAGGTTGAGGTGTTTACTGCTACCAACCCAGACTCCCTGTGCTCCAGCTCGCCCTCTGAGAACCCGGGCCATTCCCAGACTGATAAGGAAGAGGATGGGCTATGGCCTGCGTCAGTGAGCTGTTGTTATCATGTGTGACGTGACGCCTGTTCACGGAGAAACGGTTGAAGAGGGGGCTGCTCATGTAAGTGCGTTGGACTTCTCTCTGAACGCCTTGCGAGACGTGTGGATAGAACTCTCGGACTGGGCGCCCAACCTGTTGATTGTTTGTGTGATTTTAATAAATACAATAGTCAGACTTATTTAGTTTTGGATGACTTTATTCTTAAACAGTTTTCAGAGTTAGACCACTCTGTGTCTCTCCGAGAAAGAGAAGTGAAAAGAGTGTGTGTGAAAAGAGTGTGTGTGTATCAGAGAATTCCCACCACAGTGTGTGTGTGTGTGTGTGTGTGTGTGTGTGTGTGTGTGTGTGTGTGTAGGGAGGGGACAGTCACTTAGAACAGTCCAGACTCTGCCATGTTGTTACAAACCAGATAATTCTGCCAAACAAAATGATCATTATCATCAACCCATTGGTGGAAACTTTGATTTGATGACTAGACAGCTTGATTTGAGGACTGCAGATAAACATGCTGCTGATTGGTTGCCTAAAATAGTGCGTCTCGTGTTGTAGGTTCACACACACACACACACACACACACACACACACACACACACACACACACACACACACACACAGTTATAGTATAGTGTATTATAGTACAAGTAAAGTAAATAGTACATTATATAGCATATAGTGTTAAATTGTAGATAATTCATACTGTGGGAGGGAATGGGGAGTAAGCATTCCATTGCATATGGCAAATAAAAATCTTGAATCTTAAATACATTCGGCAGTAGCGGCAGACGCTCAGAGGTAGAGCGGGTTGTCTGACAACCGGAAGGTTGCTGGTTTGAGATGTGGACAATGTGAATGGAGATGTGAATAGAGATGTGGACAATGTGAATGGAGATGTGAATAGAGATGTGGACAATGAGAATGGAGATGTGAATAGAGATGTGGACAATGTGAATGGAGATGTGAATAGAGATGTGGACAATGTGAATGGAGATGTGAATAGAGATGTGGACAATGTGAATGGAGATGTGAATAGAGATGTGGACAATGTGAATGGAGATGTGAATAGAGATGTGGACAATGTGAATGGAGATGTGAATAGAGATGTGGACAATGTGAATGGAGATGTGAATAGAGATGTGGACAATGTGAATGGAGATGTGAATAGAGATGTGGACAATGTGAATGGAGATGTGAATAGAGATGTGGACAGTGCGAATGGAGATGTGAATAGAGATGTGGACAATGTGAATGGAGATGTGGACAATGAGAATGGAGATGTGGACAATGAGAATGGAGATGTGGACAATGAGAACGGAGATGTGGACAATGAGAACGGAGATGTGGACAATGAGAACGGAGATGTGGACAATGAGAACGGAGATGTGGACAATGAGAACGGAGATGTGGACAATGAGAACGGAGATGTGGACAATGCCTGTGGTTCTTTGCTTCATGTTATTCCCTCTCTCTCTCTCCACTCACTTTCCTGTCAATCTCCACTCTCCGGTGCATGAAGGCAAAATGCCCTACATTTGGAGAGCGTGAGCGCAAGCCAACAAAAGCAGTCAGTGGGTTCAGAGACCGGAGATTACAAGGAAGAGAAACATCAGGGAGAAACCTTGACAAGACTTATGGGGTTGAGCAACACTGTTCAGGTGACCCTGCAGTGTGAGAGGGGCTTTCATGTGTAATGACACAGACTGGGAGACCAGGAACCGGCTGCCGGTCGGGAGCCTCACCACATTGTTGTTCCTGGACCTAAGCGGGCCTCCCATTCACACATTTAACCCTCTCCCGTTTGTCCAATCTTGGATAAAGTAAAGGATCTCAGACTCCAGGGTTGTTCAGAGTTCCAGGACCGCGACCGCAGCCTGCTGAAAGCAGACCACTTTGGTCTACTATTGTCTGAGTCCCAGTGAGAGGATGTCTTTTACCTTTACTAGGCTAATGTGTTATATGGTGTGGGCCACCATACCCTTTCCATATTTCAAGATAATTATATATATATATAATTTAATTATACCATCGATATGACGATAGTTGAACAAGACACTAATTGCGTTCAATATTTCATATGATGCCAAAGAGGGCGGGATTGTGTTCTCTTGAGCGATGGGTCCTGCTTGGCATATTTCAGATTGAAACTCTGTTGAAATATTAGATCCATACATCTCACGCAGTTTCTGGTTATTGCAATCTACATGATACAGTTAGATACAAGTAGTGGGCTGTGTGTGTGTGTGCATGCACGCACGCACGCGTGCGCGTGTGTGAGAAAGTGTTGGCCCACTAATGAGCAGTCTCTCTCTCTCTCTCCCCTCTGTTTCCTCTCTCTCTCTCTCTCTCTCTCTCTCTCTCTCTCTCTCTCTCTCTCTCTCTCTCTCTCTCTCTCTCTCTCTCTCTCTCTCTCTCTCTCTCTCTCTCTCTCTCTCTCTCTCTCTCTCTCTCTCTCTCTCTCTCTCTCTCTCTCTCGGAAAGTACACCCGTTAGGCTAGCGGTTCCCACACTGGGGGGGGGGGGGCATCCCCTAGGGGGGCCAGGGGTTACATATACATACAATGTAGTAAATACATTTTATTGCAGTGTGCAAGCAAAGGATGTGCCTGAGAATATCTTTATGTGAGTCCATGTAGGTGGGGGGGGCTGATATTTTTTTAACTACAAAAGGGGGGCCCTGCAGAAAAGGTTTGGGACCCCCTGCATTAGTCTATTATCTCCGCCCTCCAACGTTAGTTATTTCAGAGACACCCCACAACAAGCACAGATGATAACTGGAACCCTGGCCCAGCCCTAACACAAAGCAACGTCCACTACGACCCCACTGACCCCCAGCAGGACACCAGGCCTGGCCCTACATGGTGGTACTGGGACCAGCCACAATGAAAGGTCTTACATAAAGACCACAGAGATGTGCTTAAAGTAATCATTGGCTGATTGTGCTTTGGGGGACGAATCACATCAGCTGCCTCGCTGTCATGTGATCCAATGACTGCTCCGGCAGCCTCTGATCGACGCTTCTCTGAGGAAGACTGGCCCCAATGTTCTGATGGGCAGATGTTAGACCAGCAGACATGTTGCCAAAGCATTGGCTATGGAGAGAAGATCACCCGGGCCATCAACACCCCAGCCAACGCACACACAAACATACACTCATGAAACATTACACTGGCTTTTAGTTCCCAGATCAGCTCAACTGCTTCAGTGTGTGTGCATGTGCAAGTGTGTGTGTGTGTGTGTGTGTGTGTGCGTGCGCACACCGTAAAAGCGAGAGAGGATATACACACAACTCCTCGGACAGTGGTCATTAAATAGAGTACACTGAGCAGATTTCTAAAATAGATCACAAAAAACCTTTCAGCCAGCATTTCTGGCCGTGATGAGGATGTCCAGCATGACGAAACTAAACACTTTAAGTGATACGTGCACTGGAAATACAAACTGAATCATTAGCATCATTTCTCCCCCCCATCTACATGCATTCATACAGAACTGTAACAGCAAATCAAAACAAGAACAAGTCACCCTTACGATATTGCATCATTTAAGTTAAGCCTCGCCCCCCTGTCATAACTCTGGGTCCCCCTGGGAGGCGCGCCCCTCAGTTTGAGAAACACTACATTAGCAAAACAGCTGTAAGGGGAAACAACTTTCTACAAACAAGCAGCACACACGTAAATAGCAGTTAATGGCTGGGTTGGTGAACAGTATTTTCATGTCAACATGGGCCGTGTGTACACACACGTGTCAGTCTTTGATGTGCTGGTTTTGCATGTTGCTTTGCACTTGATATCTGGAGGAGGTGCAGCCTTCTTGTTATGTCATGTGTCACACATGGGAATGTGTGTCTATTATTAATATTTTTTTTGTATTTATTAGTAATAATAAATATGAAATGTGTGTATGTTTGTGTGTATGTAAGTGTTGGTGCGTGTGTGCGCGTGTGTGTGTCTCCTATGGAGAAAAACATACATCATACTATCTCCAGCTAAAAATTATGTGAAGGGGGGAGGGAGGGGGAGGGGTGCAGGTGAATGTGGGGGGGAGGGGTGCATGTGAAGGGGGGAGGGGTGCAGGTGAAGGTAGGGAGGAGGTGGTGCAGGTGAATGTAGGGGGGAGGGGTGCAGGTGAAGGTGGGGGTGATCATATGGTGATCAGTGACATTTAAGAGACCGGTCAGATTGCAGGGCACACATGCACCTACACACACACACACACACACACGTGTGCACACACAAATACATTTCCACAACAATAAACACTCACCATTCTCCATTAACATTTTCTCTCACGCACACACACACACATTTCCACAACATAACAAAAACACAGGGTGCTGATCAGTGACATTTAAGAGATCGGTCAGATTGCAGGGCACACATGCACCCACACACCCACACCCACACACACGTGCGTGTACACAGAAATAAACTTCCACAACAATAAACACTCGCCATTCTCCATTACCATTTTCTCTCACACACACACACACATTTCCACAACATAAAAACACTTCTAAGCCAAAATACACATTCACATACACAGAGCACTAGCCGTCAGCTCCTATCTATCTATACTGGTGAGCAGATGGCCAGGAGCACATACAACACCCACACACAAAAGGAATCAACCCAAGTGTATATTATTGCGTTTTCATGTTTTTCTACAATCACTTTATATATCTTTTGATTTGTGCTTGCAAACACAAACATCAGAGGTGGGGCGTGTGTGTATGTAGGAATATGCATTGTGACATAATTAATCATTTAGTGCAAGATATTCTTCCAAAAATCTCTCTCTCTCTCTCGCTCTCTCTCTCTCGCTCTCTCACACGTGCGCCCACAGCGGTATGGCGATGCGTCCGCCATACACAGCTGCACCCTGCTACCCGTCATCCCCTGTGACAGCTGCCGGCGTCCTGACCTTGGGCATTGTGGGAGACATGGTTTTTGAAGTGATTGACGAAATGGATCCTTTCATTCATTATTGAAGGAGGCCGAGATCAAACGCCCGGCACCAGGGATATCGCTGCGACAACCCAGCCGACCAGACAGAGGTGAAATAGGGTTGGAGGAGGTGGGGGGTAGAGGGATGGATATCCAGAAGGTCGTCTCGGTAAAGCAGAAGGGGTGAGGAGAACAGTATATATATGAGAGAGAGAGAGAGAGAGAGAGAGAGAGAGAGAGAGAGCGAGAGAGAGAGAGAGAGAGAGAGAGCGAGAGAGAATGGAGGAAGACAGGACGTGAGTGTAATCAAAGTTACAGTGGTACCTGAGCACTTCCATTTTTCCCTTAAGTGTCCCCCCTCTTCTCCTTTCACTTGGAGTACTGCTTGGAGTGGCACCCTCCTGACATCTGGCCCAGAGGATCTTCGGGAAGTTTATTCCAGCCCTGTGGCCCCATTGATATCACAGTCTCTAGTACAACAGAAGCCCTGAGGACACACACCTCATA
>CM051003.1:32654648-32714648 GCA_027704905.1 Muraenolepis orangiensis
GAAGATACTGTTTCACCTGAACTCGTCTGCAGTAAAGGATGAGATCTTGTCACTACAGGCAGAAGTTGAAGTCGCGTGCCCAGGGTAGACCGTTTTGGAACTTACTCATGGAGGAAAGTATCCAAACATGAGAAAATGTGCTACCTCACTGACTGCATTATTGGACTTTACTTATTTATACGAGTCTGCCTTTTCCCTTATGAAGATTATTACGTCCAAATACCATTCCATCATGGCTGATGATCATTTAGAGGCCTGCTTGAGATTAGCTACCAGCAGCTACTGTCCTGACTATGCAACTATGGCGGACTCCATTCAGTGCAAATCATCAGAATAAAGTAGGGACCATACATATATTGAATTGTGCTGTAAGGGTCCATGCATTAAAAGTGTGGGCACCCCTGGTGTAGACCATGGCTACAATAAAACACATCTTATGCTTAGATAACTGAGAATACAATGTGTATGTTACGTAAATCAAATAGTCTATCCAACAAGGAAAACAAATAACAAGATCATCTGAAATAATCCTGTGGATTTTGTGGGACAGGCTCTAATGGCATTAAAGGAAAAAATGAGGATGACATACAACAAATAGCCCATAGCAAAGAGATTAAGTAGCTGATTCAAACTAACCTGTACAATATAAATACAGAAACAAGGATGGTCCAACACCGTCCACACCCGTGGTTTATAGTCCTGTCACGTGGGACCAGTTACTTCATCTGAACATCTCCAGAGCCCACATGTCTTCATTTGGGCTCCAGCTGAGTCTTTATTGCCACTGTTTGACTCTTTTCTAACCATTGACTCTGACCTTTTAGATCACTTTGGACCAGGCCTACCTTGAGTGCTCCACTGAGGCATTTATATATCTCTCACACACACACACACACACACACACACACACACACACACACACACACACACACACACACACACACACACACACACCACACACACACACACACACACACACACACACACACACACACACACACACACACACACACACACACACACACACACACACAGTTCTCCCAGGCCCTTTTCTGTCTTCCCTCTATAGCCACCGTTCAACGCACCAAATAGAGGGTGTTCATCATCCCAGGCATCGTGGTTGTTAGAGGAGAAGGGGGATGAAGAAGGGAGAGAGGGGGAGGGAGAGAGAGAAAGAGTGAGTTAGGTGAATGGTGACCCTGGTTTCACTCAGTGCTTTAAAAGTACTTTTGGACCTTGATTATTTCAGTGTGTGTGTGTGTGTGTGTATGTGTCAGCCTTGTCTTCTGTCTGTTCTCACTGCTACTGATTGATGTATCGTTAGAAATCCTGTGTGTCAGAACAACAGAACTTCGAAAGGAGAACTCAGGCAAAGTACAGGCAAGCTAAACAAGCTTGTGGACAGGAGTGTAAACAATATGCCAAAGCCATGTGAGTGATAGACTGAAGGCCACGCTCCTTGGATAGAACACTCAGTGAGAATGTCCTCTTGACTACCGAGACATTTAGAACCTCACCTCACACATTAATGTCAACATCACTTTGGGATGCGACAAAATATGCAAGAATGACTTTGCCAGTAAGTAGTGTGTGTATTGTGTGTGTGTGTGTGTGTGTGTGTGTGTGTGTGTATAGATTCCAATTTGCTGTGACAGCTTCTCTCTTATTCCCCCAGAATGCTTAGCAGTCGGTAGGTAATTACTACTGTTACACAGCGAGCAATCTGTACACCTATCGACTGGACTAAACACCCTGAATGGACCACAAGCTGTGCGTGTAAATGTGTGTGTGTGTGTGTGTTTATGTGTGTTTGCATGTGTGTGTGTGTAGGAGTGTGTCTAAAATAGTGTGAACATTTTTTTGGGAGTTCTTGAAAATGTGTGTGTGGGATCGACTTATCTGGAAAGACTCAGGGTCTAAATCGGCATCATAACATAATAATCATACTGTAATGCCTGCATGCATGCCTGCATACACAAACACACATGGACACACACCAACACACATGGACACACACTAATACACAAAAACACACATGGACACACACCAACACACATGGACGCACACTAATACACAAAAACACACATGGACGCACACCAACACACATGGATGCACACTAATACACAAAAACACACATCGACACACACCAGCACACATGGACACACACTAGCACACATCGATACACACCAACACACGGACACACAAAGACACGGGTCAACCTTACACCAACATGAACACACATCAAAATCAGCATCACATCAGCATACATGAGCACACAACAAGTGATCGGCAGGTGACACAATGACATCACTCAAATTATGAGAACAGCCATCCATCCAATCAGCTGGCAGGTGGACGGCGAAGACCTCATCAGTAATTGACAGAGAAAGCTGACTTTTAGCTGAAAGCCCATCACTAGATGGACCTGATCCATCTGGACACTGATCTTAAATGTATCTCTGCACACTGCATAGTATAGAGGTACACGTAGGCTGAGCGCGTTAGTCAGGTAAACATCCTTTAGCAGCTACAAAGCAATGTTATGTATGAAATTATGGAGGCAAAATACTCTCAGAATACTGCTAAAGCTTTTACTTTGGGAAGACTGCAAATAACTGTGGTAGTAAGCACAACTCAATAGAACATAATTTAAATGACTTGTAAGAAGAGACTTATTCACAATTTCACACTATCCCTAATGCAGATCAATAGAGATAATGTTGAAAATGATCCATTTAAGGTTCAAAATCTGCAGAGAAAGCGGGAAAGTGAGAGAACAGAAAGAAGACAAAAGGTCAAATACTGAGACAGATGGACAGAGAGAAACAGAGAGATGCATTAGCCAGCACTCAATAAGCATGGAACTAAATACCGTCCATTTCTGCCCATAGTGAGAGAACCGTGTACACATACAACACCCCCCCCCCCAACCAAAAGAAAAAAGCTATTTACAGCAAATTCAATTTAGTGCTAAATGGACTCAGAAAGCAGGAATGAGAAGGAAAAATGGTGCCGATCATAAAGACTTTTGAAAAAAAAAAAAAGAGATTTTGAAACACGAGTGGTAGAGAGAGAGAGCGAGAGCGAGAGCGAGAGAGAGAGAGATGAATGGCAGCCCTCATCCCTGTGCCCTCCACTACCTGCTAACAAGCGGTGAGGCTCCAGGCCAGAGGAGACTGTGTAGTAATAAGGGAACAGTGGAGGAGGACCAAGAAGATCACAGAGCACAGCTCAATACATCATTCACACCGTCTCTTAGAAGCACCTGTTTCTGTGTGTGTGTGTTTTGTGTGTGTTGTTGCATGTGAGTGTGTGTTGTTGCATGTGTGTGTGTGTTGTTGCATGTGTGTGTGTGTTGTTGCATGTGTGGTTGTGTGTGTGTGTGCGCATGTGTGGCTGTATGTGTGTGTGTATATGGTTGTGTGTGTGTGTGTGTGTGTGTGTGTGTGTGTGTGTGTGTGTGTGTGTGTGTGTGTGTGTGTGTGTGTGTGTGTGTGTGGGAGGGAGAGTGTGCGTGTGTATATGTGTGTGTGCGTGTGCGTGTGCGTGTGTATGAAATGTGTACCTGTAAAAAATGTGACTGATAGGCAGACAACTAATTTCTCATTGTTCTCTCATTTTTAAATAATTAAATAAAAGATGCAGCAGACTTTATGAAGGTTTTTCTTCTATATATTCATCAAACAAACCTCAACAATGATCCCTGAAATCAAACCATTTTCTTTACAATGTATTCTGTATTCATGTATTTATCAAACACACCTCAACAATGACCCCTGAAATCAAACCATTTACTTTACAATGTATTCTGTATTCATGTATTTATCAAACACACCTCAATAATGATCCCTGAAATCTAATTTACTTTACAATGTATTCTGTATTCATGTTATGTGTGGAGGGAGAACCATGTTCTCATTCCTCTCTCACGGTACGTTTAAATGTTCAAATTGCCCACAGGGCATCAAGACAACACTCAATATAGATTAGGTGCTGCCCAAAACAGAGGGACTATATTAGAGAAATGCAGAACCACAAATCTCTCCATTTACTGGCTTATTTAAAGCTATTCTAAAGCCCTGACCTATTCTATTCTACTGTATGTGCAGACAGTCCCACAGCTTCACAGACTCTCTCCTGGTGGGGTCTGAACCCAGAGGCACTGTTGTCCTCTGTCCTCTGTAAGATGTCATGGGGTTTCCATAGCGATGCTCTTTGTGGTTGTCATACAGATTCAAAATGATTTATTTTTAGCACGCAATTGGGAGTGTCAGAGAGAGCGAGAGAGCGAGAGAGAGAGAGAGAGAGAGAGAGAGAGAGAACATCCATGAGGAAACAAATGGACTAATTAGTAGAAAAAATAAAATAAAGATCTGGTCGTTAATGGATGCTAATCTCTGTGTAACTAAATCATCCTTTAATTGCTCAAATTGACATGAAAGTGGGTGGAAACGGCACCACTGTGGTACATGTCAAGGGCCCGCCTTTCATCCTACCCTCGGGGTTCTGTGTGTGCAGTACATACACACGTGTGTAAATATTTAAAGAAAAAACACAACACATGTTCCACCACATTAGACAGAGAGACATGATACTCAAAGTGGAAATTGCTTTTGTATGCTCCATTATTGCTCTGCATGAGTACAGCACACGCTTCACACAGACGATGGAATTCATATCTGTAAACTCAGAGTTAAAGTGTTACTTTGAAATATTATTGTCATGATCATCATTGATATTGTCCAAAAGTTACCTGCAGGTTGCTTTTCCGTTACTCAGGTAACCAAACCATTTCTTAGAATTACAAAGAGGGCAAATTCTGGCATTCATGTATACAGTCAATTTATTAGTGTTAGTTTATGGTAACAGTACGGGGTATCCATGTCTGTAAACGGGAAATCTGACCATACATACGTTATACAAACTTCTGCAAACTAAACTACTGAGGGGAGCAGATGAGACGCCACACACACACACACACACACACACACACGCACACACACGCACACACGCTAAGGCCTTGAAACAGGTTTGTCGCACTGCCATTAAACAATACAGGGAGAAAGCGAGAGGGAGGAAGATAGTTAAATAGAGAGCATAAAAGAGAGAAGAAAAAGAGAGAATAAGAGAGGAGATAGATGAAATAATCAAAAAATAAAGATTAAAAAATATATATATTCAAAAATCTAATTAAATTATTTTATTGAAATAGCAGCTCATCACACAGCGGCTTGTCACTGCATTTTTTTTAATTCTTTTTTTTTATGACCCATCGACACAAATTAAGAGCAGCCAAGTCTTCCTACTTGTTTATGATTGATTCATTAATTAACTTGTGGGTTGATATTTATTATGTATATTTATATACATATATATACACATATATATATATATATATATATATATATATATATATATATATAGTTATTATTGTTAATTGAGTATTTTATTGTTTCGTCACGTATTGTACAAATGTCCTGCCAATGAAGCCAACTGAACAGAGAGAGAGACAGAGAGAGAGACACAGAGAGACACAGATAGAGAGACAGAGAGAGAGACAGAGAGAGAGACACAGAGACACAGAGAGAGACAGAGAGAGAGACAGAGAGAGAGACACAGAGAGACACAGAGAGAGAGACAGAGAGAGAGACACAGAGAGACACAGAGAGAGACACAGAGAGAGAGACAGAGAGAGAGACACAGAGAGACACAGAGAGAGACACAGAGAGAGAGACACAGAGAGACACAGAGAGACAGAGAGAGACACAGAGAGAGAGACACAGAGAGACACACAGAGAGAGACAGAGAGAGAGACACAGAGAGACACAGAGAGAGACACAGAGAGAGACACAGAGAGAGAGACACAGAGAGACACAGAGAGACACACAGAGAGAGACAGAGAGAGAGACAGAGAGAGAGACACAGAGAGACACAGAGAGAGACACAGAGAGAGAGACACAGAGAGACACAGAGAGACACCGAGAGAGAGACACAGAGAGACACACAGAGAGAGACAGAGAGAGAGACACAGAGAGACACAGAGAGAGACACAGAGAGAGAGACACAGAGAGACACAGAGAGAGACACAGAGAGAGAGACACAGAGAGAGACACAGAGAGAGAGACACAGAGACACAGAGAGAGAGACACAGAGAGAGAGACAGAGAGAGACAGCGAGAGAGACAGAGAGACAGAATCACACATGATTGAAAGACAGAGAGACAAGTTGTCTGAGTGACCCTCAGGTCAAATCCACAGCTCTGCCACATGACCAGCCATTTAACCTGAAATAAATTACATGGGCGTGTGCGTGTGCGTGTGTGTGACATTGATCTATCTGTTCTTTGATGAATCCTTTCTGAGCACCTAACCTACAGATGAAATCCTCTCACACAGCAAACAATCATCCGCTTCCCAAATAAAAGGACACACACACACCGAATGAACCCAACTCCCAACCCAGACATACATTTACTCACACACACACACACATTTAGCAGTTGATAAGAAAGATAAGTTGTTTGTCATTGAACTCTGGCGTAGACCATCAAACACATTGTCATGGGGATAAAATACAATGTATGCATGTTGGTGCCAAGATCTGTGTGTGTATGTGTGTGTGTGTGTGTGTGTGTGTGTGTGTGTGTGTGTGTGTGTGTGTGTGTGTGTGTGTGTGTGTGTGTGTGTGTGTGTGTGTGTGTGTGTGTGCGTGACCAGTTAGTCTGCTGACACCAGGTCAGAGTGAATCTAACCCCCCCCCCCCCTTTTTTTTTATCTGGCGCGACAAAGGGAGGGAGGGAAGGGGGAAGAGAGAGGGAGGGAGAGGGGGAGGAAGGGGAAGAGAGAGAGATAAAGAGAGCATGAGAGACGGAGAGAGAGGGAGAGAGGGAGTGAGAGCTTCACTGAGAACTATCAATAAAACAATCAGAAAAGCACTTTTGTGAATATGGCAGGCAAGCATGTTTAATTAAAAACAAGGCTACTTAAGAAGGATTCATTGGAGCACTGATAATAATAATAATAATAATAATAATAACCTAGAGTGAATTGATATAGCACATTTCAAAGGACCCAAGGCCGCTTTACAGAGGGGCAAAAACAACAAAACAAACAAGCAAACAGTAACACAAGTAAATAAATAAAAGTAGCAGTGAAAGGAGGGGAAAGGGATGGGTTAGAGGTGAAAGGCCATGGTGAACAAACCCCAAAGAGTTTTGGGGGTTCTATTGAAAATGTCCAGGGAGGCTGGCTGCGTTGCGGATCTCTCCAGGAAGACAGTTCCAGAGGTTGCGGGACGCGACACAGAACGCTCTGTCTCTAACAGTTTGGAGGCGGGAATGGGAATGGAGAGCAGCCCTGTGTCTGAGGACTGCAGATTCCTGGAAAGGGTATAGCAGTGAAAGAGGTATGTTAAGTACTGGGGGGGGGGCATGGAGAGACTTGTAGGTGAGGAGGAGCGTTTTATCTTTGATGCAGAACTTGACCGGGAGCCAATGGAGGTGGATGAGGGTGGGGGTGATGTGCTGCCAGGACTTGGTGCAGGTAAGTACCCTGGCAGCTGAGTTCTGGACATACAAAAGCCTATCCAGGGCTTTTCTGGGAACCCTGGACAGGACTCCAATGCAGTAGTCCAGGCGGGATGTGATGAAGGCATGGATGAGGGTGAGACCATGGTGGAAGAAGATTTGACCAAGCGGGAGCATGTAAATGGTGAAGAGGAGGGGGCCAAGCACAGAGCCTTGAGGCACTCCTTGGTTGACTGGGGCCGGGGGGAACTGCAGTCACTGATGGTCACGTACTGTTTCCAGTTCGAGAGGTAAGACTCAAACCTCTCTGCGGTGTCGGTGAGGCAGAGCTGGTCAGACAGGCGGTTGAGGAGGAGGGTGTGGGAGACTGTGTCAAAGGCTGCAGAGAGGTTAAGGAGGATGAGAATACTGATGTGGCCAGAATCAGAAGTGATGAGGAGGTTGATTTTGATGAGTGCTGTGGTGAGCTCTGAAGCCAGACTGAAGGGGTTCGTAGAGCTTATGGTTAGACATGTAGTGTTGGAGTTGGGCGGCAACTGCTCTTTTGATTTTGCTGAGGAAAGGAAGGCTGTAGATCGGCCAGTAGTTGTTAAGGTCCTCCGGGTCAAAACCAGGCTTTTTGAGAATTGGGCTGACTGATGCAGTTTTGAGGCTGGGTGACACCACGCCAGATGACATCGAAGAGTTCACAATGTCAACTATGATAGGGCAGATGGTGGATAGGGATGAATTTACCAAGGCTGTGGGCATGGGATCCAGAGAGCAGGTGGATGCCATAGCTTTGGTGACCAGCTTGGCAACAAGGAGGCTATCCACAGGAGTGAAGGTAGAGAAGCTGAAATGACAGGCGTGCAGCAGGAGCAGCAACGCCTTGTGGCTGAGGTGTGTGTGGACTGGGGAGGAAAGGAACCAGAAGCTGCAGGTCGATGGAGTCTACTTTGGCCTGAAAGAAGTCAGAGACTTTGGAGCAGGGGTTGAGGGGACCTGGAGGATGTGGGGGAAAAAGGGGCGAAGCAGCTTGTTTATGGTGGAGAGCAGCATTCTCCGTTGGCTTTGTTGGCTGCCAATGAGGGTGGAGTAATACCGAGTCCTGGTCTGGGAGAGAGCATCTTTGTAAGATTTTGCATGGTCCTTAAAGGCCTCACGTGGATGGTGACGCCAGTTTTCTTAGAGAGTCTCTCCAATTGATGATCAGCAGCCTTCAGGGTGAGAAGTTCAGTAGTGAACAATGGGGCAGGAAGGGAGAAGGAGACAGTCCAGGTTTTGAGGGGGGGCAGGGAGTCAGTATATATATATAATATATATAATATATATAATATATATTACATATATAATATATATACTGAATAATATATATATATACTGTATAATATATATATAATATATATACTGTATAATATATATATATATATATATATATATATATATATATATATATATAATATAATATATATAATATATATATTATATATATATATATATATATGATATATATATATTATATATATTATACAGTGTATATATATATATGATATATATATATTATATATATTATACAGTGTATATATATATATTATTCAGTATATATATTATATATGTAATATATATAATATATATATATATATATATAGGCCCAAAATCTGTGTGTTCCACACAAAAGACTGACAAACAAACAAACCTGCCCTCAGTGGAGTAAAAACTCCACTGATGTTTGAGTCAGGACTCATTCTCAACAACACACTGGGTACTGCGGTACTGAGATGTGATGTGAAGCTACGATCAGCTCCAGGTAGCAATCAAGGAGAACTGAGATCTCATCACAGGATAAAGACCAGCAACCTCACCTTCCAGTGTGGTCTTGTTGGTGATTAAACCCTCTTATCGCTAAGGGAACGGAGGTGGGTCCAAATCATACACAGATCACCCCCCCTCCCAGCTCCAAACACTAGTAAATCCTTTACGAGAACACTTTGACACGTGGTTCACACATTGTAAAGGTACTTTATGACCAGGTTCACAGTATGGGCTGAGAAACTTCCTCAGTTTCTTTGTATTTTAATCTGATTTGTAGGAGTCTCTTTGGAGGATGGGGGGTATGAGGGAAAAATGGAGCAGAACAACACAGTTGGGTACCAGGGATTTGGATCCAGCCCATGGACGTGTCTCCATTGAACACAAAGTAGAGAAAGACCAGGTCTGTTTGACGTCCTCAGATACATGCCTACTAAACAGGGGATCTGCTGACTCATGTGCAATGCTGTAGACTGGCAGTATTAAAATGCTAGAGAGCTAAATATCACATGCATACGCTTATGCTAATGATTGCTTAGCTCTAACACACTGTAATTTAGAGTTCAGTCACTCTGAGCGTGACTGTTCATCAATGGCTTTTACGTTGGGGGAAAATGCCACTCACCTGGAGGAGGAGGAGGAGGAGACGAGGCCAAACGCCCACACACCACATCAAAGCCAACCAGCAGATGATGAGAGGAGGTGTAGGAAGTGTCAAAGGGGAGAGAACAGAAAATAGACTTGTGATTAGCATAACATCAATCCAGCCCACATGTTCTGATGCATTTCACCCTAGCCCCTCTTTTGTTCTGAAGCAATTGTGTTGTGGAAGAGGGAAAATGGAGCCATCGCTATAAATATATAACCAAAGAGACCAAACTATGAGCCTAACAGTGAGAATTAAAGAACAAGAGAGCAAGAGTGTGGATAAATGTGCCAGGTCCCTTCTGAGAGCCACACATAAACCAATAAAAACGAAAAGTGTTTTTTCTGTCTGCAGTAAAGTGTTCTTTATGGCTCCAATTTCAAGGTCCAGGTCATTGCTCACTGCTATGATGGAAAGGAGAGGAGGAGAGGAAAGGAGAGGAGGAGAGGAAGAGGAGAGTTAGAGGAGAGTAGAACAGATGACATCAAATGTGTTCTGTAGGAAGACCCAGTAACCGGCAGTTGGGCGGCAGTATAGCTCACAACCGGAAGGTTGCTGGTTAGATCCCCGGCTCCTCCTAGCAAAAACTGTCGAGGTGTCCTTGAGGAAGACACCCTAACCCTAACTGCTCCCCGGGCGCTGTATAAATAGCTGCCCACTGCTCCTAATACTAGGATGGGTTAAATGCAGAAAACACATTTCACTGTATGTTTACATGTATGTGACCAATAAAGAGGATTCAATCCTCCAGATGTGTTTGTTGTTAACCTAAAGCAGTGGTGTTCCTCAAGGGTCAGTTGTTGGTCCTCTGCTCTTTGTGAAGTACACGCTTCTGTTTTATCCAAAGATATGAAGTTGCAATTACTTCTTAAATGTATATACCATTGACTGATGCTTGTTAGCAATTTGATTCACATTAAGCCTTGAGCAACTGCTTCATCAATCACTGATAAGATTGTAAACATGTGTGTGATGTCACCCATTGGCTCTCACCTGATGAGGATTGTCTTTTTACAGAGGGTCAACATTATCTACAACCAGCAACAGAAACTGTCCATATTTGGCACATTGAGGGCGGGACATGCTCTAGTATATTGCCAAAATATTTATTAATATTCAAACTTTAAAAACATTTGAATGGAATATAATTGTCAACAAGGACCTCGCAAAATACCTAACATGAAGATGAACTGGCCACCGAGGTCCTGAAGGAAGTAGAGCATGATTTGAAGAAATTGCTTTGGCGTTGTGTAGCGAGAACAAAGTCACACTTCTTTATGACACTGAAGAATAATGACATCACCCACCGTGAACCACCTACAGGCCGCAAGAGGAACAACACGCTAGTCTGTTCCACAGGAGCCTTAGAACAGACAGCAATGGCTGCTGCTTTTTTTTCCGCAGATGCAGACTCTTATCCTCACATTCATTATCCACAATGGCTGATATATCCTTCCATTCATTTCCACAGTCTCGCTTGGACTCAACCTCCCACGATGCAACAGGATAAAAGAGCCAATTAGAGCCTGAGCTCTCCAACAGGTTGTACAACAATCTAAATGATTGCCTCCAAGTGTGTGCTGTACTTGGGTATTGCCAAACGTGCACACTGGGTTTTTGAGTTTGATTGAATGTGTGAATCCATGTGTCAGGGTGTGTGTGTGTGTGTGTGTGTGTGTGTGTGTGTGTGTGTGTGTGTGTGTGTGTGTGTGTGTGTGTGTGTGTGTGTGTGTGTGTGTCAATCTGGACGGCACAGAGATCATTATTTGACAAAGGGGCCAAGATGATGGGAGGAAGATAATTAGATTGCCTTTTTGTTTAAATCACTTACCAAAACTCACGTTAGAACTGCCTTTAATGTGTAAATAGTGTTGAGTTTCATGTTTTTTATCTGTTTTCTTTTAAATGTATTTATGTATCCATGATCTTAACAATGTAAAGTGTCTGAGTTTCTTGGACAGCTATTAATAAAATAAAGGTATTATTATTCAAGATTCAAGATCAAAGATGTTTTTATTTGCCATGTGCAACAAGTATTATTTTTTAGATGTGTGTTAGGGAAGAGGTCTATATAAATTGTATATGACACTTGAAACAGAATGAACAGAACATGTTATGCTGGTCTATGTTCTCATCTTCCATCAGAGCTCTGGGGTTTTGTTACAGTGCAGCCTAAAAGACCCCAATATCCATTCACTGTGCTTTCACCCAGCGGTTGAAGTGCCTGCGCCGGCCTTTATAAAGGCACACAAATCCTCCTCTTCACAACAACAGATAAACCCTGAGAGTAGCATCATTTTCTAAGCAGTACTAGCTCCACTGGATGACTGTTTTTAGACCTCTGGACTGACAAAGGATGCAGCCCTTCCACTCCTACAACAACACCCTCTGATAACCATTGTGTCACAGGCGGCTGTCCTCATCTTTCTATCTTTTCCCCCATCGTCCTTCCCTAAAAAACCCCTCTGTCCCTCCACACCGCCATCCGTCAGAGCAAGTGGGGCGGAATGGTGGGCATCCCATGCTCCGCTGGTTCCCCGTTCCTCCACTTTCCCTCTGATCTCAGAGACACCAGACGATAACATCTGATCAGACGGGCAAACAGTCGTCTTCAGCTCCTCCCTCACCTGGCCTCTGTGTACGCAATTCGCTCTTCTCACTGTCAATCCGGTCCGAGTCTCACTAGGTTTTCACCAACCAATGCATTATGTTATTACTGGCACTGCCGACACACACATAAACACACACACAGAAACAGCACATATGCATGCAGACACATAAATAGGAGCGTGGGAGGTGTACTGACAAGGTTAATTAAATATGTGTTATTAGAATGTGGTAAAAAGAAAAGGAATATTTGTTATATTCCACACACACAATTTTTTGTTTACAATATATTGCCTATTGTTTTGATTTTCTGATTAAGTTTTCTCAAAAAAAAGTACAGCCATACAGAACCAAGACAATTGCATAGCTGGTCAGATCAGCCTTTGCCTTAATTTGACCGATGTGTGTATTTTGTTGTCAGTCAAGCTTATTATCTCCCGGTTACACTAAAGGGCCATTCACTGCAACTCACTGAAGAACTAATGATTTATAATCTCAAGTATCTCATTCTCCTCCATTGTGTAATCATTCCCCTTGTTGTCGAGAGCAAAACTGTGAAGCTGAAACAGCATAGCAGCTAGTGTCAGTTTAAATGCTTCATCAAATGGTGAAAGCAAAAGAAAAAATTATACAATAAAAAAAATTGTTAATTATTATAAAAATAGACAGTTAATTATTGTTTCCTCGTTAATAAAAGATAGACATTATGGAAGTTGTAATTCTATATTCATCAAACAAACCTCAACAATGATCCCTGAAATCAAACCATTTACTGTACAATGTATTCTGTATTCATCAACCAAACCTCAACAATGATCCCTGAAATCTAATTTACTTTACAATGTATTCTGTATTCATGTTATGTGTGGAGGGAGAACCATGTTCTCATTCCTCTCTCACGGTACGTTTAAATGTTCAAATTGCCCACAGGGCATCAAGACAACACTCAATATAGATTAGGTGCTGCCCAAAACAGAGGGACTATATTAGAGAAATGCAGAACCACAAATCTCTCCATTTACTGGCTTATTTAAAGCTATTCTAAAGCCCTGTCCCTCCACCTATTGTATATGTTCTATCTGTATTCTACTGTATTTCTCTCTCCCTCACTCTCTCCATTTCTCCCTCTCTCCCTTATCAAGTATTTCTCCTTTTCTCCCTCCCTCTCTCAGTTTCTCCCCTCTCTCTCCCTCTCTCGCTCTATCGTCTCCTGGGTCTTTGATAGCAGCTTGTGTCGTTAGATTCTGTCAAAGTCCTGACAGCTCTTTCATACCAATGGTTCCCTGCTTTCTGTGCGCATGTGTAGACACACCTACAGGCACACACACACACACACACGTGCGCCCACACACACACACAGTATTAGTCTCATTCCGAAAGCCACCACTTTCCTGGAATAGAGACAGATCATATGGCGTCCAACACCACAGATTCTACTTTTCTCTAAAGGAAAGTTTTTGGGGTTTTTGTACCCTTTTAGAAAGAGAAACACTAGCGAGAGGCAAAAATGACACACACACACACACACACACACACACACACACACACACACACACACACACACACACACACACACACACACACACCACACACACACACACACACACACACACACACACACACACACACACACACACACACACACACACACACACACACACACACAGTCAGCGATTTAAAGTGTCCTTGCCTGCATCAGGCAAAGAGGACAGATCATGGCAGCTGTAATGTAACCATGACATGAGTGTGGAGGCCTGCTCTCTGGGTGTGAATATGTAGCGAGCGTACGGTACAGCACATGTGTGTGAGAATGATCTGGAGACTGCACAGTTAAATACAAGTGGACATACTCTGCATACCACCAGAGACATGGCAGCCAGCACAAAGAGTGTGTGTGTGCACGTGTGTGTGTGTGTGTGTGTGTGTGTGTGTGTGTGTGTGTGTGTGTGTGAGACCACATGTGCATGTGGGTGTGGGTGTCTATAGAGGAAGTATAATGGCGCTGCTACACCAGCATCTGTGTCTATGTGTGAACTGAGATAATGTTGCTGTTATCTCTCTGGATTCTGCTGAGTTGCAGCTAAACACATTCACACCAGCAGGGAACTATTTATACTTTTCAATAGGGAGCCCATAATCCTGTTGTTGTCTGTGGTTTGCTGTGTGCAAGTGTGATTTAGTTTGTGCAAACTGTATGTGGTGTGTGTGTGTGTGTGTGTGTGTGTGTGTGTGTGTGTGTGTTTGTTTGATTTGCTGCTGTGCTATCAAAACACAGTGGGTGTGCACAAAGTTAATAGAAAGTGAAATAATGGAGTACATACTGTATGTGTAGGATAGTGTGGGTGGGGGGGTGGAGCTCAGGGTCTGAGTGAGAAGTGGCGCGTGAGGAGTGGGAGATGGGAGGGATGTGGACAGAGGGGTAGATTGCTACCCTATAGCCATATTAACTTTCCTCTGAGTCTGCCTGTCTGCACAGGCATCAGCCACATGCACACAATTTAGTCCAGACCACCTCTTAAGCATGCATAATACACACACACCCAAGTTAAACTTATTGTGACTTACTTTTACTGTTTAAATGTGTGTGTATATGTATGATTATGTGATGTTATTGAAAGGTCTCATATGCATAGCAACATAAAGGTGGTCACTCGTGGTGATGGATGAGAACGACAAGATGATCAATTCAACTGATTTAAAGGTTAAGCCCAAGAGCACCTGTCAGCGGTGTGACACACACACACACACACACACACACACACACACACACACACACACACACACACACACACACACACACACACACACACACACACACACACACACACACACACACACACACACACACACACACACACACACACACACACACACACGTAGTGCAACAGTAGGTAGGTGTGGTGGAGCTGGGACACATACTGTAACACGACTGAGAGGAGAAACGATCGATATGAACAAGATTGTGATTGTAGTGCAGTTATCACAGGTGTGTTGTAGGGTCTATTTTGGGAATGACATGCTGATTATTCTGATAGAGAATCACTGTAGTCAAACACTATCTTGTAATGGGTCTTAACACGGGTATTACGAAGGGACTAGGGCTGTGTTGTGGGTTGTGGAGGCTGGGTTGTGGAGGGTTGCAGCAACTGCAGCCTCAGCCTGATTAGATCATTAATGGTACAAACATGTTAGCCTAGCGATAAGGCTAACTAATTATTAATTAACTTTTATTTTATTTTTTTGCTCCACTACTCTCCACCAGCAACAGCCTTTTTTGCCCCTTGTGGCGGCGAAAAGCGTTGCTTGCGGCTTCCTCCACCTCCTCTGTGGGTAAGCGATGAGGACGTGAGGAGAGAGAGAGAGAGAGAGAGAGAGAGAGAGAGAGAGAGAGAGAGAGAGAGAGAGAGAGAGAGAGAGAGAGAGAGAGAGAGAGAGAGAGAGAGAGAGAGAGAGAGAGAGAGAGAGAGAGAGAGAGAGAGAGAGAGAGAGAGAGAGAGAGAGAGAGAGCGAGCGCGAGCGAGCGAGCGAGCGAGCGAGAGAGAGAGAGGCGGCAAGATAAATCTCTAAAATGTTGCCATACATTCAATTACTCAGCTGCACTGGAATGGCTAAACTCTATTGATACTCTGGCTGGCTTTTAATCTTTTGAAAACAGGCATCTCTAATTAAAACACTGCAACAGATGGTGTGCAAACTAAAAACTTCAAGTTGCTCTGCTGTTATAATAGGATTGTGATACAATACTTTCTTTACTCTTAAATTACAAAAACAAATTAGCAGCACATCATGCTACGATGTAATGTAAACAGTTATCCATGTTCCCACTTGAATATAAACCTCATATAGCGCACGGCAGCCATTAGCCCCAACCACCCCAGCTGCGTTAAGGTGAGCAGACACTAGGACCCAGGGGGCTGCTCGCCAGTAACCCTGTGATTTATAGGGCCCTTGTTACTGACCAGCCATGCTGCTTTTGCTCCCTAATGAGCCACAGCCCCCAGTGAGCAGAGTACATAAAGTAAAAGGCTGGAGATCACTACAGTGAGGGAACACCACCACATGAGTGGGGGCATGAGGGCCGGTCCTCCCTCTAGCTGTTTGATGATCAAACACAAGAGATGGAGAAGTGTCTTCATAGGCCTCCTCCTCCTCCTCCACCACAGAGCTATGTTCAGGACAAACAAACACGTCTCATCAGTTCAAAGCACTGTGGTTTGAACTGTCTCCAGAAGGACAGAGAAGAGGATAGCGGAGATAATGAAGAGTTCCATAGGGATAAGGGGAGGAGTGGCGGGGATTCTCTGCTTTTATTCTGACAGAAGAAAAATACCATCATCAAGGGACAAAGTGAATGACATATCACCACTCAGGATTGTACTTGGTGATTAGAGGGTATGGATGGCAATGTGAGCTTTTGTGTGTGTGTGTGTGTGTGTGTGTGTGTGTGTGTGTGTGTGTGTGTGTGTGTGTGTGTGTGTGTGTCCAACAGAATGGACAGAGCACATTCTGTGACATCAGAACCAGAATCAGGACCCTTATTCATTCAGATTCAGATTACTTTATTAATCCCGAGGGAAATTAAGGTGCAACAGTTGACACAGTTGAACTTGTCATTGTACAAGTTCAACGAAGAGACACTGATATAAAAACAACAATTGAAAAAATAGATATTATTTAAAAAAACTAAGCTAAACAAAATAAACAGGTTAAAGAATGTCCAAATAAAAACTGTACATACACATATATACAAATATATATCAGGGCTGTCAAAGTTAACGCGTTAATGCATGTGATTAATCTCGAGACTTTAACGCACACAATTTTTTTTTAACTCAAAGTAATCATTGTATCCAATGATACAGACGGCTCCTCCCTCAGGTCATTCCCCCGCCTGGGAATGACCTGAGAGGCAGGCAGTAAGGCCCACTACACCACCAGGATGACTGAGGAGACGCACCAAGGAGCACTGGGCGGAACATTGCACTTTAAAGTCGCTATCGCAATATGATTGCGGTAGCAAAGAACCTTCCTTTTGGGCATATGCCCTGTATAGCGCACATAATACAGAGGGCCGTTGCCGTCTCCCTCCGCCACTGTGGATTTGATGGGGCTTTTGCAAAGTGCCATAAAATAGTTGGACATTTCAAACACAGTCCTGCAAACCCAGCGGAGCAGAAGGAGGAGCCACTAAGCTAAGGGCAATACTGAAAAACGTTTTCCTTGTGTTAAGACACCGTGTAACTTACTGGACCATCAGCTATAGCACACTGCTGAGCTCAGCCTCACTGAGATGGGATTGCTATTGAACACATAGAGAATGCAATATGCTCACTGTGAGTCAGACCCACATTATATGCTCAGATGGCATCCTAAAAGGAGCGCAACACCCTACTCTGTGGCACGGTCTGTGCAGTTAAAGAAAGCTTGGCGCTGCCTTGTTGGCAGAGGCAGGTAATAAATTAGTTGTGGGGGTTCTGAGCCCCCAGCAGGTACCCGGGATGCCTCTGATTCACCTCCATCACCCCGAGAGTGAGGAGCCCTTCCCGCCTAATCCAACGTAATGCGCACACCGCATTTGTTATGTTTCATATTCGGTGGGAAACGACAACATAATTTGGTGCAAAACGGGAAACATCATTTAGTTTTTCCGTGAGACGAGATGTCATTCTGCAAGCGTGGCGTACCGACGGCATAGTATATATCTGGCAGACAGACCACCTGGTGGCGCTGTGACAGTGATTGTTATTCAGGAGGGAGATGTAAGAGCTTGGGGAAGGGGGAGGTAGGATGGGGGGGAGGGAGAGAGAGAAACTACTGGAGTAGACGTAGCAGCAACAATAGATAGGAAGAGCAGAGTCACTCAGGCATCAAATAATGTGTCTGAGTTAATACTGACCATCATGCCTTCCTCCTGGCCGTCTCACACACACACACAAATACAAACGTGTGTATACAAATGTGCACGTACACACACTTTCCTGTCTTGTGTGTGAGAGAAACAGATGCCACCTTTCTCTCTCTGCTCTACCTCTCACCATCTGTCCATCATCTGGTCTGACATCCAAGACGCCAGTCATCCGTAGCTCCACTTGTAACCAACAAATGAGGGAGCAAGAGTGGTTAGAGAGAGAGAGAGAGAGAGAGAGAGAGAGAGAGAGAGAGAGAGAGAGAGAGAGAGAGAGAGAGAGAGAGAGAGAGAGAGAGAGAGAGAGAGAGAGAGAGAGAGAGAGAGAGAGAGAGAGAGAGAGAGAGAGAGAGAGAGAGAGAGAGAGAGAGAGAGATGTAGGGGCTATTTGATGGTGTCAGCTGTATAGAGGAGATAGACAGACCATTCATCTCAATGGATTAGGTAGCAGTCTCTCTAGCACATACACAGACGCAGCAGGAGCTCAGGAGGTAGAAGCCTCACAACCGGAAGGTTGCTGGTTCAATCCCCAGCTCTTCCTAGCAGAATCTGTCGAGGTGTCCTTGAGCAAGACACCCTAACCCTAACTGCTCCTGACGTGCTAGCTGTCTCCTTGCATGGCTGACTCTGCCGTCGATGGTTGAATGTCTGTATGAATGAGTGAATGTGAGGCATGACTTGTAAAAGCGCTATAAAAAAAGCAGAACATTACATTACAGACATGCGCATGAACACACACACACAATAGTCCCGGTTCATGCCATTGAGGGCACACTAGGACTGCAAAATATAAAGCATTAGGAATATGTATATCTACTCTACAGCTTGTGTGAATGCTTATAACTGATCCATCTTATGGTGGTGATGGTGGTGTGGGTGGGGGTGGTAGTGTTGCTGGTCAACAGATGACATGCTATGGATTCACACACAGACAGACTGACTGGTTCTCCCTTCACAGGCTTGTGGCCCCGGGCAAGATGAAAGGCCGCTGAGCCCAGTGCACTCAATGCGGGTCAACCAGTATCAGAACCACCTCAGTCGTTTCCCTTGACGCGTTTGATTTCACAAGTAATCACCAGTGCCAGGGACACTTTTCCACAGAAATACCGAAATAACAGAGAAGGGGTGGGAGGGGGAGAGACAGAGGATTTTATACAATATATGAACCGAAGGGTTCATCTTATTGGACAAGCAAGGGAAATGTAACAGAGCTCCTTGAAAGAGGTGCAGGGGAGGTGTGCCGTGGTGGTGGAGCAGAGGCAGGTGAGATGAAGGCACGGCAGGTGAGATGAAGGCACAGAAGGACTCCACAGGAAACACTTGCTGCTTCAACAGGAAAGGCTGGAGGGAGCCTGCAGTCTGGCGTGCTGCCTGAAGGCCTGCTCCATCTAATATGAAGGCGGTTTGGGGGACAGGCACGCACCCACCTACACACACACACACAGCTAATATGCCAAATATGCAGCTGATAAAATGGGTCTTAGATGTATTGAGCTACACTTAAGGATCTGTTTGTGTGTTCATCACCAAACTAGATGAGCAATAGGGCTTAACTCTCCTCATTATTTTACCCCAAATATGCCCTCAGCTTATTTACATCAGCTTCCCTGTGTCCTTCTGGCACACCCCCTGCACTGCTCACACACACACACACACACACACAATACAATACAAAATAGTACATTAAGGAAGCAGGAAATACAATGCAAAAGACAAGGAAGTCTGACTATGACACACAGACACTTGAGGAAGTAATGGACAGCCCTCCATCATCCCACAGCACATGAAACCCAGTAATACAGCAGGAAGCCATGAAGAGAGACACCTTCCTGTCAGCTCATCACATGCACACTCCTCCCGGAGGCCCCTCTTCCTCCTGTCATTACCCTAACAGGCTCTGCTGAACCCTCCCCTTACAGTTATGTATCCTGGGCCACCAGATACAAATCTGGTGAATGACTGACACCTCCTCCCCATCCCAATGAAGCCAAAACAATTCCCCGGAGAAATAGTCCTCCTCCCTGGTCCTATCTCCACAGCTCCACTCCCACCACCTCCATGATGAATTCACTATGAACCCTGAGCTGAGCAGGTGTGGGTATCCGGTCTCCCCGTGGCAAAATAGCAGGAACTAAATCAACTTTTTGACTTGAAAAAAAGTTAGGAGCACCAGCAAAACCGTAAGGAGCTTTTTGAACCATTTGTCATATGTACAGTGGAGGAAATAATTATTTGATCCCTTGCCGATTTTCTAAGTTTGCCCACTTACAAAGAAATGAACAGTCTATCATTTTAATGGTAGGTTTATATTAACAGTGAGAAACAAAATATCAAAAAGAAAATCCAGAAATTTACATCATAAAAAGTTAGAAATTGATTTGCATTTAATCGAGTGAAATAAGTATTTGATCCCCTTGCAACCAACAAGAATTCTGGCCCTGACAGACCAGTTAGATAAGTCCTCTCGCTTTAAGAAAGTACTCCTAATATCAACTCATTACCTGTATAAAAGACACCTGTCCAAACTTGTTACCTGTATAAAAGACACCTGTCCACAGAATCAATCAATCAGATTCCAACCTCGCCACCATGGGCAAGACCAAAGAGCTGTCTAAGGACATCAGGGACAAGTAGACCTGCACAAGGCTGGAATGGGCTACAAGACCATCAGCAAGCAGCTTGGTGAGAAGGAGACAACTGTTGGTGCGATTATTCGAAAATGGAAGAAACACAAAATGACCATCAATCGCCCTCGGTCTGGGGCTCCACACAAGATCTCGCCTCGTGGGGTATCGAGGATCATGAGAACGGTGAGGGATCAGCCAAGAACTACATGGGAGGAACTTGTTAATGATCTCAAGGCAGCTGGGACCACAGTCACCAAGAAAACTATTGGTAACACACTACGCCGTAATGGATTAAAATCCTGCAGCGCCCGCAAGGTCCCCCTGCTCAAGAAGGCACATGTACAGGCCCGTCTGAAGTTTGCCAATGAACATCTGAATGATTCAGAGGAGGCTTGGGAGAAGGTGATGTGGTCAGATGAGACCAAAATTGAGATCTTTGGCATCAACTCTACACGCCGTGTTTGGAGGAAGAGAAATGCTGACTATAACCCCAAGAACACCATCCCCACTGTCAAGCATGGAGGTGGAAACATTATGCTTTGGGGATGTTTCTCTGCTAAGGGGACAGGACGACTTCACCGCATCGAGGGGAGGATGGACGGGGCCATGTACCATAAAATCTTGGCCGATAACCTCCTTCCCTCAGCCAGGACACTGAAAATGGGTCGTGGATGGGTCTTCCAGCACGACAATGACCCAAAACATACGGCCAAGGTAACAAAGGAGTGGCTAAAGAAGAAGCACATTAAGGTGATGGAGTGGCCTAGCCAATCTCCGGACCTTAATCCCATAGAAAATCTGTGGAGGGAGCTGAAGCTTCGAGTTGCCAAGCATCAGCCTCGAAACCTTAAGGATTTGGAGAGGATCTGCAAAGAGGAGTGGATCAAAATCCCTCCTGAGATGTGTGCAAACCTGGTGACCAACTACAAGAAACGTCTGACCTCTGTGCTGGCCAACAAGGGTTTCTCCACCAAGTACTAAGTCATGTTTTGCAAGGGGATCAAATATTTATTTCACTCAATTAAATGCAAATAAATTTATAACTATTATATGATGTCAATTTCTGGATTTGTTTTTTATATTCTGTCTTTCACTGTTGAAATAAACATAAAATCGACAAGGGATCAAATAATTTCCTCCACTGTATATACAGTATCATCCATCAGACACTTTATAATTATTTTTTTATTTTGATTGTGTATAGTATTGTTATAGTATAGTGTTGTT
This sequence comes from Muraenolepis orangiensis, assembly GCA_027704905.1. Taxonomy (NCBI): domain Eukaryota; kingdom Metazoa; phylum Chordata; class Actinopteri; order Gadiformes; family Muraenolepididae; genus Muraenolepis; species Muraenolepis orangiensis. The sequence continues at coordinate 32,676,977 of CM051003.1, forward strand.
AATAGTCCATCCATCGTCTACCGCTTTTCCGTGGTCGGGTCGCGGAGGTAGCAGCTTCTGCAGGGGACTCCAAACTTCCCTCTCCCTGGCGACATCAACCAGCTCTGACTGGGGGATCCCGAGGCGTTCCCAGGCCAGCGTGGAGATTTAATCACCCCACCTGTACCTTGGTCTGCCCCTCTCTTCACAGTTGAATGTGCCTGGAAAACCACCCTCGGGATACGACCAGGAAGCATCCTTACTAGATGCCAGAACCAACTTAACTGGTTCCTTTCTACGCGAAGGAGCAGCGGCTCTACTCCGAGTCTCTCACGAGTGCCTCTCACCCTATCCCTAAAGCCCCTGTCACACTGTCCCGAAAGTGACACCAGATGGACACACGATAAAGGAAATGTTCACATTCGGCTATTATTGTACCACTGTGAGGCACTGAAACGTTACGTGCTAAGTAAGGATGCAGGCTTGCGTCGTATGTTAATGAGGGGGTGTTCATCTGATGCACATGTTCAGATGGTGTGTGTGTGTTCTACGTTAGCTCGACTGAGCGAAAGGATGTACCAGTGGAAATTAAACCATGACCAAGGGCTAAACAGTTCATCGTCTCCGTCCCAACTATTTCTCTCCAAGTACAATGTATGAGGAAGCTGCCATCCTTAACGTCAACACCCTGCCTTGGGTTGCATGTTAAAGTTGAATTCAATTTGAAATAAAGTTTAAATGTACTGTGTTCTGCTGCCAATAATCTCCGATCAGCAATTGAATTTCCCACGGTCGGCCGAAGGTTTCATACCATCGGGAGGTCACGTGACGCCTTCGTGCCCAAGTTCGAACGCATCGTACTCTCAATACGATGTTGTGTAGCCATCGTGTGGCCTTCGTGTGTCCTGCGGGTATAAACTACTATAAAAATTCACATCTTCGTGTTGCCTTCGTGTGGCCTTCTGTAGGCATCGTACTTGCTTTGGCTGTTAATTGGCTGTTGACCAAGTTCGGGGCCATCTTCGCGCAAAATTCAAAATTCCATATTCGTGTGTCCATCTGGTGTCAATTTCGGGACAGTGTGACAGGGGCTTAAAGGAGATACCAGCCACCTTCCTGAGGAAACTCATTTTGGCCGCTTGTATTTGCAATCTCTCGTCCTTTCGATCATTACCCATTGTTCATGACCATAGGTGAGGAACAAAGACTGAGCTCTCTTTTGGTTACAATGGTGCGGTAAATCACAAACAGGATGGGTGACAAAGCGCAGCCCTGGCGGAGGCCAACACCCACTGAGAACAGGCCCGACAACCGAGAATCCAGACACAGCTCTTGCTTTGGAAGTACAGAGATTGGATGGCCCTCAGTAGTGACCCCCGCAGCCCATACTCCCTATAGTTTATAGTATAAGATACAGTAGGTAGTATATAGAGGTGTAAATAGTATAGTATATTGTAGGAATTAATATATATTATATATTAAAGTATATTATATATTATAAAGTATAGTATATAGTAAGTAGCATATAGTGTTGTTTATAGTATTGTATATAGTAGGTAGTATAAAGTAGTGTTTATAGTATTGTATATAGTATGAATTATATATTGTAGTAGGTAGTATATAGTGTTGTTAGTATTATATATAATAGTGTAAAATAGGTAGTATATAGTGTTTTTAGTATAGTATTCTTCAGCATAGTTTTGCATAGTTTAGTAGTTAGTTAGTTAAGTTTATTGTTACTTCACAGTTTACACAAGTATAAGCAATGAACGAGTATAGTATAGTAGCGTTGCTGAAATTCATACTGCGAGAGTGAGTGTGGATTAATCATTTCATTGTACTTGTTGCACATGGAGTATAAAAAAATGTTAAACCATAAAAGGAGAACCCACCAAAAACATTTACAGTTGCCACAATAGTAAGAGCACCGAATAGTATGTTAAATCAACAACTTCATAACACTAAATCCAGCAATCACTAAACCTTTCCTGGTACATTAAGCCTAGTAAGCCAACTGACAGCATAACAAAAAATATTAAATACTTAACTTAAGAACATTCAGTTTATCCCCCAGCAACACCCCTACAAACACACAATGGTAGCTCCTGCCCTTGCGGGGAGGATTAATAAGGAAGTACCCGGTAACCTTCACAAACAGAGCTTGTATTCCCTTTGTTCAGATTAATTAACCTTTATTTGTATTTATCTGCCAGAACCCAACGTCAGTGCATCAAATGAGACTAAGCACAGAGTGAAGTGTGAAGTGAAGTGTAGTACCTGGCGCCGTACGTGATGGCTGCCATGTTGCGAGCTCCCGCACGACGACGCAGTTTTTTGTTATTCGCAACTATCCTTGTACAGAAAGTTAGCAGCATGTTCACTTATGATTTTGCACACTTCTGGAGATTAGATCGACAGTCGCGCGCCGCCTACCAGAGTTTTTTCATTCTTTTGACTTGGACGTCCCGCCCGAAGTCACAGCTGGATTATCTCTGACCATCTTGGGCACGATTACACGCAAGCATCGCAGGAAGAAGCGAGGGAAGCGAGCCGGCGTGCTAGTCATGCTGAGATGTCGATCCGATCGCCCCCCACTACCCACCATTCTACTGGCTAATGTACAGTCTCTGGTCTCTGCAATAAGTCAAGCAAACTACAGGCTCGTATTCAAATCCACCGAGAAACTGAGGACAATTAGTTTAAATTAGTATCATCTGCCTTACGGAGACATGGATGTCGGAGGGGGTTACCGACGCAGCTATTGAGCAGACGGGATTTTCCATCCACCTGGCGGACAGAACAAAGGCTCTCTCCGGTAAAGATTGCGGAGGGGGGGGTATGTCTCATGATAAAAAGATCTTGGTGCAACCAAATGGGTGTATGGGGGCAACTGTATGGGGCTATCAGCGAACAGGAGTCGGCACACCCTGAGGCTGCTTTCATCGTGGCGGGGGACTTCAACAAGGCAAACCTGAAGAAGGTTCTCCTGAAGTTCTAACAACACATAACGAGCAACGGACGGGGTGAGCGGATCCTCGACCACTGCTACACACCCTACCATGATGGCTACAAGGCCCTCCTCCGCCCACCGTTCGGCAAATCAGACCACCGCTCTATCCAGCTACTCCCCTCCTATAGGCAGGATTAACAGTGATGTTCGCGCTGCCCTCCACTCACGTAACGCCGCCTTTGGCTCCAGGAATATGGAGGTATATACGAGAGCCCACTACGACCTCCGTAAAACCATCGTCACTGCCAAGCGGCAGTACAAGGACAGAGTGGAGCAGAAATTGTTGTGTAGAGAACTCCTCTACCTCCCTCCCAGGAGAGCTAATTACTTTTTTTGATTGGCAGCCCGCCGAAGCCAGCGCCGCCTGAGGAGACCAGCCTGCTGAAAATCTCGGAGGCGGATGTGCGCCGCACCTTCAAGCGGTTGAACATCCGTAAGGCGGCAGGCCCCGACGACATCCCGGGCCGCGTCCTCATGCGCAGACCAGTTGGCAGGAGTCTTTGCAGACATCTTCAACCTCTCCCTGTCACAGGCTGTTGTTCCCGTGGTCTTCAAGATGTCCACCATCGTGCCTGTCCATAAACAACCCAAGGTAACCTGCCTGAACAACTATAGACCTGTAGCCCTCACCTCGATTGTCAGCAAATGCTTCGAGAGTTTGGTCAATGACTTAATTTGCTCCATGTTCCCTGCCACGCTGGACCCATGGCAATTGGCATATCGTCAAAACAGATCCACGGACGGCACAATTGCCATGGCTCTCCACACTGCCCTTTCCCACCTGGAGGGAAAGAACTGTTATGTGCAAATGCTGTTTGTGGACTACAGCTCAGCATTCAACGCGATAGTTCCTGCCAAGCTTGACACCAAGCTTAGAGGTCTAGGCGTGCCCCCATCCACGTGCAGCTGGATACTGGACCTCCTGTCGGACCGCCACCAGGTGCTGAGGATGGGCAGCACCACCTCAGAGCCACTGACCCTCAACACGGGAGCCCTCCAGGGATGGGTGCTGAGCCCTCTCCTCTACTCCCTCTACACCCACGACTGCATTGCTATGCACAGCTCCAACGTCATCATCAAGTTTGCTGACTACACGACACTGATGGGCCTGATCGCCGGCGACGATGAGACAGCCTACAGGGAGGAAGTTGGATCACTGGAGCAGTGGTGCCAGGAGAACAGCCTCGCCCTCAAAGACCAAGGAGCTGATCGTGGACCACAGGAAGCAGAGAGGAGAGCACGCCCCTATCTCCAACGACGGTGTTGCAGTAGAGAGGGTCAGCAGCTTCAAGTTCCTCGGCGTGCACATCTCCGAGGACCTCACATGGTCCACACACACGTGATGAAAAGGGCCCAACAACGCCTGTATTTCCTCAGGTGTCTGAGAAAATTCAGCATGGGTCCCCGCATTCCTGAGAACATTCTACACCGGCACAATCGAAAGTGTTCTTGCAGGGTGTCTCACCGCCTGGTACGGGAACTGCACCTCACTCGAGCGCAGAGCGCTTCAAAGGGTGGTGCGGACGGCCCAGTATATCATTGGAGGTAAGCTTCCCTCCCTCCTGGATATATACAACAAGCAGTGCGTGGCCAAGGCCAAACGCATCATAAAAGACAATGCCCACCCCAGCCACGAACTGTATTCACTTTTACCGTCAGGCAGGCGATACCGCAGTATCAAGTGCCGCACAAATAGACTTAGAGACAGCTTCCACAGTCAGGTCATCAGGCTGCTGAACAAGGGTGTATAGCAGACTTACTCAACAGGCGGCCCGCGGGCCGCATCCGGCCCACAGACGCTTATTTTGTGGCCCCCGACATGCCTGGTTATGAATGCATAATAATTATAATTAGCCAACCAAAAAGAATTGGATCTACTTATGTGTGTGAAAGCTCCTTCTCTGCCATGGGAATAATAAAATCAAAGCAGCGTTCCCATCTAATTGACAGACATTTGGCAGACTATCTCAGAGCAGCTACAACTGAGCAACAACCACATCTGAAAGTACTTGTGAATGCAGACTCAGAGCTCTCACTAGGAATAAGTAACAACTGTTTGTTATATTGTTATTGTTATTAATATTTGTGAAATGCAGACTCAGAGCTCTCAATAGGAATAAGTAAAACATTGTTTGTTATATTGTTATTGTTATTAATATTTGTGAAATGCAGACTCAGAGCTCTCAATAGGAATAAGTAAAAGGTTGTTTGTTATATTGTTATTGTTATTATTATTTGTGAAATGCAGACTCAGAGCTCTCAATAGGAATAAGTAAAAAGTTGTTTGTTATATTGTTATTGTTATTAATATTTGTGAAATGCAGACTCAGAGCTCTCACTAGGAATAAGTAGCAATTGCAAACTTTATCAATGTCATCAATGCAAAGCTATTCACTCCAGTGTTAATAAAACATCAGCTTGACCAACACTTGTCATCCTTGGAAACGCAGTCGCTACACTACATTTGTTACTCAAATTGAGAATATTTGTTAAATATTCCATGATGCTTTGGAATGCATTAAAAATGACAAGCAAGACAGCATATTAAACAGCAGTAGTAAATACAGTGAATAAAATGGTACAAATATATGTTAATAATAATTTGAGGCCCTTTGCACCTGTTGTGGTTTAAATGTGGCCCTCTTGGCCTCTGAAGTTGAGTACCCCTGGTGTATAGCATATAACAATGTATATTTTATTACATTGATTTATATATATATATTGCTCTTTTTCTGTGCTGATATATTGCATTTTATATATTGCAATTTTATATTTTTAACTTATACAGTTTTGTACTTTTTAACTTTTTATTCTATTCCGTTTTCTATACCTGCTGTCTGTCGTCGGGTATTGCACATAAGATTTTCACTCATTGCTTATACTTGTGTAAACTGTGAAGTGACAATAAACTTAACTTGAACTTGAGTGAGTGTCACTAACAGACACATAGCGACAACACGTTCCACTGAAAAGAAGGAAAGTCACACCAGCTTGCACTAATGCTCCTGATTATATTTCTGTGTCTCTCAGATTACACGCAGCCTAACGAGCCCCGGATAGAAATAAAAAGTAGAGTATTATGGGCTGTGTTGTAACGGCCTCCATGAATTGTGCCTCTATGGTCCTCATTAAGGATTTATTGGTTATTATTTGCAGCATGGAGGGTTGTGGAGAACACACACACACACACACACACACACACACACACACACACACACACACACACACACACACACACACACACACACACACACACACACACACACACACACACACACACACACACACACACACACACACACACACACACACACACACACACAGTCCAGCAGGTGCAGTAGATTAGGAGGCCCAGAAAATACTCAAAGAGCCTCTAAGGGGGACCTATCTGAGGCCACTTGGAAAACCCTTTGCAGGAAGCTGGTGCTGCTTCTCTGTAGACAAATTACTGGAGGTTTGGGGTCGGAGGTCATGGAGTGGTCACACAAATGCATCCTGGCGCCTTGGATGTGTTGGGAACATCCTTAATGAATGTCCTTTAAATAGATGGGGGGGTGGGGAAACAATGGAGGAGCAATTATCCACGAGGGGAAGAAAGGAGAAAAGAGGAGAATGACGAGGGGAGAAGAGGAGAGGACAGGAGAGGAGAAGAGGAGAGGAGCAGAGAGTAGAAGAAGGAGAAGGAGGAGGAGGAGAAAGAGGAAAAGGAGGAGAGGAGATGAGAAGGAGGAGAGGACAAGAGAAAGAGGAGGAGGAGAGGAAAAGGAGGAGAGGACAAGAGAAGAGAAGAGAAGAGAAGAGGAGGAGGAGGAGAGGAGAAGGGGGAGAGCAGAGGACAGGAGAGGTGAGAAAGATAAGATATTTTGTTGTTGTGAAAAGTTGGCGGTTAAAGTGTGTGTATGTGTATCTCCATGGGTCATTGCTGTCTGCAGAGCTCCAGTGATCAGGTCTAAAGCTGTATTTAGAAGATAAAATAAGTCATTAGTGAGTTCTGCCTCTTAAGACCCTTTAATACCTTGGTGGGACCCTGGCCAGTGGCGAAGGGTGTGTGTGTGTGTGTGTGTGTGTGTGTGTGTGTGTGTGTGTGTGTGTGTGTGTGTGTGTGTGTGTGTGTGTGTGTGTGTGTGTGTGTGTGTGTGTGTGTGTGTGTGTGTGTGTGTGTGTGTGTGTGTGTGTGTGTGTGTGTGTGTGTGTGTGTGTGGTTGTACCTGGTTGTCTTTGCAAGGAAGATCCCCCAAAATTACACATCAGTAAATTGTAGTAAATTCCTTACTGTAACTTCCTATTTTCAAACAGCCCAACCTCAGCCTGGGTTGGAAAGAGAAGGAGCTCAATTGAAATGAATGGTGTATGTAGCGGGCTGATAGGAAAACCAATCCCACTGATTAAATGTTCTGTCTGCCTTCACTAATGTCACACAACGCTAATTAGGGGATTGGAAATAGACATTCCATGGCAATGTTAGGGGGGAATTGAAAATATAGAGGAGGAGGAGAGAGGAAGGGATAGAGAGGAGGAGAGAGGGAGGGAGAGAGAGGGGGAGAAAGATAGAGAACGAGAGAGAGGAGGGAGGGAGTGGGAGAGAATGAGTGTGAGAGAGAGTGAGAAGAAGGATGGAGAGAGAGGAAGGGATAGAGAGGAGGAGAGAGGGAGGGAGAGAGAGGGAGGGAGGAGAGAGAACGAGAGAGAGGGGGAGAAAGATAGAGAACGAAAGAGAGAGGAGGGAGGGAGTGAGTGGGAGAGAATGAGTGGGATGGAGAGTGAGTGGGAGAGGGAGAGTGAGTAGGAGAGGGAGTGAGTGAGTGGGAGAGAGTAAGAGAGTGGGAGAGGGAGAGTGAGTGGGAGAGTGAGTGGGAGAGAGAGTGGGAGAGGGAGAGTGAGTGGGAGAGAGAGTGAGTGGGAGAGAGAGTGGGAGAGGGAGAGTGAGTGGGAGAGAGAGTGTGAGTGGGAGAGAGAGTGGGAGAGGGAGAGTGAGTGGGAGAGAGAGTGGGAGAGGGAGAGTGAGTGGGAGAGTGAGTGGGAGTGGGAGAGAGAGTGGGAGAGGGAGAGTGAGTGGGAGAGAGAGTGAGTGGGAGAGAGAGTGGGAGTGGGAGAGAGAGTGGGAGAGGGAGAGTGAGTGGGAGAGAGAGTGAGTGGGAGAGAGAGTGTGAGTGGGAGAGAGAGTGGGAGAGGGAGAGTGAGTGGGAGAGAGAGTGAGTGGGAGAGAGAGTGTGAGTGGGAGAGAGAGTGGGAGAGGGAGAGTGAGTGGGAGAGAGAGTGGGAGTGGGAGAGAGAGTGGGAGAGGGAGAGTGAGTGGGAGAGAGAGTGAGTGGGAGAGAGAGTGTGAGTGGGAGAGAGAGTGGGAGAGGGAGAGTGAGTGGGAGAGTGAGTGTGAGTGGGAGAGAGAGTGGGAGAGGGAGAGTGAGTGGGAGAGAGAGTGAGTGGGAGAGAGAGTGTGAGTGGGAGAGAGAGTGGGAGAGGGAGAGTGAGTGGGAGAGAGAGTGGGAGTGGGAGAGAGAGTGGGAGAGGGAGAGTGAGTGGGAGAGAGAGTGGGAGTGGGAGAGAGAGTGGGAGAGGGAGAGTGAGTGGGAGAGAGAGTGGGAGAGGGAGAGTGAGTGGGAGAGTGAGTGTGAGTGGGAGAGAGAGTGGGAGAGGGAGAGTGAGTGGGAGAGAGAGTGAGTGGGAGAGAGAGTGGGAGAGGGAGAGTGAGTGGGAGAGTGAGTGGGAGAGAGAGTGGGAGAGGGAGAGTGAGTGGGAGAGAGAGTGAGTGGGAGAGAGAGTGGGAGAGGGAGAGTGAGTGGGAGAAAGAGTGTGAGTGGGAGAGAGAGTGGGAGAGGGAGAGTGAGTGGGAGAGGGAGAGTGAGTGGGGGAGAGAAGGAGGAGGAGAAAGGAAGTGGGAGAGAGTGGAAGAAGATAGATAGGATGGATTTATTTGTATTTTATCATATAGATTGGCCACTCACAATGTCCCAGTGTTATTAGGATGCTATGCAAATTGTGTGACACACAAGTTAACACACACACACACACACACACACACACCCCACTAACTAAGCTGCCAATTAACCTAGCAGTAAAATCTCCCAAAGCCAAAGAGCAAACCATAAAGCATAATGCAATAGCTAATGAACTTTCTAAGTATAATAGGCATAACAAACAAACACACACGCACACAAACACACGCACACACATGGCACATAATTGAGCAGCAAAACGTTTTCCTTCTTTTCCTCCACGGAGGGTGAGAGAAAAGGGAGGAGGAATGGGGGAGGAAAAAAATTGACACAGTAGCCTCAACTGGCGCGATTTTATCACATGTCAGGGAATGAAGGGAGGCCCGAAAACAATTTAATACCAGAAAAACAATACAGCGTGCACACACACAGAATGGTTTCCAATCACATATCACACCGCTGATTTGACAGAGGAAAAGCAATTTATTAAGCTGCCTCTTAGAAGCTGGACTCAAGAACAACTGCTATGCTGGCCTTGTTAATTGCACACACACACACACACACACACACACACACACACACGTGTGATTTGTGATCGGGAACCAATCAAATATCACACCGCTGATTTGATGCAGAGGAAAAGCTATTTATTAAGCTGCCTCTTACGCGCCGGACTCAAGCACAACTGCTATGCTGGCCTTGTTAGATGTACACACACACACAAACACACACAATTAAATAAAGGGAGAAAGGGAGAGAGAGAAAACGAGAGATGAGGAGTTGAGTGAGGGTGTGAGAGAGAAATAGAGAGAGAAAGAGTGTGAGAGAGGGAGAGAGAGAAAGAGGGGGTTAAAGCACGAGAAAGAGAGAAACAGTGGAAGAGAGGGAGAGAAAGAGACAGGGTGTGGGCGAGAGAAAGAGAGGGTATGTGAGAGGGAAATAAAGAGAAACAGCAAGCGAGAAAGAGAAAAAGAGAGAAAGAGAGACAGGAAAGAGAGCAAGACAGAAGAGAGAGAGACAAGAGAGAGAAAGCGAGAAAGCGAGACAGAAGAGAGATGAGAAGAGACAGAGACAGAGACAGAGACAGAGAGAGAGACAGAGAGAGAGACTCGGATAACCGCGGGCACTTGCCTTTTAACACGTCTCGGCTCTAGTTACACCGTGACGCTCCCAGAGCAGAGCCAGACATAATCTGGCAAATATTGCAGCTAATGGAACCTGCAGTCCATTACAGTGTGAGGATATGCAAACTGACATGCATATCACCACCACGCTCCCACACCCACACCACCGCTGCACATCCAAACACACAAACACTGGTTTACACTGTGTGTGTGGAGCCCAACCTTCTGTCTGTGTTCTGCCCCCATTATGGGGTTCCCTGATAGCCTTGCTCCACTTCTCTCATCATTCATCCAGGATGGAGCAGATGAGAGGAGAAAAGAGGGGAGGAGAGGAGAGAAGAGGGGTGGAGACAATGGGTGGATGAGTGGGGAGGAGATGACAGGAGATGGGACCGGAAGAGATGAGAGGAAATAAGGGTAGATGAAAGGAGAGGAGATGAGAGGGGATGAGGAAGGAAGAGGATAGTCTTGCTGAAACACCTAGATATGTAATGTTTATGCTATACAGTTAAAAAAAAAACATCAAGATAAATACTGAGTTACTGAAATAATCAGTAACACTCTTAAACCAAAACAGCTCATATACTTCCACAAATACAGAGTGAGAGAGATAGAGATGGAGCACACCTTTAATCTGTATGCAAGGAAACAGCATTTTTAGCCTTGTGGCTGGGTATCACACTACCATATGTCAGAGAGAGAGAGAGAGAGAGAGAGAGAGAGAGAGAGAGAGAGAGGAGAGAGAGAGAGAGAGAGAGAGAGAGAGAGAGAGAGAGAGAGAGAGAGAGAGAGAGAGAGAGAGAGAGAGAGAGAGACACACAGACACACAGAGACGAGGGACAGAGAAAGAGACAGCGACAGACAGAGACAGAGACAAAGAGAGAGACAGAGAGAGACGGAGAGGAACTGAGAGAGAGAAGAGCCAAGGATGGAGGAGAGAATATCTGCTCTGCTGTTCCCAGTGTAAATTAATCCATGAGGATTAGATTAGATTAGATTGACTTTATTTATCCCAAGGGAAATTATTGTGCAACAAATGCCATACATACAACATAGAGGAAATTTCAAAATAAACATAAGATAAAAATAAGTTAAAAAAAATAAGATGGAATGAGGTGTATTACAGATAATAAATAAAGTGCAATGTTCATCAAGTAAAAACAAGTAAATAAAAACAGTGGAGAGAGGACCTCAGGTCCCTGTGCCTCCTCTGTCCATTTTACGACCCGATGGATCCATTGAAAAGTCTTATAGCCACCGGGAGAAAGGACTTCCTGTGGCGTTCCGTAGTGCATCTCGGTGCTAAAAGTCTGTTGCTGAAGCTGCTCCTGTATGAGGACAGCACGTGGTGGAGAGGGTGAGAGTCACTGTCCATGATGCTCTGAAGCTTGCACAACATCCTCCTCTCTGACACCACCACCAACCAATCAAGTTCCACCCCCAGGACAGAACCCGCCTTCCTGGTGATTTTATTGATTCTGTTGGTGCCGACTGCCCTCAACCTGCGGCCCCAGCATACGACCAGTGTGCGTACTGTGGCCTACCAGTCAAATAATCCATAATCCAGGACACCAGGGGAATGTCCACCTGCATCGCCGCCAGCTTCCTCCCCAGCACGGCAGGCCGGATGGTGTTGAATGCACTGGAGAAGTCAAAGAACATGACTCTCACAGTACTCCCTGGTCTGTCCAAGTGAGCGTAGGCACCGTGAAGCAGGAAGATGATGGCATCTTCTACCCCTAGATTTGGCTGGTAGGCAAACTGAAGGGGGTCCAGTGATGTTTTGACCAGGGGCTGAAGGTGTGACAGCACCAGCCTCTCCACGGACTTCATCAGGTGGGAAGTCAGCGCCACTGGTCTGTAATCGTTGGAGGCACTGGGGCGTGCCTTCTTCGGTACAGGAACCAGGCAGGATGTCTTCTACTGCACAGGGACCTTCTCCAGACTCAGGCTCAGGTTAAAGATGTACTGGAGGACCCCACTCAGCTGGGCAGCACATGTTTTGAGTACCCACTGTGCAGATGCGGTCGGGACCCACTGCTTTGCCTGGGTGGAGTCTGCACAGTTCACCGCTCACCTGCTCCACTGTGAAGTTCAGGGCGACGTGTCCTGAAGTGTTGGTATGGGGAGCTGATGAAGTGTTGTTGTTGTTGTTGTTACAGGGGGGAGCTGGTTGAGGTTGGAGGGAGAGCAGGTAAGGTGTTGCTGGAGAGGGTCGGTGGGGGAGTGGGGGACAGCAGGGCTGGAAGGTTGAAGGGGGAAGATGTAGAAGAACTGGGGGAGGGGTAGACTGGAGCCCTCATCAAATCTGTTGAAGAACAGATTCAACTCGTTGGCCTGGTCACGGTACCCCAATGGTAGGCACCCCTACCATTGTCTGTCTAGCAGTCTGACTGTAGCCACTTATGCTCCTCATTCCACTCCACACATCCTTCATGTTGTTCTTCTGAAGTTGATGTTCCAGCTGTAGCTGTCTTTACCCTGCTGGATCCTCTCCTTAAGTTCCCTCTGTACCCGTTTCACCTCCTCCCTGTCCCTGTTTCTGAAGGCCCTCTTCTTTCGAGGACCTTGATGTCTCTGGTGACCCATGGTTTGTTGTTGGGAAAACAGTGTACGTATGTGTTGGAACAACCTTATCCACACAAAAATTGATGTACCCTGTTATGCAATCCGTGAGATCATCAATGTCCTCCCCATGTGAATTACAGAGCACATCCCAGTCAGTAATTTCAAAGCAGCCCTGCAGAGCCTCATTGGTCTCCTGTGACCATCTCCTCACATTCCTAGTGTACACAGGCTGCCTCTGGACTAGAGGCTTATACAGGGCGGGAGGGCTATGGAGCTATATGCCTCCTTAACATTGGCATATAGCAGATCAATTGTCTAATTTTCCCTGGTTATACAGGCCACAAACTGCTGAAAAGTGGGCAGTGTCGCAACCAGAGTGACGTTGTTGAAGTCACCAGATATCGCGATGAATGGGTCCGGGTGCTGCGTCTGCAGTCTCGCGATGACTAAGTGGATGACGTCAGTCGCAAGCAACGTGCTGGTCGAGGGCGGAATGTAAACAACCAGGATAATTACATGGGAAAACTATCGGTAGATAGTACGGTCGTAGACCGCAAGCAATTCAATGTCCGGGCTACACATACGTTCTTTAACTGTGATATGTCCAGGATTACACCACTTGTGGTGTAAAACGTTAACGAGAATGGCAAGTCCCCCACCTTTCCTTTTGCCACTCTCCCTGTAATTCCTGTCCGCCCGTACCGTCTAAAAGCCGTCCACAGACACGTTGGAGTCTGGGATGTCCTCGTGTAGCCATGTCTCAGTGAAGCACAAAACACTGCTCTCACAATACACCCTCTGACTCCTCACCAAGGCTAGCTCATCCATCTTGTTAGCCAGCGATCTTACGTTTCCCATGGTGATGGAGGGAAGATAAGGCTTATAGCTCCTCCTCTTTCCACAGTGTTTCACTCCTCCTGCCTTACATCCCCTGTATCTCCTCCTCATCAGCTCCTTGGGGATTTCAGGTCTCTCCCGTGCCGACACATGCGGTTGAAGAGACAACAGCTGACTGTGTGTAAACAAAGGCTCCGCCCACGCCCTAATGTGGTGCAAAGGTGGAGACGCGGTGGAGTAAAAATGTCCCAAAGACGAGGAACACGGCGACAACTTTCCACAGCATCGTGGACATAATGCTAAACTATCTGACTGAAAACAAAACTGATCTAAAACCAAACTAAAAAGCAGGAAAAGAACAGAGCAACTGTTGCTTGCTGCCGCATCCACAGCGCCAAAACAGATGTCAGCCACACTCCAAGAAGGGGGCGCCGGGTCTGGAGCTCCATGGCCACATGCAGCAGCAGAGATGCAGGAGGGGAGAGGAGTGGGGAGAGGAGTGGGGAGAGGAGTGGGGAGGGGAGAGGAGGGAGGAGAGGAGTGGGGAGGGGAGGGGAGGGGAGTGGGGAGGGGAGAGGAGTGGGGAGGGGAGAGGAGTGGGGAGAGGAGTGGGGAGGGGAGAGGAGTGGGGAGGGGAGAGGAGAGGGGAGGGGAGGGGAGAGGAGTGGGGAATGGGGAGTGGGGAGGGGAGAGGAGTGGGGAGGGGAGTGGGAGAGGAGAGGGGAGGGGAGGGGAGAGGAGTGGGGAGGGGGAGAGGAGTGGGGAGGGGAGGGGAGGGGAGTGGGGAGGGGAGTGGGGAGGGGAGGGGAGGGGAGTGGGGAGGGGAGTGGGGAGGGGAGAGGAGTGGGGAGTGGGGAGGGGAGAGGAGTGGGGAGGGGAGTGGGGAGGGGAGAGGAGAGGGGAGGGGAGAGGAGAGGAGTGGGGAGGGGAGGGGAGGGGAGGGGAGGGGAGGGGAGGGGAGGGGAGGGGAGGGGAGGGGAGGGGAGGGGAGAGGAGTGGGGAGGGGAGGGGAGAGGAGTGGGGAGTGGGGAGGGGAGAGGAGTGGGGAGGGGAGGGGAGGGGAGTGGGGAGGGGAGTGGGGAGGGGAGAGGAGTGGGGAGTGGGGAGGGGAGTGGGGAGGGGAGAGGAGAGGGGAGGGGAGGGGAGAGGAGAGGAGTGGGGAGGGGAGGGGAGGAGGAGGGGAGGGGAGGGGAGGGGAGGGGAGGGGAGGGGAGGGGAGGGGAGGGGAGGGGAGGGGAGGGGAGGGGAGGGGAGGGGAGTGGGGAGGGGAGGGGAGTGGGGAGGGGAGAGGAGTGGGGAGGGGGAGTGGGGAGGGGAGGGGAGTGGGGAGGGGAGAGGAGTGGGGAGGGAGGGGAGGGGAGGGGGAGGGGAGGGGAGGGGAGTGGGGAGGGGAGTGGGGAGGGGAGGGGAGGGGAGTGGGGAGGGGAGTGGGGAGGGGAGGGGAGAGGAGTGGGGAGAGGAGTGGGGAGGGGAGAGGAGTGGGGAGGGGAGAGGAGTGGGGAGAGTGGGGAGGAGTGGGAGGGGAGAGGAGTGGGGAGAGGAGTGGGGAGAGGAGTGGGGAGGGGAGGGGAGTGGGGAGGGGAGAGGAGTGGGGAGAGGAGTGGGGAGGGGA
Source organism: Muraenolepis orangiensis (assembly GCA_027704905.1). Lineage (NCBI taxonomy): Eukaryota > Metazoa > Chordata > Actinopteri > Gadiformes > Muraenolepididae > Muraenolepis > Muraenolepis orangiensis. The sequence continues at coordinate 32,692,040 of CM051003.1, forward strand.
GTGGGGAGAGGAGTGGAGTGGGGAGAGGCGTGGGGAGGGGAGAGGAGTGGGGAGGGGAAGAGAGGAAAGGTGAGAAGAAGAGAGGAGACAAAAGAGGATTGGGAGGAAAACGGGGAAATGAGGAGCAGAGAGAATAGGAGGGGGAAGGGAGGAGAGTAGACAAGAGGGGAGCAAATTAAATGAGAGGAGTGAGAGGTCAAGAGTTCAGGAGAGAGTTCCCAAAGAACCATCCTGCAGGCATCATGCCTTCACAGACACACAATACTCCCCATTGTACCAATCAGTAGCACCGATGGTGCAGTTGTTAATGACGGTCTTTGACCACACTGTACTATAGAATTAAAGCACAGGCGGCGGTACCCGACACATTAACATTAGTCCACGGATCCTCACCACTAAATTAATTCAGACAGATTCTAGATGAAGGGCGCACTGGTTCAACCACAGACAGTTTTGCCACAGTGCCCAAAACAGTGTACGAGGGGCCCACCAGAGTTAAGAGAACTTGGAAGAATATGATGAAGAGGGACTGAGGACAACAAGTTACCCCAGAGCATATTAAAGGAGCGAGCGAGAAGTGAAAGAAGCAGTAGTGAGAAGCAGAGAGGAGAGGACTAGGAATGTGAAAATTCAGACAGAAACAGAGTGATGCCACAACATGGCTTTCAGGAGGTGCAGAGAGAGAGAGCGAGCGAGAGCAAGAGAGAGAGCGAGCGAGAGTGAGCGAGCAAGAGCGAGAGTGTGATAGAGAGAAGCGAGACTGCTTGAGTGTTTTTTAACACTGCTGTTTCTGGAGAAGGGGTGTGAAAGCACACCCACGGGGGTACACACGCACACACACACACACACACACACACACACACACACACACACACACACACACACACACTACCCTAAACAAACAGCATGGAGTCATGCATTCATCAGAGACAGTAACCTAGGCTTCCATCAGAGATTCATCACCATCTCTATTTATAAAGCCCACAGCAGACCACACGTCCACTCTATACCCTCTACTGCCACCTTCCCATTTCTCCATGAGTAGAAGAAGTGTGTTTTGGAGTTTTGGTTTAGTGTGTTTTTTTACCGTTTTATGTGAGGGGGTCGGATAGAAAATAAAAATAAAATATCCGGTTTAAACCTGATATTTCTTCCTACTCACCAGGATGGGGAGGAGGAAGAGGAGGAAGAAGAGGAGGATGGAGAGGAGAAGGAGGGAGAGGATGGGGAGGAAGAGGAGAAGGAAGGGGATGGGGAGGAAGAGGATGGGAAGAAAGAGGATAGAGAGGAGGAGGAGGAGGAAGAGGAAGATAATGAGGAAGAGGAGGAAAAGGAAGAGGAGGTGGAGGATGGGAGGAGGTGAGGGTGGGGAGGAGGAAGAGGATAGAAAGGAGGAAGAAGAAGAGGATGGGGAAGAAGAGAAGGAATTGGAAGATGAAGAGGAGGAAGAGGAAGAGAAAAAGGAAGAGGAGAAGGAGGAGGTAAAGGAAGAGAAGGAGAAAGAGGTGGAGGAGGAGGAGAAGGAGGAGGATGGCAAGGAGGAGGAAGAGGATGGGGAGAAAGAGGAATAGGATGGGGAGGAAGAGGATGGGGAGAAGGAGGAATAGGATGGGGAGGAGGAAGAAGAGGCTGGGAAGGTGGAGGAGAAGGAGTAGACAAACACGCAGAATGTTCAAAGTTTCATATTATTTTTGTCCATACTAAAACATTCATTTAGATGCCGATTTTGCATTTCTTCAAAGGCAGTTTTGAAATGGAAAAAATATATTTGTGGGCCAACCCCCAAATAGGTTGATATTTTACTTTTTTTGAAACGTACCAAGAAAAGGAACTTTCTTTGCTTGCTTGTTGTGTCTTTATCTCCTCTCCCGGTTTACCCAATTCATCCACATTCATTTTAGGCACAACAAAATAAATACATATTTGCAGGGGGGCAAACACACACACACCGCTACTACTACTACTACTACTTCTACAACACTATTGACACCTTTAAAAAAAAAAGTATAATAAATATAAATATATGTTGTTCAATTGAAGAAAATGTGAGTATTGATTAGATTAGAGAGTTTCATTAATCTACTTTCACTGAACAAAAAACTAAATTAGTTGTTAGTGGCAGCAAACCATTAAAGAATAATGAACATAAAATGTTAAATTAGAAAATGACCAGAAATGTATACATTTAAACTGCCATTAGTCGACTCATTGACCAAAAAGAACAACTAAACTGCTAATTAATCTTACAAACAATCTGATAGCCTCTTCCAATATCCTGTTTAGACCCACTTTCACAACATTCATTCTTGACTAATGACAGCAGTTGGCAAACGGGTTTCCACTGCAGTACACTAAGCGGTTAACACTGAGCATTTTACACTGAGCGGTTCACACCGAGCGGTTCACACCGAGCGGTTCACACCGAGCGGTTCACACCGAGCGGTTCACACCGAGCGGTTCACACCGAGCGGTTCACACTGCATGGTTTACACTGAGCGGTTTAAATTAAGCAGTTCACACTGAGCGGTTCACACTGAGCGGTTCACACTGCATGGTTTACACTGAGCGGTTTAAATTAAGCAGTTCACACTGAGCGGTTCACACTGAGCGGTTCACACTGAGCAGTTTTCACTGAGTGATTTACTCTAAGCGGTTAACACTGAGCGGTTTAGACTGAGCGGTTTAAAACTAAGCAGTTCACACTGAGCGGTTCACACTGAGCGGTTCACACTGAGCATTTTAGACTGAGCGGTTCACACCGAGCAGTTCACACTGAGCGGTTCACACTGAGCGGTTCACACTGAGTGGTTTATACTAAGTGGTTTACACTGCATGGTTTACACTGAGCGGTTTTAAAACTAAGCAGTTCACACTGAGCGGTTCACACTGAGCAGTTTTCACTGAGTGATTTACTCTGAGCGGTTCACACTGAGTGGTTAATACTGCATAGTTTACACTAAGCGGTTCACACTGAGCAGTTTTCACTGAGTGGTTTACTCTGAGCGGTTTCACACTGAGTGTTTACACCGGATCCTGATCACAGGTTTTGTATATTGTAATTGTGCACCTTTGTTCAGTGTACCTACCGGACAGGTGGTCCCAAAGGTGACCCCGCCCCCTTTGTTTGTGTGTGTTTTTGACTGTGTACTGTTGAGCGATTTGTTTGTGAGTATTTTTTCATGGCAACAGTTGGTTCACTCAGTGAGTCGTCAATATGTCTATATGTCGAGAGACTGGAGCACTTTTTCCTGGCAAATGACGTTGCAGGCGAGGCGAAGAAAAGGTCTACACTAACAGTGTGTGGGGCTAGGACGTACAAGTTAATACGCAATCAAGCCACACCACGGAAGCCAAGGGACATCAGATTCGGGGACCTGGTGCAGAATCACTACAACCCAAAGCCATCTGTAATTGTTTAGTGTTTCAAGTTTCACAGTCATTCTCGCAAGCCAGAAGTTTTCAGTGGCAGCATGTGTGGGGGAGCTCAGACAATTATCAGAATACTGCGAGTTTGGAGCTGTATTGGACAATATGCTACGTGACAGGTTAGTATGGTGGTATTAAGAACGACGGCATGCATGCGATTGTTGGGAGAAGATAAACTAACTTTCAGAAAGCTTTGGAGGCGTCTCAAACAATGGAAACGGCCACAAATAACACCAAAGACTCAATTCAAAAAGCTAATGGGGCTGTGAAGCTATGTGCCGTTCATCACTTGTACAAGGAGAAAACGGGTAAGCCCTTAAAGTCCGTAGAATGGTACCAGTGTGGAGGTGCCACATTTAGAAAACAACTGTGGGTTCAAGGATGCTGTGTGTCATAACTGTCAGAAAAAGGGCCACATTGCCCAAAAGTGCAGAAAAAAGAGTGGGGTAAATCAAAGCCCAAGATGAGCACATCACCTGCAGAGTGTGGAGCCTGAGGTGTTCCTTTAACACGTTTAACCCCAGGGCTGAGCCCATCCATGCAACACTGAAGATTAATGGGAAAAGCTAAGAAATAAGGTGGACACGGGTGCCTCAGCCTCAGTGTTTAGTCAAGACACCTACAGTGTGCTGTTAAATGTGCCTCTGTCCCCGAGGAGGGCAAAGAATGGAAACCATCAAAGACACATGTCTTTGCGGTGAACATTTAATCAAAGGTTAGCTAAACACTGAGTATTTTAATTGTTGTATTTTCAGTCATATCTTTACGTAATCATTCTGACATGGTTTGTTTCCGTGGACCGACTGAAACCAACTTCAGTGGACATTATGTTATATTAACCTAGCAATCAAGAGTACTTGAAACGTGTTCTATTTTAATAATACTAGGGCCGCAATATGTTTATATACAATTTTTGCAGATTATTGCTTGAAATGAAATGTCTGGGTTTGTGTAACAGCGATGTTAACTTCTACCTCTGTTTAAGACCTTCCCTTTTCAATGGCCCCGCTGTTCCCGTTTGTGCATGTGGGAATTTTTTTTATTGTGCACAACCTTGTGATAAATCTCCCCGGGGTGCACTCCCTGCACTAGGGCCAAAATTACCTCATTTTTCACAAGCGCACGAAGCGCCACCGCTAACTTGTAGCCTATAAAGAAGAGCTCTGACACCTTTAGACAGCAGCCAGTCATGGGAGGGGTTTAAAAAAGTACAAATAAATAAAAATAAAATCAGCTTTGTGCACGGAGAGACTTTCCCCACGGTAGAAGATGCACTAAGCTTGTATGAGTGCTGCAGCATCTGCAGCCATCGTCTGGAAGCCACTGTAACAGGCCGCGTGTCTCCATTGTCATTGCAAGTTAACTTGAGTAAGCTTGTTTGTCGACACATGTGTGAGCATATTGACGGAGCTATCCCCTTTCACTATAATAGTCAGTGTTTTGCATGTGTTGCACTTGGCTGCTTCTAACCACACTATAAGCCCCTGTTTTCCTTTTGCCAATTGCTCCGACATTGTTATCCCTAGTTTACTTTGTGCATTGGCTGTGAGGTTAGTCTCTCGCTTGTTACAGCAACAGAGATAATGATGGAGGCATCGATAGGGTCAAAGTTCAACAATGTTCGCCTCCCACTTCCATCTGTAGTTCTGACAGAGGCTCAAATGCAGCCCAATAGGGCGTACGCTCATCAATTATCTAGTTATGATTTGAACATTGTACAGTTGAGAAGTTATCAATCTAACACAGTTGGCCTAACAGTCTCTCCCTCTCTAATATGATCTATCTCCCTCATCTCATACCTCAATGCATGACTCCATGCCGTTTGTTTATAATAAGGGTAGTGTGTGTACCCCAGTGGGTGTGCTTTCACACCCCTTCTCCAGAAACAGCAGTGTTAATATATTTCTCTCTCTCTCTCTATTAAAAGGAAGTCAAAAATGAAAAGCAACGTGTGAAACCAACTGTGAGATTAAACCAAGTCCTTCACACACACACACACACACACACACACACACACACACACACCACACACACACACACACACACACACACACACACACACACACACACACACACACACACACACACACACACACACCACACACACACACACACACACACACACACACACACACACACACAATAACTTGGCCGGTTGTAATTAAAAAGCACACTTTGGTTATTGCAATGTGCTAATGAGTGAAATACACATTTGACATGCATATTTATAATTAAACGTCAGACTCAAAACTCATACTTACACACAGCTACACTCAGTCCATCTCCAAACTAAGCTGTATAGGAAGTGAGTCTATAAATACTGTATATATACATATTTAGATGTATCCGTTTCAGATCAAAAACAATCTGTGGCCACTCGTCACACAAAAAATACATTTTAGATAACAATCTTGGATGTGATTTTGTTCAGGACATTGTGAAACGAAAGTCTGAATTTACATTGACAAGATTACCGACGAGGAAAAGTATTGGGGACGTGAGTGTGACGGTAGTCTTGAGATGAAAAACACGTCAAGTTTTACGTGAAGAGGAAATACAACCGCTGACATTCTACAGTAAAATACCATTGGCGGCACCAACCGAAGGGAATAATTAAATATCCACTTGAACATTTACCATCGGCAGAATGAAAAAGGGGGCCTAGAGTCGGCTGCCCAGAATCCTTTTCAAACTGTATTTATATATTAAAGTATATTTAGGCTGTATGTTTAAGAAGCACAGTTTCACATCTTAAGTGTTATACTACGAGCAGTTGACAAAGTATGTACTTCAATTGCAATGCATTTTTATTATTCATGCTTCCTGTGACTTTAAGATACCCCTGGAGTCAAACCAGGGCATAAGCGCTGTGGTATAGTTCATGCTACCACTGGACTTACCTGAGATTTACGATGAACGTGAAAATGTAGAACCTTGTGGCTAAACATCGCACAATATAGTCCTGTGGTCACTATCAATCAAAAAAGGATATTACATCTCAGTGGTTTGAAATAAATGTCATTGTGTGTGTGTACATATATTTAATGACATATTGCATTTAAACTTTCCATGTGTCACATCGTGTCAGAGTAAAAAACTGCAATGACAAGAAAAGAAAAACGATTATAAAAACCAATAACAACCTAATCTAATGAGGAAAAGCTCAGGAGCACAGAATTAGCATATTGATCAGCTTATTGAAGAAAGACAGCCAAGTGCAGAGCTGGATCTCTCCATCCAAGCCTCTACCACACTCCAACACACCTCCTGCTTGCCTGGAGGAAACAGGCTGCCCAGCCCACAAAGCTCAAAGTAATTGAGTTTTGTTTTTCCAAACGTGTTTATGATGCGCTAACACGGTTATCAGAGCTAAAGTTCTACTGTTTAGATTATGATTATGAATTACTGCAGTTGCCCCCGGTATCCAAACTCTGGCACCATGTGCGGTCGTGAGTGAACAGTAATCTCCTCTAAACACATGTGACACGGGCTGTTGTAGTCAAGAATCAAGCCTTGATGATCAGCAGGCGGGGAGACGCACCAAGACCAGTGGCTCCCAAACCTTTTCTGCAGGGGCCCTCTTTTGTAGACAGAAATATATCAGCCCCCCCCAACCTACATGCAACCACATAAAGACGCTCTCAGACATCCTTTGCTTTCATACTCCTATAGAATTGATTTAAAACATTGTCTCTAATTAATACAGAACTGCAATGGCAAATCAAGTAAAAAGCAAAGCAAAGCAAATCAAGCCACCTTTAGGATATCACATAATTTATATTTAGCCTTATAGTATTGTTCATATTGTTCAATTAATACTGTGGGAGTGAATGGGGAGTAAGTATAGAAGTATTCTCTTCTACTTGTAACACAATTTAAACTTGAATCTTGAATCTTGTATAAATGAGTGCTGAAAAGATTAGCCAAGTAATCAAATAGTTAATAGTATGTCTACATGTATATATTTATATACAGTATATATATGAAAAATCTATATCTTTTTTTATTTGATTAATTTCATAAAAAAATTATTAATTATGAAGACATATACATTGTATGTAGTATAAATTACTGCTGAAACAATTAGCAGAGTAATCAAATAGTTGATAGTATTCCTACATTTTTTGGGGTTATTTATTCAGTTACCAACATTTGCACACATTTTGTAATGGCTTGAGAGACTAAAATACTATCAAATATAACGATCAATACCTTTGGTTTTCCTTGGCTGCTCTTCAGGCTGCTTGTAAATTGTAATGGACACATGCCGTTAATTATGACATCTCGCAGACTAAATGATTAATGGAGGAAATTTGGAATGGAGGAATCAATAAAAATGATTGTTCATTGCTCTGAGCGGATACAAAACTGCTGCAAAAAGTAATAAGAAATCAGAAAGAACCACACACACAAACAGGTGTACACACACATATCAATTCAATTTAAACCAAAGCGATGAGGTTCTGGGGACATGACGTCTACGTGTTCCGCTAATATCCCACCTGGGACTCGCACCGCATGTTATTGGGTCCTATCTCATCAAGCTATCCTCCAGGGTCCCGGTCTAAACATGTAGGCATCCTTACTGCGTGTTATAATACATTATGTATTCCCATACGTGATCTAGTAGTGTGTGTGTGTGTGTGTGTGTGTGTGTGTGTGTGTGTGTGTCCCCTTAGCGGTTCAAGTATTTGCAATTATATTATTAATGCTAAAATGTTTCAGTGTTGTTTGTGGCCCAGCAGAGAGTCACTATGAAAAAAAATTTGATTTATAATTGTCTCTGTTTACAAAAGTCTAATATCTGTCCTTTTCCCCTGCTGGTGTGTTTATGGCTTTCATTATCTGGCTTAACACACACACACACACACACACACACACACACACACACACACACCACACACACACACACACACACACACACACACACACACACACACACACACACACACACACACACACACACACACACACACACACACACACTTGTGTTTAAAGATGAACCAATCATAAATGGGTGTATATAGCTGAGGAGTAAATGCATGTTTGACTCCATACCTCTACCTACAGTTTACACATAACACCTATATATATATATATATATATATTAATCTTCAACTGTTGATATAACTGCACACCCCTGCTCACTACCTGCTGTATATCAATTAATATATATTTATATTGTTGATACAACTGCATACCCCTGCTCACTATCTGTTGATATAGATATATAGATATAGATATATATATATATACACACACCTATAATTCTGCACATATCTCATACCTACTCAATAAGTTATTTTATACCTGTTTTTATACCTAGTAGACTGTTTTTACATCTCATTTAACCACTGTACATTATATATTACTATGCACTTTACTGTAACATTTACACTCTGGTTAGACGCCAAATGATGTCCGCTGTACTGTACATTGGCCCTGGTGCCAACGCCATGTGACCCCCCCCCCCTACTGAGTTTCCATCTCCAATGGCAACCCTCCTGGCGTCCTCCCACAGCGGCCCCTGTGATTGGCTGACGGGGGTCGCCTTATTAATAACTACGCCGAGTGGTCGGACTTACCTGCCCTGATTAATGTGTTTTCCTCCATGCCAATTAAACGCTGATTACGCAAATGAACAACTCCTGTGGCCTCAATAATTACCAAGTGATCACACAGGGACAGTTGTTAATGCCATGGGACTGGAAACATGCACATATGTCCACATGCCTCAGTACTCAACAGGCTATTTGTACCCCGGTGCTCCGTTGAAGGGAAAGGCTGCCGGGCCCGACAGTTGCTGTAAACCTTTAGTGCTTCAAACTGCATGAGGCCTAGGGTAGAGTTACTGACCGCATTCAACCAAGCGCTCTCCATTTCACTTAGACACACACACAAAGAAACACACGTGCGCATTGTGTGCGCGCACACACACACAAACTACCACATATTCTCTTTCTCCATCTCTCTCTCTCTATTACACACACACAAACTACCACATGGTTTCCATCTCTCTCTGTAACATATACACACACAAACTAAGACCAACAACAGCATGCGCATACACTAAGCCAAATTCTCCACTGTTTCTGTGTGTGTGTGTGTGTGTGTGTGTGTGTGTGTGTGTGTGTGTGTGTGTGTGTGTGTGTGTGTGTGTCCCAGGCAGACAGCTGGTGCCAAAGGGCAGTAAAGGCCTCCCCCCCCCCCCCCAACTACCAACTGCACCCACCAGTCAACTTAAGGACGGGTGTTTTTTTTTTTAGGTTTCTTCGTTGCCTCCGTCTCTCTCCGCCTCCTCTCACACGTGTGTGGGCCACTCAAGCTGTTTAACGCTTTAGCTCAATTGTATTCGACCAGAAAATGAATTGTGTGTGTGTGTGTGTGTGTGTGTGTGTGTGTGTGTGTGTGTGTGTGTGTGGTGTGTGTGTGTGTGTGTGTGTGTGTGTGCGTGTGTGTGCGTGTGCCACCACAGCACCACGGTGACTCGAGGGGGCCTTGCATAATGTATATTTGCACACTGCCAGCTCATTTAAATATTTCCTCAATAATGGGCTGAAATAAAGTGATCATAATCCTCACTGAGTTGCAGCGTCACTACGAGGATGCTTCCTATGAAAAGGAGCGTCGTGTTGTCAATGTTGCCGTGCCAACACCGCGAACAGCCTTTCCCTGACTCCATTCAGATGTGAAAATGTTGTTTTTGTGAGCGACGCCTGCTTTCTGCGTTTGTGTGCAGCGGTGTGCCTGCGGTTGTGTGCGTTACAGAGGCCCAGCTGTATCATTATGCACGCTAATTCGATTTTGAATAGTGTTGGACAGAGAGGAGGCCATCAGCTGACTTAAGTGAGAGTATGGACGCAACCATGTGTGAGAGAACAAGAGAGAGACACACACACAGACACAGAGAGAGAGAAAGAGAGATAAGTGAGACACAGAGAGAGAGAGATAAGTGAGACACAGAGAGAGAGAGATAAGTGAGACACAGAGAGAGAGAGATAAGTGAGACACAGAGAGAGAGATAAGTGAGAGAGAGAGAGAGAGAGAGAGAGAGAGAGAGAGAGAGAGAGAGAGAGAGAGAGAGAGAGAGAGTGAGAGAGATGGACAAAGAGAGATATGGACAGAGAGGGAGAGATGGACAAAGAGAGAGATGGACAGAGAGGGAGAGATGGACAAAGAGAGAGCGAGAGGTGAACAGAAAGTTTAGAAAGAAACAAGCCAGAGGGGGTGGCAGGTGGGAGGGCAGTCATTAAAAAACCCTCTTAAATCCCTCGTATCACTTCATCCTGGGAGCTATAGCAACTTACAGGAGATGGGGGAATACTTTCATTTAGTTAGTTAGTTTTCCATTAAGTATAAATATTAGCTACAGATCCACACAGAGATGTCAAGTGTACAAACTTCTCAACGCCCATCTTATCCCGAAAGATGTCTCTAATACAGCATGTATGCATGGCATGGCTTTTACAAGTCAGTTTGGTAAATATGTGTATGTAAGTGTGTGGGTTTGTGTGTAAGTTGACTTTCTTTTGAGACTTTTCCACTGAGAATATATGATAAGACATTATTCCAGTCTGTTTAGTTGTAGTAGGCATGGCACTGCTTTCAAGTCAAGTCAAGTCAAGTTTATTGTCACTTCACAGTTTATACAAGCATAAGCAATGAGTGAAAATCTTATGTGCAATACCCGACGACAGACCGCAGTCAAATAGGATAAAAGTAAAAAAGTACAAAACTTTTACTCATCTGAAAGGACTTGATTAGTTAATTAGTAAATGATCAAGTAGCCTATTGTTTTAATTACTCAATTACTCAATTACTACCACACCCACACACACACAGTACTCAAAGTGCACAGTCACAGGTAGGCTGCTAATGAGACTGTTGGAGTGTGTGAGCTCATGATTGGAAGGAAGGGAAGGTCCTTAGAGTGAAGAAGTGGAGGATGAGATAATGTCACAGCCCAGCTACAGACAGGAGTAGCTCCACTGGTGCTCAAGATTCTTTGTTTTTGCCTTATGTAACAATGGAATGCTTACTCCCATTTATTCCCATGTATTGCTGGGGCGAGGGGATCTCTAGAAAATACAGAGCCAACGCAATATGCGCGTGTGTGTATATATACCGTTTATATATGGACATTCTTTGACCGGTTTATGTTTAGCTTAGTATTTTAATAATTAAATACATTCGAGTGTCATGAGGATTGCTATATGGGAATGGGGAGTAAGCATTACATTGTACTTGTTGCATATATGGCAAATCAAAATCTTGAATCTTGACTATCATTCAATTCAAGATTCTATATGTTTAATAAGTACGATGCTTACTCCCGAATTCCCTCCATCAGTATAAATTCCTACAACCATATTATACTTTTTTATTATACTACTATACTATAACAATACTGTACAAAATAAAAAAAACAATTAAGTGACTGACGGCTGATATAAAGTGCCAGTAGTGCAGCAGCATCATGAAAACAATAAAAGCATTCTGATACAGACATGTGGCGTTGCTCAGTAGTGAGGTAGGATTTCAAAATGTATCGTGCTTCCGGATCACTTGGATTAGATATTAGACGGCAACTCAGGAATCACAGAGCTTGCAGTTTGGTTTTTGTTCTGAGGCTTCCGTTGAGTCTCATCCTGGGTGCCTGGCGCTTTGTCTGCTCTTTAGATCCATGGATCGGAACCGCCTTGAATGCAATGAAGAAAATGGGACACTGGCAGCATTCACACCTTTGGTACGCAGAGGAATCCAGCCAGATCATGCTTCTGAGAACGCTGTCAAACTCTGAAGAGTAAAAGCAGGGCCATGCACTCTACAACTACAACATATTATATACGTAATTATTGTGTACAGTATTGTGTAGTGTTGTATAAGTTTAGTACATAGTATAGCATAGTGTTAAATTATAGGAAATTCATACTGCGGGAGGGAACACACACACACACACACACACACACACACACACACACACACACACACACACACACACACACACACCACACACACACACACACACACACACACACACACACACACACACACACACACACACACCACACACACACACACACACACACACACACACACACACACACACACACACAACACACACACACACACACACACACACACACACACACACACAGCAATGATAGTGGCAGTAATCAGCGTGTCTGACATTTACAACAATTACTGAAGCCCCACACTAACGCAAGGCTCTTCAAAACATCACACAATGTTACCAGGTCTTCTAATGAAGCACACGTCAGATATCGGCCCTCAGACTATTTACGTTAGTCTGCCTGTGGACTATTTTGTCTGGTACAAAATCTGCTTTTGAAAAGGGTCTGGCTACCGGGATACCTCAGGAAACAGACATACACACATATACACATATACACACACACACACATACACACACACTTAATCTGTTGCATGAACTAAACACTATATTTGATATATTCACACCACATGTTTGCATTATGCATGTCCCACTTTATGGTCCACTTTACATTGAGTTGAGTGAAAAGGCAATGGAGGTGGCTGATGTTTTATAAAAAAAAAAGTCATAAACAGCAGTTCCACTGTTTCCAACTAAATGGATGAGGTATTGGAGGTGAGGTAATAGACTAGTGATAACCGGTTATGACGGACAGGCAACCTCAAGTGCTTTCAATTCCTGACCAGCTCACCATCCAACAAGCCGATCAGAATCCATCCCCTTGACACAAATCAGGTGCTCAGGTCTGACCTCCTGTGTTGGCATGGCAACCATGCCCCCGCCCCCCCCCCTCCCCCCCATCACCACCAGCTGGAGAACAATTTCAGGTTGTTGACCCGTTTTTCCGTTGGTCCTCGTCGGTGCCAGAACGTGTTTGTATCCATCACTCCTGCGCCGGCATCGTCAAAAATATTTCAATCCCACTTTCCCCCGGAGGAAAACAACAAATCAGGCCAGTCGATATGCTTCGTCTTTTGTTTTTCACAACAAAATAAGACCACTTCCATCGTTCTTTAAGGGTCGGAGGAGGTGTGTGCTCTGGTTTTCCCCTCATAAGCATAAAATCTATGTTTGCAGCACAACTTTCTTATTGGGTCTAATCAGGTTACATGTTGTTATTGTGGGAAATCAAGTTGTAAATGACCTAATACAACCGACACATTTCAAGCTAAAACAGGAATCAATTTGATGGGAACCGCCAAAGGCCTAATAGGGAACTAGGCTGAGACGTTCTTTAATTGTTATTTCAGCTTAATACGCTTTTAATTAAATTTAAATGAACAACAAACGTTGTCATATTTCAACTACAATATACCACAATCTGATTAGCATGCATGGGGCCATATCAGCAAGAAATATTTGTAACACTAAATCATGTGTGAGACCAACTGGAAACATTAAAGTCACCAGTTGATGAATTTACATTGAATGAAACCACCCACCCACCCACCCACACACAGAATGTGAAAATGGATTGAAGACTGTAGCAGAAAGATGAGATGAAGTGATTTTAATGACAAAACACATGGTGAAAAACACATGTGTTTTTGTTTGTGCATATGTGCTTCATTCGTGCATGTGTGTGTTATGAAACATCTCATAGAATACCATTAAAGTGCCAGTATAAAAACAAGCAAACAGGATAATTGGGTGCTTTCATTGTATTTGTTGTTTGCGTTTTTCTCTTTGCATTCAGCAGATGAAGGGAGTCCTATGAGAGAAGACACACAAAAACACACAGAATAGTTTGCCTCACAAACTATAATATTCTGTCACAAAGGAAATGTGTTGATGTTTGTCAATGTACAAGGGTTTGAATTGCCTTGTGTGTGTGAATAATGATATGAATGCTTCAGCCCCGCCTCATCCCCAATTATATAGAGTGGAGGAGGGAAATAAACCAAACAGAGGAATGTGAAGTGGAGGAGTAACAGGAGAGAGAGAGAGCGAATGAGAGCAAGAGAAACCGGTGCACATCCATGTGGGGGACCAACAGACAGTGAATGAGGTATGGTTAGCCTACATCCAGCAGGGGGAGGCCACTGACCCGGTGAAGGTGGCTGCGGTCAGAGAGTGGCCGATGCCCTCCACCATCAGCATGCTGCAAAGCTCCCTGGGGTTCTGGCCTCTTACAACGGCTGCTTTGTGAGAGTCTTGGCCACCATCCCACCAGCCCGCTGCACCACCTCGCCCACAATTCCCTTGAAACTCCTGGACGCCTCAGACGACCAGGCCGATGTCGAGGACGGTCCGAACATTTACAGGACTGTGTGTTGGGTAATGGGGTGGTCGGGGACGACTGACCCCTCAGGTGGAGGCTATGTAGTGACCACCAGGTCCTACGACCCACTCTCTCTTCTTGTTCTTCTTGAGTTCTTGGCGTGTTTTCTATTGCTAACGAGTTCAGAGCTCTTTGGATGTCACATGAATGACATATTTTGATTTCAAAGCGACGAATGTCTCAACAAAAAAAAAGCGACTTGTGTTGCAGGTACGGTGTCTGCAGATGCCACTGCATACTTTGCTAGACGAACATGCAGTCAAGGATCAGGGGTAGGAATAAATGGTGAGGGTGGATAGAGGGCCGGATCGGAGCCACAAACATACTGTCCTCCTTGTCCTCCATGAGAGGCCTTCCCCTCTGTTCTTTTGAATGATATGCCTGTTCATACGTTGACTTAGCTGGAGGCCTATGATCTTTTCAATGCCTTGCTCTTAGTTTTGGCTGAGTCACCTGCAGAATGAAGGAACTCTATAATATGAAACCTGTGTGTGAGGCCACAGCTACTTCAGTTAATTGGGCTCTGGATAAATGCCTTCCTGTAAAGCATTGCAGTCACACAGCAAACTGGTTGCTGAGACATTACGGTCAAATAGAAGTACGATGGAAAATAATTCTGACTCTCGGTCTAACCGAGAACAATGAAGTCTGTGTTTTTAATGGAAATTTAACATACTACTAGAAAAATGGATGAAAAAACACATTCCTGCTGTGGTATGTTTGGTATCATCAAGTGTGACACAGCACATTAAGACCGACTGAGAACTTGTAATCTACTGTGGATGACAGCAAACTGTGGCATGTGTTTGGCCAATGATTAGAGAGAAGCACCTCCCAAATGTATTTGCATATGGGTCTAAAGACTCCTGATATCCATGTTGAGAGCTGTAGTCCAATGAGACAATGAGCTGCATAATCTATTCAGCCTGTCTTCAAATGTAGAATAGAGAACCAACCATTCATCACTAGTGATGTGCATGTGCTTGTTTGTTTGCATTGCATACAGGCAAAAGACAAGATAAGAAATATAAGACATTTTCAAAAGTATATTGTGCAAAAAACGACTTGCACTGATAAACGTGTGAGTTAAAATCTCTGAAAGTTGAAGTGCTCCAATCACTCAGGCTTGAGTCACTCAATCACTCAGGCTTGAGTGATTGGAGTCAGAAACGCAAAATTGTAAGTACACCAGACTGGTGCACTTAATGAAAAATTATATTTTTCCTCTCAGGTAGGCAACAATCCACCCACAATCACCCTCACCACCCCTCTCATCACCACTCCCTCTCATCACCACCCCCACCCCCACTCACCACCACCCCTCTCATCCCACTCCCTCCTACCCCACAATCACCCTCACCCCCCCCTCTCATCCTCACCCCCCACCTCTCATCCCACTCCCTCCTACCCCACAATCACCCTCACCCCCCCCCCCACTCACCCCCCCCTCTCCTTCCCCACAATCACCCTCACCCCCCCCCCCCACTCACCCCCCCCCCTCTCCTTCCTACCCCACAATCACCCTCACCCCCCCCCCCCCCACTCACCTACCCCCCTCTCATCCCACAATCACCCTCACCCCCCCACTCACCACCCTCTCCCTCCTACCCCACAATCACCCTCACCCCCCCCCCTCTCCTTCCTACCCCACAATCACCCTCACCCCCCCCCCCCCCCACTCACCTACCCCCCTCTCATCCCACAATCACCCTCACCCCCCCACTCACCACCCTCTCCCTCCTACCCCACAATCACCCTCACCCCCCCCACTCTCCTTCCTACCCCACAATCACCCTCACCCCCCCCCCCCCACTCACCTACCCCCCTCTCATCCCACAATCACCCTCACCCCCCCACTCACCACCCTCTCCCTCCTACCCCACAATCACCCTCACCCCCCCCCACTCTCCTTCCTACCCCACAATCACCCTCACCCCCCCCCCCCCACTCACCTACCCCCCTCTCATCCCACAATCACCCTCCCCACTCACCACCCTCTCCCTCCTACCCCACAATCACCCTCACCCCCCCCACTCTCCTTCCTACCCCACAATCACCCTCACCCCCCCCCCCCCCACTCACCTACCCCCCCTCTCCTTCCTACCCCACAATCACCCTCACCCACCCCCCCCCCCACTCACCTACCCCCCTCTCCTTCCTACCCCACAATCACCCTCACCCCCCCCCCCACTCACCTACCCCCCTCTCATCCTCACCCCCCACTCACCACCCCCCCTCTCCCTCCTACCCCACAATCACCCTCACCCCCCCACTCACCACCCCCCCTCTCATCACCACTCCCTCCTATTCCAATCACCCTCACCCACCACCCTGGTTGCTAGGGGCAGCGAGCGAGAGCTAGAGAGGCAGAGAGCAAGAGAGGCATAGAGCGAGAGAGAGGCAGAGTGAGAGAGAGAAAGCTATACACTTTGCCCAAGGCTATTTATTTAACACACACACACACACTTATATCAAGATTTACTTTCAAAGATTTGGATTATTAGTTTTTGCAATGATCCCCCCCCCTGCACATGCACAAACACACAGGCCTAGACACAGCCAACTGACATGATTTGTTCATTCCAGTGACAGACATGAAACATGTTGAGGAGTTGTCCTCTTCCTTCTGACAAAAATGACATTGATCACACCCTAACAGCCTCCCTGGGCCTCCACCACCTCTCTACCTTGCACCATCGTCTGTCTGTCTGTATGGAAAATGCTGGTTTTCAGGATGCTTGTAAATAAAGACTACCAATACATTTTTGAAAATTGCATCCAACAGTTGCAGAAAGCGTGGCACAGCAAAGCACCCCACAAATAAAAAAGCTTTAGCCTGACTGAAGTTGCTGCACAAGTGTTGGAATAAAACCGCCTTTTATGCCCCAGTCAAAACACAGCCGAGCAGAAATCAGGGGGATTGCTAATGAGTTTGTTATAGCCTGGTCAAAGAAAAGACACTTAGCGGGTGGGTGTGAGAGGAAAAAAACAACGAGAGCTACGGAGAGAACAAGATAAGAGAGGGATAGAGCAAAGGAATCAGGTCACATCTTTGCAGCAGTGAGGTCGACGAGTGATAATTAGTAAGATGAGGCTACTAATGTAATCTCCTAATTACAATGCGACAAAGATAATCTGCAAATTCACTCGCACTTTCCGACACTGATAAGTGTCTGGACGGTGTGCAGAGTTTCCCTGCCAACCGACAGAAGATCCTTACAAGTCTGCACACACACACACACACACACACACACACACACACACACACACACACACACACACACACACACACACACACACACACACACACACACACACACACACACAACACACACACACACACACACACACACACACACACACACACACACACACACACACACACACACACACACACCACACACACACACACACACACACACACTATCTCCCAATACAAATGAAAGCAGACACATGCAGGTCATTCACTGGTTCAGGGTGCAGTGTCTCCAAAGTCTATCCGAGACGGCCATCTGATCGCTTGTCTTCACCGGTCATTCAAGAACTTTATTAGTCACACTGTTTCAAGCTGAAGTTGATATCCAAAAGTGTGTTGCGGTCACATGATGAACACATCAATGCATTTTTTGGAGAAGAAGCAGTTTAAAATAAAAGATAACTCCATGGAGCTACCTCAACCAAGTGACCAAAAGTGCTTCTCTCCGTTGTATGACTGGAGTGTGAGTGTGAGTGTGAGTGTGAGTGTGTGTGTGTGTGTGTGTACACACTCACACGTAGATCTGCTATTTCATTTCAGTTTGGCATCTCATTCTTTGACCTCAAAACTGGCCGATCAGCAACCTCAAGTCTCTCTAGCCGTGGCGCCCAGTAAGAGCTCAGCCAGTCATCAGTTATAAGCTCAGCCAATCATACGCTGTCATATTAAAACCACATCACCCCGACACTGAGCCCAGCACCGAGATCCTTAACCAGGGCGCAACCTTCTGAGAAAAACTGTGCTAACTTTTCTACTGGAGGCTTGTGCAGCTGTGGAGTTCTTTCTAAAGAGATAAAGGAGAGTTTCTCTAACGTGTGAGACGTGACCCCTGAGCTGCATTCAAAATACATCATCTGGCAGTAATGAAGCCTAGCAGAATTTATTTTGTTACACTTTTTCCTGGCTTCCTGTCCATTAACAGCATTCACATTAGCATTCACATCACATTAGCGGCACCGGGACCAGGGGTGGCAGTAGCTCAGTCTGTTGAGACTTGGCTTGGGAACCAGAGGGTCATCGCTTCGAGTCCCCAAAAGGACCAAGTAAGGAGTGAGAACTGGTGCTTGGAAAAAGGTGCTAGTTCGCCTCCTGGGCACTGCCAAGGTGCCCTTGAGCAAGGCACCAGACCTCTACACTGCTCCCCGGGCGCTGTATGTAAAATAGCTGCCCACCACTCCTAATACTAGGATGGGTTAAATGCAGAGACACTCATTTTACTGTGTGTGTACATGTATGTGACCAATAAAGAGGATTCAATATCCTCCAGATTTAGAATTAGATTTAGGTCTCCGGGGTACGCTGTGACTCAGCCTGCAGGACTGTGCTCCTGTACTTGAGGAGTCTGACATGGACTCCTCCATAGTACAGCCTGTGGTCCTGTAATGGAGGAGTCTGACAGACGCCTCCCTAGTACAGCCTGTGGTCGGTGGTTTGTCCAACGAAGCACCAACACTGGGCATCAATCACACCGCTACTGAAGTCACACCCAGCAGGGTGACAGACGGGCTGCAGGGGCAGGAGGATAACTAATGTACAAGGAGGGGAGGTCATCTGATGAGAGGAGGAAGAGGGAAGGGAAGTCCAAAATGAAAGATCAATGGGCTCATTTAAATGTAGTCCACAGGACGGACAGGTTGGCTCGTATAAAGCCCAGCATTTATGAGTAGAGGTGTGGGCATCGATTGACTTGGACTGAGAAGGGGAGGGTGATGAGGGGGAGAGAGAGAGATGCAGGATGAGGGCATAGAGGGGGGAAAGGCAGGGAGATGAAGAGATTGAAGGGGGAGAAAGTGAAAGAAAGACAGAAGGGGGCCGTGAAGTGGGAGAGGTGGAGAGAGCTCAGGTTGGATCAAGACCGGCTCATAAATTGAATCCTTTTCCTGCTCAAATCAAAAAAGGTCCTAGTGAAGGCAACACGAAGAAGGGCAAGGGCAGGCAGACAGAATGTTTACAGCTTTATTCAGGGCCTGCTGATCGGATCAATCAATCCTTCCCACCCACCCACCCACCCACCCACACCCGGGGCTAAGAAGAGGGATTCCAGGGTCCCAGGCACCGGCGCAGAGACCTTGACATTAGAGATAGGACAGAGCTGACACCGAAGCAGCCTCTCTATTGTCCTCCTACTCCTCCCCCTGCTTCTAAGAACAGAATGGAAGAAGAGGGGAGAGAGGAGGGGTGACGAGGGGCAACAAGGAGTGAGGAGGGTGGGGGGAGAGCGTCTGCACACATTTCCAATACACCACCCCCCACATGTGACGAGGTGTCAGAGCTGCAGGCTCCCTCACTCTTCCTCGCCTCCTCTTCCTGCACCCTCCCCCCCCTATTCACACTCCTCTCCTTGGTCAGGCTTGTCTTCATCCCCTCTGTCTCAGTGCACACACACACACACACACACACACCACCCCCCCCCCCCCCCCCCCCCCGGTGGGCCATCTGTGACCCAGAGAAAACTGTGTCGACACCAGTCTGACCTTTACCACTGCTTTTGTTTTGCTGCTCTGACACAAGCCCTCAGGGCACATACATGCAAACAGACTTAGACACACACATCTTTTTTGTGGGTCACAAACACAAAGAGGATAAATTAAAGAAGGGATGAGTGCCCAACATGGTCAAGTACACATGATCCAACAAGAGCTTCTACCAATCAGCATCTTCTGCTGCCGCTGTACACACACACACACACACACACACACACACACACACACACACACACACACACACACACACACACACACACACACACACACACACACACACACACACACACACACACACACACACACACACACACACACACACACACACACACACACCACACACACACACACACACACACACACACACACACACACTCTGGGCAGACACCCAGCGAGAAGGGTAACCGTTTGGCTAATAGAGGTATAATTCATGTGTATGAGAAAGAGAGGGAGGGAGAGAGAGTCATTGACTGGGGATTACAAATGCTTTAAGACACACACACACACACACATTGAATGCATCACCGGCTCCTTAATTTCACCCACCCAACATTAATCACATCAATGTTTATTTTTAAGTGATCCATACAACCTGCTGCCTACCCTCGCCTCCATACACGCAGTGTTTTTCACAGATGTCTGAGTCCATAGTTAAACCCAAAGGGATAACCCCACCAGGAATGACCCTATGCGTCACCCCCTGGTCCCCCTCTGCTCCTAGACGAGCAGTAGGAGGACATGACACGTTCCACCATTGATAAATCACTGCGCTTGCCATCATACATCACGCTCTCTTTCAGTTTGGGAAAAATCTTCTTACTTTCCCTCTATTCACCGTAATCTTTAGGGCAAATGAGCCTGTTAATAATAATAAAAATAATAATAATAATAAACGTATTCAGGCAATGCACCGATAGGGACGCACAACACTACTTAGGCTGAACACGAGGTCTGGAGCCGTATATGTGGTGGCTGAATCTGGGGACTTTGGGGGCCCAGAATTACATCTGTGTAAGCCGCCGATTCTGCTCTTACCTTGGGCGTGCAACACGTGGCAGCTGCTTGAGAGGAGGAGGAGGATAAAGAGGTGTAGACGCCGGCTCACACTCCGAGTTGCCCCGGTGGACAGCATCAGCATCTGGCCTGCGGCAGGTGTCTCCTCCACGTGTACCGGAGATGTGTAGTCACTAGTTAGGTTCAGCTCAGCAGTGGCGAGACTTTCTTCTAATGTCGAGATTTTCAGTCCATCCGTATTGTAGTAGTTCCTCTTGGTCGTAGCAAGGTCCTTTGGTTCTAGTGCCCTGCGAAACCTCATTGTCATTCAGATTGATCCAAGCACGACATTAATTCATCTGAGAGTAGGATAGGTGGTTAGATTGATCGGCTTATTCGCTGCTGTCCACTGTACATCCGCGCCTGTTCTGCTGTCTTCACCGGGGATTGATCTGACTCTTTCGACAGTATCAACAGAGGGCAATAAAGTGCATCACTTTATCTATCCGTGTGTATGGGATACAAAAAAAATAACAAGCTGGACAGAATGCCGAAAGTCTTTTAAAGCGTGCAATTTGCAGATAGTGACCCCGCAATGTGAACCGATCTAAATGAAACACCGGAATGAACGACCAACTTAACCTGTAGCTAGTTATTCTGGCTTGAACAAATCAATGCCTAAATGGATAGAAAACCCTCTCCCAAAGGTTGCCTGGTCTCTCGTTGTTTTGGTCCTATCGTGCACTTGGTCTCAGGTTACAGGGAAGCGAGACCAGAGGTGAACAAAACACACATTTAATCAAGCGTTTTGGGAGACTAAGACAACTATAACACACGGGACTTCATATAACTTCATACGAGTCACTTCTACCTCTGTGAAACACACCAGACAGCAGCATGCACCGCAAACCCTCACTTGCTACTGCGACAGTGAGCCTTTCGCTCTATTCCGAGACGTTAGCGCCGCTCCGCATGTCGTCAGAAGAAGGACCCGTTACTTCAGTTCTTGCATCGATTGTCGATTGATACAAACTCCACTTTCCAATCATGTCCGATTTCACAGTCCGTTCAGCGAAGCGAAAGTCGGCACACACAGCGGCTCCTCGGACGCCGCCTGAACCGAGCAGCCCTCCTCGCACAGTGCTTCGCAGCGGCGG
>CM051003.1:32722148-32724648 GCA_027704905.1 Muraenolepis orangiensis
ATGTGTGCGTGCCTGTAAGTGTGTGTGTGATTGTGTCCGTGTCAGTGTGCTCAAGGGGCACACTTTGCTGTATATGGAAGGGTGGTATGTGGTAAATATTTTTAAAACCATGTCTCATTCTAAAAACAAACAGCCTTTATTGCCCCAGTGGGGAAAGTGATTTAATTTAAAATGTTCCATGTGTGGTGGGAATTATCTAATACACGTCCAGTGGTCTGTTCTGAAAACTGTTTAAGAATCAAGTCATAAAACAAATAAAGTATTTCTATTATATTTATTTAAACACACACAATCCTTGAGCGCTCAGTCTGGATGTTCTGTCAACACGTCTCTCAAGGTGTGTAGATAGTAGTCCAATGCACTTACAAGAGAGTCTCCCTTTTCCACAGTTTTTTTGTCTTTCCCACCATAACATACAGAATAAAATACGTAAACAAGAAGTTTATTATTGCCGTGTGTTGGCTTCAAGACGGTGGAAACCGTTATCTAAGTAGTAAATTCATCCGTTCCCACCGTGGACCTGACACAGGCTGGCTAGACCCTTCTCTCAGGGCCGCAATAACAAAACCACCTCCTCTCTCCCTCAGTGAACAGCTGGTGAAGGGAGATGAACGAAGAGACATGTGTTTTTTCCCCATTACACATGTCACACAGATGTCGGAACAGAGTTCAACAGCAGAATGTACCCCACACATTTGTGACTCCAGCAACTATGACGTTGTTTGAAGTTGGCTTTAATTTACTCATGAAAGTATTTCCACAAGCTGGTCCTTTGCAGCCGGATTTGGCTTCAGAGGAATGAAGGTTACGATTACAATGAGACGGATTCAAGATGTCACAACATTTGCCTTTGAATCTGTATAACGCCTCTATCGCCTCTTTAGAAAACATTACTTTGTGGTAAAAATCATTCTTCATTCTATGAAGACTCAATAGCATGGATGCAATTATCTTAATCATGGGAGTGAAACATAGGGTGTTTTTATTTTTATTTTAAACTATAAACACAGATCTCTAAGATATAGGATACAAGGACACGGTAGGACAGAGCAGAGAGGGAGAGTAGTGAAATATGAAGTTTGCAGTATGTGGAATAAATATGAATGTACATTGAATATGAAGTGCAGTATGTGATGTGTGTATGAATTGAATATGAAGTGCAGTAATAATTCTGACCTGGGAATGCACTGGGGGAAAGAGACCACCACCGTCTTGTTGGGCTGATTTGACGCACGGGTACAGCAGGATATCACTGGACAAAGAAGGGGTCAGGCACATTTTATCCTCCTTTATTTTATCCTGCAATGACAAGAGTACTTAATGTTATCAACAACATTTGTGGTTGAATGTTGAGAGGGCCTGCTTGTGCTCGGTGACACAATCACTAAATGAATGAACTCTCCATTGTTTTATGTTGTCTTCCGGTCGTCGGTGATGTGATCAGGTCATCTGGTCATCAGCACCTCAATGGGCTTTACAGAATGTCGTGGATCACATAATTCTATATATATATTCAGTAAATGAACCAATCTGTGTCCTTGATTACATTACATTACATTACATTACATTACATTACATTACATCACATTACAGTCATTTAGCAGACGCTTTTATCCAAAGCGACTTACAATAGTGTGTTTCAACAAGGGAAGGCAAGAGAACAACTGGTCACCAGAAGTAAAAAGTGCATTTCATTCCTAACAAGTCTCCAATAACTGAACCAGTGCTCAGGTAGAAGTACAAGTTCAGGTTAAAGTACAATAAGGTAAAAGTACAATAAGTTGGCAAACAATAGAACAATATCTAACAATATACTTAGACAATCTACTTAGAAAGAAGCTAGTACACTATTAAAAAGTGCTAAGAGGGTAGTGTTTCCTGAAGAGTCAGCCTGCAGTGGAAGATGGGCAGTGACTCTGCAGTCCTGACATCCTACTGTATTACTAAATGTTCAGAGCCAAAGCTCTATAATTAGTGAGATGATTATTTGCTTGTTAACTGGTGGTACTCCAATATCATAGAACAATATAAAAATATTCTATAAAAAGATATTAAGGAAAACAACAAAAACAAACCCAAAACATTTTCCACAAAATGGGCCTACAAACATATTATTTCATTCTAGATCATAATTGTCCAAAAAACGTGTTGTCATGAACATGTAAAAGCGTCTGTGCTATGCTTTGAACAAGGTAGATTGCTTTGTTTAATGATTTCTGGATGTCTGCATGTATCTGTTTGTGTGTGTGTGTGTGTGTGTGTGTGTGTGTGTGTGTGTGTGTGTGTGTGTGTGTGTGTGTTAATGTGTAACAGCAAAAGGGAGTGATAGCTTTTGAAAGAGGTAAATAGCACTCAAGAGAGAGAGGAGGACAGAGATGATGTTTTCTCTGGTTGCTGCAAGTCAGGAACACACACACACACACACACACACACACACACACACACACACACACACACACACACACACACACACACCACACACACACACACACACACACAC
>CM051003.1:32727148-32729648 GCA_027704905.1 Muraenolepis orangiensis
TCACCACAAAAATATTGTTAGTTCAATCGGTGGATTCATAATTTCACTTATGCTGTCTTGAAGGTTATTGTAGTACGACAGCAATACAATACCGTAACATATCTTGCGTCATGTCATTCATTAGATTAATATTACTATTTAACCATATTCAATACATGCAATTAGTACAGTCAAACAATGTGTACACCATCACCTCCCTCATATGAAAGGTAAAGATCTTTTTGAATACTTCACACAGTCTGATTGTTTATTTAACTTTAAAATTGTAAAATGTAGTTTTAACCTTCTAACACAGAAACTGAATCTGAATCAAAATCAGAATGCCTTTATTTTAATTAAATTAAATTAAATTATTAAGTATAACACAATCCTCAAGACATATATATATATAAATATATATATAAATGTATATACCGTGTATATAGGGCCAACGCAATACGTATATATATATTATATATGTGTATTGAGTTGGCCCTATATACACGGTAGTGCAAATTAGAAATGTATTTCCATACAAAAGGTGCATTATGATGTACAATTTAACTAGGTATGTAGTATTGATACAGTACATTGTTGTAGTTACACAGAACAGTCCAGTAACAGTCAAACAGTACAGTATTTTAGTTACACAGAACAGTCACTGTCAGTGTTTGACATTACATAACATGTAGATTTATTTTTAATATCTTGAAAGAAATCGTCTATTTTCCATTTCAGAGAAGGATATGAAAAGCCCTGCAGGTACATTTATTTCTACACTAGTATGGCAGACTTCATCCTATTACACACTAATTGTAATTGTTCTCTTCTGAGGAAACCCTTCTCTTCCTCTTTTCTCTTCAGTCCTGAGTTTCTCCTCCTCTCCTTATAAGATGAATTAGGTAGATATCTGAAAGACTCTCTCTCTCTTCTGGCTCTTTTCACCAGCATCATCAGAGTCTTGAGATGTCCATTCATTCATATGGACCTCTCTCACTTTCTCTCTCTCTCTCTCTCTCTCTCTCTCTCTCTCTCTCTCTCTCTCTCTCTCTCTCTCTCTCTCCCTCTCTCTCTCTCTCTCTCTCTCTCTCTCTCTCTCTCTCTCTCTCTCTCTCTCTCTCTCTCTCTCTCTCTCTCTCTCTCTCTCTCTCTCTCTCTCTCTCTCTCTCTCTCTCTCTCTCTCACTATCTCTCTCACTATCTGTCTTGGTCTCTCTCTCTCTTGCTTTTATCTTGTTCTCTCCATCTCTTCCTTACTCTCCATCTTCTCCCTGTGTTGTTGTCTCTCTACCAGTCTCTCTTCTTTCCCTTGTCTCTCTCACCCTTCTTCTAATCTCTGTTGTTGGTTCCCAGTCTCTTTCTGTTGATTTCTGCTTCCACTCGTTCTTTCTTATCACCTGAAGATTACTAATAATATTAATCAGGGCTAACTCATTTGATATTTCAAATGTTTCCCAGAGGGTTTGCCTGTTTTTACATTTATGTTGGGACAGTATGTGTGTGTTTTTGTTTGTGTGTGTGTGTGTGTGTGTGTGTGTGTGTGTGTGTGTGTGTGTGTGTGTGTACAGAGGAAGAGGATGATGACATGAGAGGTGTCTGGAAGACATGTGGCTGTTGGATCTCCCAGCGGTGTGTTTTGTCTTTGGATGATGCTTGGGGCTGTCTTCAGGCTACTGGGAAGCGTGGATATGTGTGCATGTATGGCAAGCCCTTAAACATTTAATCAGTGGGGCTGACAAGTAGCAATTTAGTTTTCACTAGTGGAAATGTTAATTTAAGGGTGTAGGAAACCCCTAATATGACCATAATGTTTTAACCAGATAACGATAACCAGATAAAGTATGCATTAAGCTTGAAACTAACTGTATAACAATTAGCAAGAAGTGTATACCTGCACTAGTTGTGTACACCTCCCCAGGAGACGGTATGAGTCCCGTGTGTCTAGCGGTGTATACCTGCCCAGGAGACTGTATGAGTCCTGTGTGTCTAGCGTTTAGCGCGCACACACACACACACACACACACACACACACACACACACACACACACACACACACACACACACGCACACGCACACGCACACACACACACACACACACACACACACACACACACGCACACGCACACGCACACGCACACGCACACGCACACACACACACACACACACACACACACACACACACACACACACACACACACACACACACACACACACACAGAGCCCTGCCGTAGTTGTATGTATACATATAGGAAAGTAAAGGTGGAGATGTTCTGCTTCCTCCTCTGGTAACTATAGAATAAATGTTCCTAAGGTTCCTCTTATTAACCCCTGGCTTTAATTTCCCTCATATTTCTCTTTCATCTCCTTGCTCTCCCTCACATTTTATTCCCCCTCTTTAATACCTTGCCCTTTTCATACTTATGTGTCAGGTTATATGCCATTCCACAGTGACCAGCGGTCCACACAGAGCCGTGTGTGTGTGTGTGTGTGTGTGTCTGTGTGTGTGTGTGTATGCATGCACG
>CM051003.1:32737148-32739648 GCA_027704905.1 Muraenolepis orangiensis
CTGCACCTCCGTGTGTTCTTAATTTGCCATCACAATTCATACTCATTCAATACAAATTAAAGTATATACAGTCCGCAAAAAAAATACAAATGAAATAAAAAATAATAATAATTAAATAACTTATATAATTAAATAATTTTCTTTTATATACAAGATAGAAAAATAATGGACAAGATAAGAAAATAATGGAAGACAACAGCATCGGTCTTATGTCAGATCAGCAAGACTAATATGTTATACACATAGGAGAAATACATGACCTAGACTATGGAATGTGAGGACATATAATACAAGTGTGTACAGCCATTCCATCGGTGACATACAGAGAGATCAATGCTCTCAGCCCAGTTTGGGAGGGATTGATCGATCCGAGAGGAGGCTCAGCTCGTCCCTCCTCCCTTCGCGTCTTTCCCCCGGATTTGAACAGGAAAATACACAAATTCAGCGATATTGACTATAAAAATGATTGGAATGATTGGAATCATACAACATTTACATTTCTATCACAGATCGGTGGACAACTATTTATTTTATCATTATTATTATTATTTTCTTTTCATGATGAGGAGACTAGAATGTGGAATGATATAAGGGGGCGTGGCTATTTGGCGAGTGCTGTGGAAGCGAGGAGGCAGGAGTGCAAACTGTGACAACATACATACATACATACATACATATATATATATATAGAACACACACACAGGCTGAAATGCATGCACGAGGACCATCTTATTAACATGCAGCTCTAAAAGGAGTGTTAACTTCCTCCCAATGGTTTGTTTCAGACGTCCTCATTATGCTGTCTCCCTCTCTGGGGGAGAGTTCAGTATGTTGACCTTCACATGCTGGATAAATATAAAAAAAATAAAGGAATCAGACTCAACAGTGAAATACAGGCGTGCAATGGGTGCTGTGTGTGTGTGTGTGTGTGTGTGTGTGTGTGTGTGTGTGTGTGTGTGTGTGTGTGTGTGTGTGTGTGTGTGCACGTGCGTGTGCAGGACTAGCTTCATTTCATGTAGCCATATGGAGATGAGTGGAGATTGTTACTATTGGTCTGGCATTAGCATAGAGAGGCTTGTGTGCCTCATCACTAACAGGTGAACCGGTGTTTTTAAGCCCGCCCTTGGTGTACGTTCACCAGGCCGTTCACCAGGCCTGGGTGTACGTTCACCAGAACGTTCACCAGGCCTGGGTGTACGTTCACCAGAACGTTCACCAGGCCTGGGTGTACGTTCACCAGAACGTTCACCAGGCCTGGGTGTACGTTCACCAGAACGTTCACCAGGCCTGGGTGTACGTTCACCAGAACGTTCACCAGGCCTGGGTGTACGTTCAACAGTACGTTCACCAGGACGCCAACCGAAAGGTTCTGTTCTTCTGGGCGTTCCGTTTTCAGTTAGTTGAAGAGGCAGACACGGAGGCAGGTAATGCGGGGACGGAGGTTTTGGCCAAGGCTAAATAGTACACAGTGTGTGTGTGGGTTGTTATCTCATGGCCTCCAAGATGACATGACAACAAGATGGATAAAGCCACAGCTGTGGAGCACACGGTCCAGCAGGGATAACACGCATTCTGAATCAGCAATAAATTTCAGAAGTAACGTGCCAGACTGCAATACAAGACAAAAATAAACGGAGGATGTTCTTGGAGATTAAGGCATGAATATACTAAGAAAAGAAACACATTAGCATTATCCTGGCAGCGAAAGACTAATGAATGATGAATTGGGTTTGGTGCTAAAAACAACATGATTTTAACTCAACATCACAATATTATGGAGAGGGCAAGCAGACACCGAAGACACCGTGAGCATATATACTATATACTGTATATAGTAGGTAGTATATAGTGTTGTTTATAGTTTATAGTACAGTATATAAGAGGTAGTATATAGTGTGGTTTATAGTTTATAGTATAGTATATAGTAGGTAGTATATAGTGTTGTTTATAGTTTATAGTATAGTATATAGTAGGTAGTATGGACTGTTGTTTATAGTATATAGTATTGTATAAAGTAGGTAGTATATTGTTGTTTATAGTATGTAGTATTGTATATAAAGGTAGTATATAGTGTTGTTTATAGTATATAGTATAGTATATAGTCGGTAGTATATAGTGTTGTTTATAGTATATTGCCTAGTATAAAGTAGGTAGTATATAGTGTTGTTTATAGTATATAGTATTGTAAATATAAGGTAGTATATAGTGTTGTTTATAGTATATAGTAGGTAGTATATAGTGTTGTTTATAGTATATACTATAAACAACACTATATACTACCTACTATATACTATACTATATTGTATATAGTATATACAATATAGTATAGTATATAGTAGGTAGTATATAGTGTGGTTTATAGTATAGTATTGTAGTATAGCATAGTTGTGCATAGTTTAGTATAGCATAGTATAGTAGACAGACAGACAGAAGGGAAGGACAGAGCCTCACAATGTTGTTGTGAGGCACACGCATGCGCACACACACATGCACACGTACA
>CM051003.1:32747148-32749648 GCA_027704905.1 Muraenolepis orangiensis
GGGACAAACCAGTCTCAGTCTAGTTGTATTATGATAGATGAGGACGTGGACCGCACTCCACCCTACCACCCTCTGCAAGGGCCGCAAGCTACGGCACCTGTTCCAGCACAGGGGAACAGGGCACAAATCATCAATCAAACGGCTCCGCTCAATCCCAGCCTCGACGACCTCCCCAGCCCTCCCGGCTACGCATCCACAGCGGAGAACCGGGGCCACTGTGAACAACCAGCAGATATCCTGGCCCCAGCACCCACTAAGATAAAGAAGGGGGGTAGAAAACCAACATCCCAGTCGCACTCAAGGGCCAAGGCCTCTGATGACGACACGGAGGGGGTTGGCGGCCCCTTGGTGCAGGTTGCAGGCCAAGACCGGCCGCTACTGGTGTTCCGGCCCAGAAACATGAGAAGCGTGTTGGAGAGCTTCCACCAGCCATTGGAGGGCCCAGCATACTTTGAAACTCTCCTACCCATTGTGCGGGAAGTAAGGTCTACCCTAGGCGATCTCCGACATCTGCTGTCACTCCATCTAGGTATAGACATTGGGAGAATCGAGCGGGCCCTGCCAATTCAGCAGGCACAACTCCGGCTGACTGACCTCAACTTCACAGAGGGCAGACCATGTAACAACTGTGGGAAAGTTGGACACTGGGCTAGAGAATGCCCTGAACCTGACAACAGAATGAACAATCTCAATAGAGGCCAACGACGAGGTTACCAGAGACCTCAGGGTCACCACGGACCCCAGATGGTGGATCCGGTGGAAGCGGAGGATCTTGGCCCGGATGTGAGAAGGAGACAACCCAAGGAAAGTACCGCTCCAGACACACACTCACACTTTTCACAAACAATTGCACATTTGGAAAATAAATATCACCCCCCAGCGACATATGCATATTTAGATCTAACACCATGGCGTTCCCTCCCCAGGATAACATTGATGTTAGAAGGTGTAGAGGTAGAGTTTCATCAATTCCGGCGCCACGCACTCGGTTGTAAGGAAAGAGCATTTTCCTAAAGTCAAAATAACCAAGTAAACTGTCCTGGCTAAAACAGCATCAGGTGTAGTGGTAAATGAACCATTCCCAGCCCAACTGAAGTATGTTGATGCAGATGGCACATCACTCAAATGCTGTTAAATCTGTTGGGAAGAGTTAACTCTAACCCTGACGTCCCTAAGTCTGTCTACATGTGGTGATCTGATGTTGGCTTATTGTTCTTCCCTTCTGAATTGCTTCTACAGGTAGATGATCAGGTGAAGGAGGCGTTAACAAAGATAATATAAGGACCACTCACATTCAAACCAGACCCATTCATCTGTGAAGGTCCCCGGATGGGGACAGTGGGTCCACGGCCATCACTGCAGACAAATCGACTATACAACCTACCAAACAGCATGGAAGACAACGCCAGGCCACGTCCGTAGATGTATGACACAAAATGCATCGAATGAGTTTGATACAATATGAGCAAAAGCGTAACACATGTGTTGATGACGGCGGACAGTGACAAAAATTTGAATAAAAACATTTGGATTCCTCCATTTGCGGACATTGACTAGGCACATCCAGATAGATAGGGATTCTAAATCTTTCCCCTAATCCATGGCTGCTGAGGAGGGGCGGTGAGGGGGGATTTCTCCCTTAAGGCTCCGAGTCACAAGAAAGTAGCTGTGGAAGCAGGGGTAGAGGAGGCATCGTTATTGATCAGGATGGGGCCCCCACTGGTGTGTCACGGATACACCCCACGGATTTAAAGTTTTTGCATGTTATTCTTTATTGCTTGCTCAAAATTACTGAACTTTCTTTTAACAAGTTCTATAAAAACAGCTTTATGCAATATTATGTTTTCTTGGTCTTAATGAAGATGTATTGTTAAACCTGAAAAGGGGTAATGCATTGGATGTTTTACAATAGCTTGACCATTTATTTTTACTTTTAATCATTTGTGATTTGCTAATTAGCTTGTTACGTTTGTTCCATAATCATGTAAGTTGAACATACGGCAATTATTATCTTTTTGTTTACGTATTTAATTCTGTATGCTATGGCTATGAAACAATGAAAAATGGAGACGCTCTTGTAAGTGTCAACCTATTGATTGTGTTTGTTGAAATAAATATGATAGAAAGACTTTTGTTTGGATGACTTTAACAGTTTTCAGAACAGACCACTGGACGTGTATTAGAGAATTCCCACCACACATGGAACATGTTTTAATCACTTTCCCCACTGGGGCAAAAAAGGCTGTTTGTTTTTAGAATGAGACATGGTTTTAACATTTTCTTCCACATTACAGACACATCTGCCATTTATATACAGTGGAGTGTGCCTTTGCGCATGCTGACTCATAATCACACACACTTATGTGCACACACCGCCTGACTGCTGGAAACGACGAGACAGCCTACAGGGAGGAGGTCGGATCGCTGGAGCAGTGGTGCCAGGAGAACAGCCTCGCCCTCAACGTCAAGAAGACCAAGGAGCTGATCGTGGACTTCAGGA
>CM051003.1:32759648-32782148 GCA_027704905.1 Muraenolepis orangiensis
AGTCATGGATTGGCCATAACAAACACCATGTTCAAACATAAGGATGCTCATAAGTGTACATGGTACCAGAGTACCTTAGGCCGAAGGTCAATGATCGATTTTGTTATCGTATCATCTGGCCTGAGGCCGCATGTTTTGGACACTCGGGTGAAGAGAGGGGCAGAGCTGTCAACCGATCACCATCTGGTGGTGAGTTGGGTAAGATGGCAGGGGAAGCCGCTGGACAGACCAGGTAAGCCCAAACGTGTAGTGCGGGTGAACTGGGAACGTCTGATGGATGCCCCTGTCCGGGAGACCTTCAACTCCCACCTCCGGTGGAATTTTTCGGGCATCTCTGCGGAGGCTGGGGGCATTGAGCCAGAGTGGTCATTGTTCAAAGCTTCTATTGCCGAAGCTGCGGTTGAGAGCTGTGGCCTCAAGGTCATTGGTGCCTTAAGGGGCGGCAACCCTCGGACTTCGTGGTGGACACAGGTGGTCAGGGAAGCCGTCCGGCTGAAGAAGGAGGCCTTCTGGGCTATGTTAGCCTGTGAGACTCCGGACTCAGTTGCGAGGCATCAACAGGCCAAGAGGACGGCAGCCTCGGCTGTAGCAGAGGCAAAGCAGCGGGTGTGGGAGGAATTCGGAGAAGCCATGGAGAAGGACTTTCAGTCGGCACCAAAAGCGTTTCTGGCAATCCGGCGCCTCAGGAGGGGGAAGCGTGGATCCATCCAAGCTGTGTACAGTAAGGGTGGGACATTGCTGACCCCAACTGAGGAGGTGATCGGGCGGTGGAAAGAATACTTTGAGGAACTTCTTAACCCAACTACACCCTCAATGGTAGAGACAGAGCTGGAGGATGAAGGACGGCAAACATCAATCTCACTGGAAGAAGTCACTACGGTAGTCAAACATCTCCGCAGTGGCAAAGCCCCAGGGGTTGATGAGATCCATCCAGAAATGCCAAAGGCTCTGCGTGTTGAGGGGCTGTCGTGGATGACACGTCTTTTCAACATTGCGTGGAAGTCTGGGACAGTGCCTGAGGAGTGGCAAACGGGGGTGGTGGTACCCCTGTTTAAAAAGGGTGACCAGAGGGTGTGTGCCAATTACAGGGGTATCACATTACTCAGCCTCCCTGGGAAAGTCTACTCCAAGGTGCTGGAAAGGAGGGTTTGGCCGATAGTCGAACCTCAGATTGAAGAGAAACAATGCGGATTCCGCCCTGGTCGTGGAACAACGGACCAGCTTGAAATGAGTTTCCTCAGGAGGGTGGCTGGTATCTCCCTGAGGGATAGGGTGAGAAGCTCAGTCACTCGTGAGAG
Organism: Muraenolepis orangiensis; assembly: GCA_027704905.1. NCBI lineage: Eukaryota > Metazoa > Chordata > Actinopteri > Gadiformes > Muraenolepididae > Muraenolepis > Muraenolepis orangiensis. The sequence goes on from CM051003.1 coordinate 32,760,947, forward strand.
ACTCGGAGTAGAGCCGCTGCTCCTTCGCGTAGAAAGGAGCCAGTTGAGGTGGTTCGGGCATCTAGTAAGGATGCTTCCTGGTCGCTTCCCGAGGGAGGTTTTCCAGGCACATCCAACTGGGAAGAGACCACGGGGCAGACCGAGGTACAGGTGGGGTGATTACATCTCCACACTGGCCTGGGAACGCCTCGGGATCCCCCAGTCAGAACGTCCACAGGTCGACCATAAGCTCGTCAGTGCTGATCTTCCGGAGTATATTCTGCTCCCTTGTCCTCTTTGTTGAAGGTGCCGGTGCCCACCTCTTCGTAGTCCTTCTCCAGGGCAGCTATGTCTTCTCTGGGCTCTGAGAATTCTCCTTCCTCCATGCCCTCTCTGACTTACCAGTGGACGAAGGCCCTCTTGGCGTACATCAGGTCAAAGGTTTACCTGATGCAGCCTGGATTGTGGTCCAGGCTGCATCTCCTTGCCAATGGTGTAGGGCTGCATCCTCTTTCCCTGTGATCAGCTGCTCAGGGTGGAACAGCTGACGGTAGGTTCCAGAACGCACCTCGCCTAGGGATGACGGCAGCAAAAAAAGGATACATTAGGCTTATGGCTAAGATGAGCATCACCGGGCTTTACTTACAAAATACTAAATTAATTAGGTTTATAATGCACATACAACAACTGATTGTTTGACTGAAATAATTTGAGTTGACTCTGTGCTTCCAGGACAACCATTCACTAGTCTACTTTTAAGGTACAGACCTACTCTGTACCTGCTGATTTAGTTTCAGGGGGTTTTGTTCTCTTTGATATAAAAAGTTTTATATTCTGCATATTTTTGCAATTGTTCAGCAATGTTCATGCAGCACTATGCTCAAGTCTCCTCACAGGCTCCACATTGACTATCTAGTCCTAGATCTCCGCTGGCTTCCTGGATCTGCGATGTCGCGACTCCGTTCCAAGATGCCATTCCGTGTTTTCCCTGTCAGCCGTTTCCTACTCAACTCACCTGTTGTCAATCGCACCTCATTACCAAGCTGTATTTAAGCCGTGTTTGTTGTCTAACTCATTGCTGGATTATCACCCCGATTTTCAGAAAGCCTCATGTTCGCATCAAGCTAAGTTCATTGTTGCACCTATTGATCCGCCGTGTTCTGACCCTCGCCTGGATAACAACCTTGTTTTTGCCTTGCGTCTTTGTACCTCTGCCTCAACCCTCAACTACCTGTTACCGACCTCTGCTTGCCTTGACCATATTTTGGATTTGCCCTGTCTGTACCTCTGCCTTGGATCTGACATTAAAGTGTCTGTTCCATTTTACATCTTTTCTCCCTGCTCTTGGGTCCCACCTATACCCGGCCGTGACAGGAAGGAGCTCTTCTAGGTCAGGCCCCTGTTTACATGATTTTTCATTACTGACCTGCTTTTACTCAGCTCAAATTATCTCAAACTACTATCTGTCCTGTACTTTCTTAAAAACCTGTGGTGACCGAGCCTTTCAGGCCAAGCTATGGAACACTCTCCCCCCTTTGGTTTGCTGAATCTGTTTACCATTTTAAATAACTTTTACAGAGTCTTCTTTTGTGTTTTTTATATATTGTTGTACCATGTTGTTTTATTGTTGTACCCGGTCTTTTACTGTGTATTGTGTCCACCTGTGATGCCTTGTGCACTAACTTTTCTGTACAGCACTTTGTGACTTGTCTGCAAAAAGCTGTCTATAAATACTTTTTACTTACTTATATTCTTTACATTAGAATAATGTACAAGAAACAAGTAGAAGCTACATGCCCAAGCCGTCCTAAATGTGTGTGGCTCACTGATTACGGTTGGCTCCAGGTTGACGAAGATGGTCCTTGGAACATGTTTCCCAGCTCCGGTCTTACTGAAGAAGGTGTCAAAGGAGTCCAGACAATAGAGCTCCCAGCAGGCATTGCCCATCTGGGTCCCGGCCTGGCCGACATGCATGGACATACACTCTGTAGAAAATAAAAACTGTATTACTTATTGTCAATGGATTACTTGGAAAGTTACATTTGAAGATGGCGCTCATACAGGTTGTTAACTTTTACCAGTGTGCTATTGAAAGCTTCCTCACCAAATGCATCACAGTGTGGTACGGCAACTGCACTGTTTCCGACCGGAAAGCGCTGCAGAGGGTGGTGAAAACCGCCCAACGCATCGTTGGATTACCCCTCCCTGCAATAATGACTACCCACCTGCAATAATGACTACCGTTTATATATATTTATCTTCAACTCACTACATGCTGTATATACATTCAAATATATTTATCTTGTTGATACAACTGCATACCGCTGCTCACTACCTGTTTATACTATTCTGCACATCTCTACTCTATAAGTTATTTTCTACCTGTTTTTAGTAGTAGTTTTTTGGTTGACTGTATTTACATATTATTCAACAACTGTAAATGATATATTACCATGCACTTTACTGCAACATTTGCACTGTGCTGTTTAATGACAATAAATTTGAATCTTATCTAATCTAATCTAATCTAAAATGTGCATTATAGTCTGCTGCGTCATGCAGAGATGCTGCGTCACATAGAGATGTGGCCCAAACCACCCCTGAACCACCCACCCTGTGTTAACTGGGCTGTGGGAGGACACCAGTGGCCCTCCCACTTCACTAGTGTCAAAGTGCTTTGACTAATGCAGTGTTTCTCAACCTTTTTGGAGCCAAGGCAGATCTTTTCCATTAAAAACAGAAGAGTAATAAGAAATATTACAATATTTCAGAATACATATATATCATCTAATTATTCTTTTTGAATACATAAACATGTATCAGGGAGCCCAGCCACACCCTGCTAGATGCCTTCATGGGCTCCTCCTCGGAGTGCAGCCTCATCCAGTCCAGAGGAGTCAGACTGATTCAGGCCAGGGGAGGCTGCTTAGCCACCCATCAACTTGATGATGCTAGCGACCCTGCATCCCCATCACGTGACTGTCAAGTTTCTGACTAATCAAAATGGCTGACGATCCTTTTATTCTCAGGGAATAGGTGATATTTATCTCGGTATATTAGGTAGACAGGGGAGGAGTATATGATAAAAGGAGCAACAGCTTCACACACTCAAATGAAACAGAAGACTCACCTGAGACATGTTTCTGACGTGACTGCTTTCCAAGACACCATTTTTATTTTTATTTGTTATACCTGCATCTCAAGGTCACATGATGAGAATAAACCAATCAGATTGCTACAACTTAAAGTCAAAAAGCCGACATCTGTTTGGACAGATCTAAAGAAGTCTAATAGAGGCTTCATCATGGAAAATAAGTGTACTTCATGTACATGATGACCCCTGGTGTCAATGTGATGTAACTGACCAGTGTCTCTGCAGGGACTGAATGGAGTAACCTCCAATACCTGGGCACACACACACGCACACATGCACACACACACACACACACACACACACACACACACACACACACACACACACACACACACACACACACACACACACACACACACACACACACACACACACACACACACACACACACACACACACACACACACACACACACATACAGACATATACACACTCTCCTTCTTGGAGCAGAGATGGACCTTGTTAAAGCTTTTGCTGTCGCACATGTTTCACTTGAGCATCTATAAAAGTTTAAAAGGATAGGTATCCAAATATGTACAAGATAATCCAGTTGGCACTGACTTTGCCTGTTGGATCAAACACCTCTGGGAGACCAGGCAGCTTTTGTGAGAGGGTTTTCTATCCATCTTGACATTGATATGTTCAAGGCAGAATAACTGGCTACAGGCTACGTTCATTGTGTCTCATTTAGATCGGTTCAGATAGTGTTTTCTTTTTACTATCTGCTAATTGCAAGTTTTGAAATTCTGTCCAGCTTCATTGTAGACAAGCGTTGGAATTCACAGACTCGATAGCGCATTGAGTTTGTATCCCATACACACGGATGGATAAAGTGATGCACTTTATTGCCCTCTGTTGATACTGTCGAAAGAGTCAGATCAATCCCCGGTGAAGACAGCAAAACAGGCGCGGATGTACAGTGGACAGCAGCGAATAATCCGATCAATCTAACCACCTATCCTACGCTCAGATTAATTAATTTTATGCTTGTATCAATCAATCAATCAATGTATGACAATGAGGTTGTGCAGGACACTAGAACTAAAGGAAATATATCAGTACATGAAGTTAACCACCCCCTACAATAAATAGGCTTCTAGACAAGTCAAGTCAAGTCAAGTCAAGTTTATTGTCACTTCACAGTTTATACAAGTATAAGCAATGAGTGAATATCTTATGTGCAATACCCGACGACAGACAGCAGTTATAAAAAATAGAATAGAATAAAAAATAAGTAAAAAGTACGAACTGTATAAAGTTAAATATATAAAAATAAAAATAAAAATGCATATATAAAATGCAATATATTAGCACAGAAAAAGAGCAATATATATATATATAAATCAATGTAATAAAATATACATTGTTATATGCTATACACCCTTGTTCAGCAGCCTGATGGCCTGACTGTGGAAGCTATCTCTGAGTCTATTTGTACGGCACTTGATACTGCGGTATCGCCTGCCTGACGGTAAAAGTGAGTACAGTTTGTGGCTGGGGTGGGCATTGTCTTTTATGATGCGTTTGGCCTTGGTGAGTCAGTCAGTGTGAGTGAGTCAGTCAGTCTGGTGAGCTTGCAGCAGATCACTGGCTATATAGCCCTCCTAGAGGGGTTACCCAGCTTTTCTCCATAAGCTCTATAAAGGCATTTACATCTGCCCTATCCTTCTATATCCTGGGCTTATGTCGACTCTTTGCCTGTCATGTTCCTGAGCTGCCTCAGATACTGATTTCAGTTTTTTTAAGTGAGATAGTATCTTGTGACTGCTCCAGTTTTTAGGCTGAAACCTTTGGTTCCTCTGGCAGTCTGTCTTTGTTTTCAGTCTCCTGAATTTTTCTTCCAGAGGGATTGTTCCTGCAGAGCTTGACAGAGGATCATCAACCTCAAGGTGAGACATTTGTGTATAGTAGTATGTCAGATATCTGGCATAGTTCAGCTTATCATATTCAAAACACCATGGAATGATTTCTCTAATTTCTGCAAGATGCATCATCCCCTTTCCTTCCCTTTGTATTCAAATTAGACTTAGCAGAATCTCAACCATGTCCACATAAGAGATCCAGAAGGCAGACAGGGAATGTTGAATCACAGACATGAATCATGATCAAGGGTTACGTCAAATCTCGTCTGTGATGCTTCTTCACACATGTCTTCCCATGCTAGTCTCAAGAAAGCCTATAGAGTAGCTTGTGAAGCCTTACTGGCTCATCACTCCTGCTTCTACACAAAGGTATCTTTGACCAGCATAACAACTTCTCTGGTAATACAAGCCATCATTCACATGTGGTTTCTGCCTGTTGCATCTTGGACAAAAGTGGTGTGATCAGTATTAACCATCTTTACAACTGGAGGATTGGCTGGCTATCCTGCATTGTAAATAGAAAGTACCATCTCTAGTGCTTCAATGCTTCTGTTCTTGGTTTTTGGGATGCAATGCTCTGGTCTCAGCAGGATGATCAACGATATGCTTTGCACACACACAGCAATTCCATTCACACACAGCAATTCCATCACTGTGCGATGTCCCTTCACCACTGATTGTTTCTCTTGTCTGTCTATATTGTTGACAACATTGGCATGGGACAATGTTGTGAACAGACCAGGATTAATGTTTTGTCGTCGTGGAATGGCATCTTCACTTGCTGCTTGCTTCTGAAGACAGAGAGCTGCGTCAATTTCTTATACCTGACATTATAAAACACTATGGCCAAGTCTGTTCAGTATCAGTTCCCTGTTTCTAGTAAGTGACTTGACAGCAAAGGGCAACACAATGTGTTTTGTAGGCTTGACTCCGCAGGTAGCAGCATAAACAGCATAAGCATGGCTGAATGGCTATGAGCCTTCGCTGTCTTTGGGATTTCCGGGGTTATTCCCTTCTATGGATCTACCTGTTAGAAGTGTGCAGATAAACTCCACCACAAATGTCGGAGCACTGTTCATCTTCTCAAGATCTGATGTACAGTATGTGGTGGCCATGCTTGAGTGATATCTTAGTTCTGATTATTATCTCTGATCTTCATTTCTGCTTGTGATATGATGTCTTTGTCACTGCTTAATTTGTACAGCTTCAGCTCATCTTTGAGTTTGTGACACACAAATCTCATCCATTGTCAAATTGTCTACCAACAGTTTTTCTGTCATTTGGTATGATATGTAGAGATTTAGCATACTCAGATTCACAGGTGTCACCTGTGTGACACCTGTATTCAACTACTTATGTGACCAGTGTAGTGGTCAGGTCTGTGAATGGTTCCACTGTAGGATGTCCAGTAAGTGAGTGTAAGTGAAAACTTGAAAACATTGCAATCAAATATATATAAAAAAGGGTACTGTATGATCTAGTTTGAGATTAAATGCGATTTGGGATTTGATTAGTTAAATCTTCAACATGATCATAACCAAATACAATCAAAACACCTACATAATATGTCCAAGATACAAGATTATACATTCCCTGAATCATTACAGTCCTGTGAGTATTTCAGTTTTTGTCATCGATGCTCAATTAGGACTATAGTTTAAGCAACAATTTTAGGAAAATAATTTTTTTTGACACTTGACCTGTGACCTATATGCATCAAATAGACTCATAACTGAGGTCAGATGAAAGCATATATATATCCTTTAAATTTATACCAAACAAGTCATCATAAACCATGAGTTAAGGTCCTGAAAATTAGCCTAAATTAGGATATGCATCAGTGTCTAGAAGCTAATTTATTGAAGGGGGTGGTTCATTTCATCTGCTGATATCTGTGACAAAGCTACCACTTACAAAAGGTTATCATACCAAAATATCATCTAGGGACATGTACTTTTTCAAAAATTGTATCTTGATTTTGCCACCTTGAGTGGTACCAAAATCTGCAAGGACTAAGTGGTCCTGAAGCGTCTCTCATGAGCACCTCCATCATGGAGGCACTTGTTGGGGACTTGTCCCTTCTTTATTTTCTCCTCTTTGTCTCTCTGTCGCCCACAAAAAAGGGTTTGTGTGTGTATGTGTGTGTGTGTATGTGTGTGTGTGTGTGTGTGTGTGTGTGTGTGTGTGTGGGCGGGTGTGTGTAGGTCTGTTTGCATGTACTGTATGTTCCCCGAGGGCTTGTGTCAGAAGAGCAAAACACAAACAGTGGTAAAGGTCAGATTGGTGTGGACACACAGTTTTCTCTGGATCACAGATGGCACACCGGGCAGAATTTAAATCGAAGACGGGGTGGAGTTATGTAGAGGGAGAGGGGCTAAGAAACGTGTGTGTGAGTGTGTTTGTTTTCATATACATGTGTGTGTACGTGTGGCAACAGAGAAGTGTGAAAGTGAGAAGAAAGTACGGAGACAGAGGGGGTGAAGACAAGCCTGAACGAGGAGAGAAGTGTGAATATGGGGTAGAGGGAGAGAGAGGGGGGGGGGGGGGATGTCAGAGAGGTGATGAAGAAGCTGGGGGGGGTCATGCAGATGGGATTGTGAGGGTGAGTAAGAGGAGGTGAGGAAGAGTGAGGAAGAGTCTTTAAGCGGGGGGAAGCCTGGCTGGATGCATGCCACTCACTCAGCACAGCCTACACCTCATCACATGTGAGATACAAGATACAAGATATTTTTATTGGCCAATTGCAAAAGGTACATTGGAATGCTTACTCCCCATTCCCTCTCCAAAACAATACCAGAAAAATAAAGAAAAAAAGAACAGCAAACTGACATGTAGAAGAACATGTGTTGAATGTACATGTACACATCTTTAAAAGCATTTAAAGTGCCAGTAGTGCAGCAGCATCATGAATACAGTGCAGTGACTATGATGAGTCCAGAATGTCCAGCAAAGTATGTAAGTGTAATGTTAATGACAATATTTTGTATGTGTGCAGTATTGTAAAGTAGTTTAGTTTAGTTTAATATTGTTGTAGGAATTTCATACTGCGGGAAGGAATTGCAGGTTGCAAATGGCAATAAAAAAACATATTGAATCTTGAATCACACTGCAGTCATACAACAGAGAGAAGCACTTTAGGTCACTTGGTTTGCTCTGAATGAGAGAGAGAAGATGCGGCTGCTGTGTCCAGTTACCGTCAAGATTATTTTAGTTATTGTGTTTATTTGAAACTGCTTTTTGCCAAAAAAGCAGCTTGAACAAGTGTGACTAATAAAGTTCTTGAATATTGAATGACAAACCAGTGAATGACCTGCATACTGTCTACTTTGAAATGAAAGACATTATGTAAGTAACATTATATGTACCCAGTACATAGTAGTGTGTGTGTGTGTGTGTGTGTGTGTGTGTGTGCTCACAGACTTATATGGATCTTCCGTCAGTTGGCAGGGAAACTCTTCATACAAAATCAGACACTACTCGTTACTCTACTTACTCGTTGTAATTAGGAAATTACATTAGAAGCCTCATCTAACTGATTATCACCCGTCGACTACATTGCTGCAAAGATGTGACCTGATTCCTTTGCGCTCTCTCTTTGCTCATTGGGTCATGAGACACAGGATTTACGATGCACCATTATGTAAACCCACAGGCTCACACAGTTGGAAGGTGAAATCAAAAACAACAGTTTTGATATTGGTGATGCTGGATGCTATGCAAAAGGCGCTTAATTGAAACCAAAGACAGATGGTTCAGATGTCACCTGGTTTTTTTTAGCAGAGTCCTGAATGGGGTCCATGGAGTATGGCACCATACAAGATGGCTGCCATGTCGCGAGCTCCCGTACGATGACGCAGTTTTTTGTTATTTATTCTTTTTATCGCGACTATCTTTGTTCAGGAAGTTAGCAGCACATTCATTTCTAACTTTTGCACACCTCTGGAGATCAGATCGACAGTCGCTCGCCGCCTACCAGAGTTTTTTCATTCTTTCGACTGTTTTGATCGCGCTGACTGGGACATGTTCCGGGTTGCCTCGGACAATAACATCAACGAGTACGCGTAATCGGTCACCGAGTTCATCAAGAAGTGCATAGATGACGTTGTTCCGACCAAGTCGGTTCGGATATACCTTTCGGATACACCGAGACCTGGCTGTCACCATTGATGATGCTGTGGTGACACCTACTCGGACCGCAAGGAATCTGGGTGTGACCCTGGACGACCAACTGTTGTTCTCGGCAAACATTGCATCGGTGACACGCTCCTGCAGATTCCTCCTCTACAACATCAGGAGGATTCGGCCTTTTCTCAGGCTCTTGTCATCTGCCAGCTGGATTACTGCAACTCCCTCCTTAATGGCGACCCGGCATTTGCCATCAGGCCCCTAGATCATTCAGAAAGCTGCAGCTCGCCTGGTGTTCGACCGCCCCAAATTCTCCCACACATCTACCCTCCTTCGGACTCTACATTGGCTACCTGTAGCTGCTCACATCCAGTTCAAGTCCTTGGTGCTAGCCTACAAGGCAGTAAAAGGTACTGCTCCATCCTACCTCCAGGCAATGGTCAAGGCCTACATCCCAACCCGTCCACTTCGCTCGGCATCTTTGGGCCGTCTGCTTGCCCCCTCACTTAGGGGCCCGTGTGGCCGATCTACGCGGTCACGGCTCTTCTCCGTCCTGGCCCCAATTTGGTGGAACAAACTCCCCACGGAGGTCACGACTCAGAGTCACCCCACATCTCCTCAGGACACACTTCCCGGATCCTTCCTCGTAGCATCAATTAAGTCAAATGTACCAAATGTACTCAGATCATCTTCATCACTATAAAAACGCACTTTCCAATGCCAAATCCTCCTATTACTCCAACCTCATCAGCACTGGTAACAACAGAGTTCTCTTCTCCACAGTCAGACACCTACTTCAGCCTCCTCAAACCCGCCCTCCAGACATCTCCACAGATCGATTTCTGCAATTTTTTCATTCTAAAATTAACACCATTCACCTACAGCTGGCCTCATCATGCACCTCCTCAAGTGATCCACCCTGGATGGTTACCACTGGCCAACAACTCATCAGCTCCCTCTCCAACTTCACCCCAGCATCGGAATACACCATCTCAGAGCTCATCCGTAAAGCCAAAACCACCACCTGTCAGCTTGATCCTCTTCCCACCACCCTGGTCAAGGCTTGTCTACCAGCCATAACACCCATGGTCACTGACATAATTAACTCATCCCTCACCTCTGGAATTGTACCCCCCTCCCTCAAACTGGCTGCAATCACTCCCATCCTCAAAAAACCCGGTACTGTTCCAGCCGATCTGAACCACTACAGGCCCATCTCCAACCTACCCTTCATCTCCAAGACCCTTGAGAGGGTGGTTGCCGCACAGCTTCAGTCCCACCTGGAAATAAATAACCTCCATGAACCCTTTCAATCCGGTTTCCGCCAAAAACACGGCACTGAAACGGCTCTGGTTAAAATCACTGACGACCTCCTCCGTGCAGCGGACTCTGGACTTCTCACCATCCTCATCCTCCTTGACCTCAGCGCTGCATTCGACACCATTTCCCACCCACTACTCCTGGACCGCCTGGCTGGCATTGGGATCACTGGTGTTGCACTCTCCTGGTTCACATCTTACCTCACTGACAGACAACAGTTTGTACAACTCGGGAACCAAAAGTCAGGGTGTTCTGTTGCACTGGGTGTCCCCCAGGGGTCAGTACTGGGTCCACTCCTATTCATCACATATCTCCTTCCCCTGGGCAAAATCCTCCGTCACCATGGGGTTCACTTTCACTGTTACGCCGACGACACACAGGTCTACATTTCCTCCAAACCCTCCACTGCCCTGCCCCCCACCTCCCTCACCACCTGTCTAGAGGACATCAGGAGCTGGATGAGCAGGAATTTCCTCAAGCTCAACGCTAGCAAAACTGAGGCCCTGCTCATCGGCTCCAAATCCACCCTCACCAAGTCACAAAACAACCCAGCTCCAAACATCATCATCGACGGCTTCCCCATACCATTCTCTTCCCAAGTAAAAAGCCTCGGTGTCATTCTGGACGGCTCCTTCTCATTTGTACCACACATTAAAAACATCACTCGCACTGCCTTCTTCCATCTTCGGAACATCTCTAGAGTCCGCTCATCTCTGTCCCAATCCAGCACTGAAATCCTGGTCCACTCATTTGTCACGTCCCGGATTGATTACTGCAATGCACTTCTGACTGGCCTTCCCATCAAACTCCTCAACAGACTGCAAATAATTCAGAACTCTGCTGCCCGGATCATCACCCGCATTAACTCATCTGACCACATCACCCCCGTTCTCATTCAACTACACTGGCTTCCTGTGCGCTACCGGATTGACTATAAAAACCACTTACTCACCTACAAAGCTCTCCACAATCTAACCACCATCTACATCACTGACCTCCTTCAGGAGTACACCCCCTCCCGCACCCTCCGCTCTTCCTCCGTTGGACTTCTCACCGTCCCCCGCTCACGCCTCAGCACCATGGGTGCTCGAGCTTTCAGTTGCTGGGCTCCCAGACTCTGGAACTCCCTGCCACTACACATCCGACAGTCTGATTCTATAACAACCTACAAAACCCAACTAAAAACCCATCTGTTTAAACTGGCATATCCCTTATGAACGGTACCATCTTTCTTCCTTTCTTCATTTTACTTCCTGTTGTTTGTCTTGTTTTAAACCCTGCGGACACTTTGTGAAGTCCACTGTTTTTACTTTTTTTAAATATTTTTAGAATTTTAATTTTACTGTAGCATATATGCTCTGTAAGGTGTCCTTGGGTGTCTTGAAAGGTGCCCAACAAATAAAATGTATTATTATTATTATTATTATTATTATAGATAGGTATATATTGTTGTAGATATTGTTGCATATTGTTTGCATATAACTCCAGAAATTAAATGCACTTTTGACTTCTGGTGACGAGTTGTTCTCTTACCTTCCTTTTTTGAAACACACTGTAAGTCGCTTTGGATAAAAGCATCTGCTAAATGACTGTAATGTAATGTAATATATCCCAACCAGAAACCATGGATTAACAGCGATGTTCGCGCTTCCCTTCATGCGCGTAACGCCGCCTTTGGCTCCGGGAATATGGAGGTATATACGAGAGCCCGCTACAACCTCCGTAAGCCCATCGTCTCTGCCAAGCGGGAGTATAAGGTCAGAGTGGAAGAGAAATTTGAGAGCCACGATGCGAGGGGTATGTGGCAGGGGCTGCAGACGATAACGAACTTCAGAGGGAGAACCACTTGTGTAGAGAACTCCTCTACCTCCCTCCCAGGAGTGTTAAATACTTTTTTTGCTCGGTTCGACGTGAATGGCAGCCCGCCGAAGCCAGCACCGCCTGAGGAGACCAGCCTGCTGAACATCTCGGAGGTGGATGTGCACCGCACCTTCAAGTGGTTGAACATCCGTAAGGCGGCAGGCCCCGACGACATCCCGGGCTGCGTCCTCAGAGCATGCGCAGACCAGTTGGCAGGAGTCTTTGCAGACATCTTCAACCTCTCCCTGTCCCAGGCTGTTGTTCCCGCAGTCATCAAGATGTCCACCATCGTGCCTGTCCCTAAACAACCCAAGGTAACCTGCCTGAACAACTATAGACCTGTAGCCCTCACCTCGATTGTCAGCAAATGCTTCGAGAGGTTGATCAAGGACATTATTTGCTCCGTGTTACCTGCCACGCTGGACCCATGGCAATTTGCATATCGTCAAAACAGATCCACGGACAACGCAATTGCCATGGCCCTCCACACTGCCATTTCCCACCTGGAGGGAAAGAACTGTTATGTACAAATGCTGTTTGTGGAGTACAGCTCAGCGTTCAACACGATAGTTCCTGCCAAGCTCGACACCAAGCTTAGAGGTCTAGGTGTGCCCCCATCCACGTGCAGCTGGACCTCCTGTCGGACCAGGTGGTGAGGATAGGCAGCACCACCTCAGAGCCACTGACCCTCAACACGGGAGCCCTCCAAGAATGCGTGCTGAGCCCTCTCCTCTACTCCCTCTACACCCACGACTGCATGGCTATGTGCAGCGCCAACGTCATCATCAAGTTTGCTGACGACACGACTGTGATGGGCCTCATCGCCAGCGACGATGAGACAGCCTACAGGGAGGAGGTTGGATCACTGGAGCAGTGGTGCCAGGAGAACAGCCTCGCCCTCAACGTCAAGAAGACCAAGGAGCTGATCGTGGACTACAGGAAGCAGAGAGGAGAGCATGCCCCTATCTCCATCGATGGTGTTGCTGTAGAGAGGGTTAGCAGCTTCAAGTTCCTCGGCATGCACATCTCCGAGGACCTCACATGGTCCACGCGCACCACACACGTGGTGAAAAGGGAAATACAGGCCAACGCCTGTATTTCCTCAGGCGTCTGAGGAAATTCAGCATGGGCCCCCGCATCCTGAGAACATTCTACACCGGCACAATCGAGAGTGTTCTTACAGGGTGTATCACCGCCTGGTACGGGAACTGCACCGCACTTGAGCACAGAGCTCTTCAAAGAGTGGTGCGGACGGCCCAGTATATCGTCGTTCCCTCCCTCCTGGATATATACATCAAGTGATGCATGGCCAAGGCCAAACGCATCATAAAAGACAAAGCCCACCCCAGCCACGAACTGTATTCACTTTTACCGTCAGGCAGGCGATACCGCAGTATCAAGTGCCATACAAGACTTAGAGACAGCTTCCACAGTCAGGCCATCAGGCTGCTGAACAAGGGTGTATAGCATATAACAATACACATTTTATTACATTGATTTGTAAATATATATATATATATTGTTATTTTTCTGTGCTGACATATTGCATTTTTATATATTTAACTTAATACAGTTTTGTACTTTTTTACTTATTTTTATTCTATTCTGTTTTATAACTGCTGTCTGTCGTCGGGTATTGCACATAATATTTTCACTCATTGCTTATACTTGTGTAAACTGTGAAGTGACAATAAACTTAACTTGAACTTGAACTTGAACTTGAACTCTTTCTGTCACTATCTCTTTTGCTCTCTTAATGTCTTTCTGTATCTGCCTCTATGTCACTGTCTCTGTGCCTCTCTGCCTCTGGATCGCTATATCTGTGTCTCTGTCTCTCTCTGTTCCTCTATCGCTCTTTGTTTCTCTTCTAGACATTCTTTCCTTTAATGCTTTATGTGTGTGTGTGTGTGTGTGTGTGTGTCTTTCTCTGGTCCATCTTCTTCAGATTTTCTTATACTGTGTTGAGCTGGAGAATCCATTGTTGTGGGCCTGTGCTGTATATTGCTGTATGCTGTATGCATTGTGGAGGATGTTTTGTAGCCAAGGCTGTGTCACTTATTGCATTATGTCAGATAGATGTAGATACACTTTTATCGATTTATCTTTTTTATGTGTGAGCATGCTACTGTTTGACATGCGTGTGTGTGCGTGTTTTCTAGGATTTTTACTCTTTAACTTGACAAGTGCTTTCTCTGCACTGTAGATGATGCTGCTTCACTACTGCCACTTTAAAATGCTTTTTGCACCATTGGTCATATGTATATATCATCCATCAGTCACTTTATTGTTCTTTATTGTGCAAAGTATTGTTATAGTATATTGTTGCATATAGTATATCATATAATAGGTAGTATATAGGTTTATTTATAGTTTAGAAAATAGAAGGAAGTATATAGTATTGCGTAGTTTTGCATAGTATAGTAATGTTGTTGAAATTCCTCCTGCGGTAGTGACTGTGGAGTAATCATTCCATTGTACTTGTAAAATGTGGAGAATAAAAACATGTTGATCTTGAATCTTGAATCAAAGCCTTTGGTGACCACAGAGGAGGCATGGAACAACTCTTAATCTTCTTTTTGGTTTTAATAAAGATGTTCTTATTGTACGGTAGTATACCGTATATACAATACTACTAATTGGTAGTATTGGCAATGCAGGTTAGGTTAGGTTGATAACCTTAATAATAATAATAATAAATTATATTTATAAGCACACTTTTAATTAGCGTAGACAAAACTCAAAGTGCTACAGAGAAAAAAATGGTTTAAATAAAACAACAGAATAAAAGCAGCGACGTTTACGCCGGCATGGCAACCAGTGGGTTTTTTTCAAATCTAGTGAAAGGCTATTCTAAAAAGATGTGTTTTTAGGCCTTTTTTTTTTAAAGGCCTAAAAGGTGGTTTGGGAGGGCATTTTTGGGGAGGGCATTCCCACCAGCAACCTTGACAAAAATAATAATAATTTATATTATCTATTAATATAGATAATAATGAAAAGCATTTTTGTTGTTGAATAATATAAAATATGCACTTGCATACAGAATACATTTCGTAAAAGTATCCATATTTGACATATTATCGAAATACAGACTGAATAATAATGCCATTTGTGTACAGATATTTATCTGTTATGTTCTGAACTACAATGCATCTAACAATACAAACAGTGACAATGCAAACAAACACAAATTAAACCAGTTCACATGGTTGCCGACAACTCAAGCAGACTTTTCTAATAAACGTAAGCATTCATTTAACATTTAACAAATAAATACATTTCACCATACCAGTAGCATCCCTGTTGCATCCCCAGTTTTCTTTGTTTCTCTCCCGCAAACTCACTAACATTTTGAGTGATGACGTCACTGAACAAATGTCACCTGCACTCCTCCCACATCACCCAGCTGACGCAAGAATGTACCCGTTGTAGACAGGGCTAGGAGAGCTGCTTTGTCTTCTATGGACAGGTGAATTAGTTACCTTGATAACTTTATGGTCAACCCCATCAGTATCATCACCAGCAACCAGAGTTATAACAAACTCACACTTTATCTGGGCGTTTCCACCTCTGCTGGTGGTGCTACTTACTAGAGATGACTCTTCAGGGTTATCCTCTTGTTCCTCTGCAATAGGTCCATATTTGGTTGCATTAAGTTGCCTACGGCCTCTTATGGTGGCAGACTGCTGAGAGTCTGGCTTTTCTTCACCTTCATCTCCTTGGGAGCCATCGACAGCAGAGGCCTCGAGTCTCTCAATTTCCCAACCTCTTGCGGTGGCTTTGGGGGCAGAGCATGGCTCATTCTGACTGCTGCTAGAGGGTGTCTTTGGTGTCTAATTGGTGTCAAAGGGTTGGTAACACATTTTAATATCAGAGCCAAACCCTTCACCCTGCTCTCCTCCACTGTAGTCCCTCAGTAGCTCCTTCTCTGGTCCGTGTTTCTCTGTCTTCTCTTCTCTGTCTTCTCCTCATGTTTTTCCTCCCCTTTCTATATTTCTGTGTTTTTTCTTTCTGACTTTCCAATTGCTTTGATTGTTAGGGCGCTTCTGTTAAGTTATCCCATTCACATCAATGTTGTTAGTCTGATCTGGAGCTTCTGTCCAATGAAGAAACCACTTGGTCTGTCCCTCTTTGTTTGGTGTTTGCTTTGATTGTGTTTTTTTAATGGATACTTTGCATCGTGAATGAATCCAGGACTCTAGTCTAGAACCTAGGGTTCAATAGAAGTAGATTGTAGTGCTGCCAGTGCGTGTGTGTGTTGCCCGGTCGCCCTGTGCTCTCAGTCTTATGCTTTAGCAGAAGCTTCTGATCTTTTAAATTTGTGTGGGACCAAGGTTTACATTGTGTCAATCAAACCCTATGCAAGCAAGAACATGTATTCTACACAAATCCATTAGTTATCTTATAGGGGTCCATATGTCCCAAAGGATTTGTCTTTATTCTGTTCCATCGATTGGGCATTTTATTGAATATTCAAATCAGACATTTCCAAGTCTGCTTATTAAGCCCAGTGTGGAACAATAATACATGATTAAAACAGTCAGCCACTGGACTATAAATCTAGATACTATAACAATTCAGAAAGGATGGGTACAATAGATGAATGTTAAATTGCATGTGACCCCCACCTCCCACCCAACTGGAACTCCCATTTGACTGATGAAATGAAGTGCACAATGTTTTATGGAACAATGTCTTTACGATCACCATCACTCATACCGCTATGCAGGAAGTCCATTAAAGAGCCCGCCCTCACCCGGCAAAGCTAAGTGGTTATCGTGATGGTCCCCACATGAGTTGTGTACCGTAACCACCGCTGATGATTTGAGAGTCGGTGATACCTCCATAACTTTTAATAAACACAATCTGAAATGAGTGTGCACACACCGTAGCTCATATTAGCATGTTATTATATTAGCATGTTGTGCTGCGCGCCACTACACACACGGTGGTCATGCTGAGTTGGGTGTGGTTATAGAACAGCTTGTATTAATAGCGGTCCAGATGTCCTTAGCGTGTTCCAGAACCTTGTTGACAACTAAAAGCTATAAAGTGTCAACTGTGAATGAGTGGACGCCTTTGTTTCTGCGTCAACTTTGGATGATGTTGATGAATGGGGACAGCTGTAGTGAAATGCTTTATTAGTCCATAAACATAAACATGATAACCATGTATTTAAAGAAAATAAGGCTGATCTTATCACAGGCTGTACAGACCTAATGTGTTTGTCAATGAGTGAGGATTATTGAGTGTTGGTGATGATGGGCTGAAACCCTTTTTATCTATTGCCTTTAAGTCATTATATCCACTTTATTTATCAAACATCTCATTGTATCAATACTTAGTAAAAGCACCAATTGTCTGTGATATTTTATATTTGTATATTGTAAGCTTGGCCTATATTTATTTATATCTTATTTATTATATTTGGTTTATAGTTTCACTTGAAACCCGAGCAGACTTTGATCAAGCATAACTCTCTGAAAAGCTAGCTAACACTACACACTCACATTCACTCTCACTATGCGTGTGTGTGTGTGTTTGTGTGTGAGAGAGTGTGTGTGTGTATGTGTGTGTGTGTGTGTGTGTGAGTGAGAGAGTGTGTGAGTCTGAGAGAGAGTGTGTGTGTGTGTGTATGTGTGTGTGTGTGTGTGTGTGTGTGTGTGTGTGTGTGTGTGTGTGTGTGTGTGTGTGTGTGTGTGTGTGTGTGTGTGTGTGTGTGTGTGTGTGTGTGTGAGAGAGTGTGTGAGTCTGAGAGAGTGTGTGTGTCTGAGAGGGTGTGTGTGTGTGTGTGTGTGTGTGTGTGTGCAGGTGTTACATTTATAGCCTTAGGCACAGTGTTTCCTATGTGTCATCAATAATGTGATGTCTTAACTCTGTCAAGAGATGCAGATAACCTCACAGTTTGGTGTCTAGCTCGCTCTGCCTCTCTCTCTCACTCTGCCTCTATCTCTCTCACTCTGCCTCTCTCTCTCTCTCTCTCTCTCTCCCTTTCTCTCCCTCTCTCGCTCTCTCTCTCTCTCTCTCTCTTTCTCTCTGCCTCTCTTGCTCTCTCTCTCTCGCCGCCCCTGGCACTCAGGAGGGAGTGGTGATGAGAGGGGTCGAGGTGAGTGGGATGGGTGAGGGTGATTGTGGGTGGATTCTTGCCTACCTGAAAGAAAATAATGTAATTTTTACAGTTAAGTGCACGAGTCTGGTGTACTTTAAGATAAGCAATTGCCTGATGCAGTTAAACTGCACTTTAACTTTCAAAGATGTAACCTCACCTCGTTAGTCGTGTGTGCACAATATACTTTTGAAAATGTCTTATATTTCTTATCTTGTCTTTTGCCTGTATGCTATGCAAACAAACAACACAAGCGCATCGCTAGTGATGAATGGTTGGTTCTCTATTCTACATTTCAAGACAGGTAAATCTGAATAAATTATGCAGTTCATTGACTTATTGTATTACAGCTCTCAACATGGATATCAGGAGTCTTAAGACCTATATGCAAATACATTTGAGGTGCTTCTCTAAAAAAATTGCCCAAACACATGCCACAGTTTTCCGTCATCCAAGTTCTCAGTCGGTCTTAATGTGCTGTGTCACACTTGATGATACAAAACATACCACAGCAGGAATGTGTTTTTCATCCATTTTTCTAGTAGTATAATGTTAAATTCCCATTAAAAACACAGACTTCATTGTTGTTATAGAGGCCGTTGGACCGAGAGTCAGAATTATTTTCCATCGTACTTCTATTTGACCGTAATGTCTCAGCAACCAGTTTGCTGTGTGACTGCAATGCTTTACAGGAAGGCATTTATCCAGAGCCCAATTAACTGAAGTAGCTGTGGCCTCACTCACATTGGTTTCATATTATAGAGTTCCTTCATTCGGCAGGTGACTCAGCCAAACTAAGAGCAAGGCATCGAAAAGATCATAGGCCTCCAGCCTAAGTCAACGTATGAACAGGCATATCATTCAAAAGAACAGAGGGGAAGGCCTCTCATGGAGGACAAGGAGGACAGTATGTTTGTGGCTCCGATCCGGCCCTCTATCCACCCTCACCATTTATTCCTACCCCTGATCCTTGACTGCATGTTCGTCTAGCAAAGTATGCAGTGGCATCTGCAGACACCATACCTGCAAAACAATATACTGTAAACAACACTATATACTACCTACTTTATACTAAACTGTATACTATATACAACACTATACTATAACAATACTATAACAATATAAAGAACCTTACAGACTGATGGATGATACAGATAGAGAGACATGTATACATATGGTGAAAGGAGCACAAAGCCCATGTTCTACAGTCAACGCAGTCATAGCAGATCGGACGGCTTTTCTTCACAGTGAAGACCAGTTTGCTGTGTGGGAGAGATGAGCTACAAGTCATAGGGTTAGCTACTCTCTCTCTCTCTCTCTCTCTCTCTCTCTCTCTCTCTCTCTCTCTCTCTCTCTCTCTCTCTCTCTCTCTCTCTCTCTCTCTCTTCTCTCTCTCTCTCATTCTCACTCTCATCTCTCTCGCTCTCTATCCCTCTTGTCTCTCTTTTCTCTTCCCCTCTCCTCTTCTTTTTTTCTCTCATTCTCTCTCTCTCCTGTTACTCCTCCACTTCACATTCCTTTCTGTTTGGTTCATTTCTCTCCACCACTCTACATAATTGAGATGAGGTGGGGCCGAAGCATTCTTCTCATTATACACACACACACGCACACACACACACACACACACACACACACACACACACACACACACACACACACACACACACACACACACACACACACACACACACACACACACACACACACACACACACACACACACACACACACACACACACACACGGCAACCCAAACCCTTATACATTGACGCACATCAACACATTTACTTTGTGACAGAATATTATATATGTCTATATATAAGGCAAACTACTGTGTGTTTTTGTGCGTGTCTGTGTGTGTGTCCCTTCATCTGCTGAATGCAAAGAGAAAACACAAACAAACGGAAATACAATGAAAGCACCCAAGCAAATTAAAGAAATTAGTTTGCTTGATTAATTATATAGTTTGCTTGTTGATACTGGCACTTTAATGGTATTCTATGAACTGTGTCATAACACACACACATGCACAAATGAAGCACATATGCACAAACAAAAACACATGTGTTTTTCCATCCTTGCTGGTCAGTATTTAGTGTTTTGTGATATCATTAAAATCACTCACTTCATCTCATCCTTCTGCTACAGTCTTCAATCCATTTTCACATTCTCAGTGGACGTGTGTGTGTGTGTGTGTGTGTGTGTGTGTGTGTGTGTGTGTGTGTGTGTGGGGGGGGGGGGGGTGCAGTTTCATTCAATGTAAATTCATCAACTGGTGACTTTAGTGTTTCCAGTTGGTCTCACACATGATTTAGTGTTACAAATATTTCTTGCTGATATGGCCCCATGCATGCTAATCAGATTGTGGTATATTGTAGTTGAAATATGACATAGTGTGTTATTCATTTAAATTTTAATTAAAAGCATATTAAGCTGAAATAACAATTAAAGAACGTCTCAGCCTAGTTCCCTATTAGGCCTTTGGCGGTTCCCATCAAATTGATTCCTGTTTTAGCTTGAAATGTGTCGGTTGTATTAGGTCATTTACAACTTGATTTCCCACAATAACAACATGTAACCTGATTAGACCCAATAAGAAAGTTGTGCTGCAAACATAGATTTATGCTTATGAGGGGAAAACCAGAGCACACACCTCCTCCGACCCTTAAAGAACGATGGAAGTGGTCTTATTTTGTTGTGAAAAACAAAAGACGAAGCATATCGACTGGCCTGATTTGTTGTTTTCCTCCGGGGGAAAGTGGGATTGAAATATTTTTGACGATGCCGGCGCAGGAGTGAT
>CM051003.1:32787148-32887148 GCA_027704905.1 Muraenolepis orangiensis
GGAAGAATCAGGGTGGGCTAGTACCGGGGCTGCGGTAAACAGGTTCTTCAAGGCGGAGAAGGTAGATTAAGCCTCTGGGGACCAGGAGAAGGAGCAAGGAGTGGAAGTGAGGGCCGTGAGAGGAGCGGCCACGTGGCTGAAACCCCGAATGAAACGCTGATAGAAGTTTGCGAACCCCAGAAAGCCGTGCACTTGCTTTCTGTCTTTGGGTCAGGGCAACTCCTCCACGGCACTCCTCTGGCTCTGGTGTGCCTCTTCACCACGATGTTGAGTGAAATAGGCACTTCTCCGACTTGACAAACAGCTTGTTCTCCAGGAGACGTTGGAGAACCAAGCGAACGTGCTGCTGGTGCTCCTGCTCTGACCGAGAAAAATATCTAAATATCGTCCGAGTACACCACCACGAACACATTGAGCATATCCCAGAGGAGGTGACCAAGGCCTGAAAAACAGCCGGGCCGTAAGTCAATCCGAATGGCATCACCAGATTCTCAAAGTGTTCGAGGTAGGTATTGAATGCCATCTCCCACTCGTCCCCCTCCCTGAAGGGGACGAGGTGGTAGGCGTTGCGGAGGTCAAGTTTCTTAAAAATGGTGGCGTGGGTCAAGGGCTTGAACATGGAGCTCATCAACGTTAAGGGGTAACAATTATTTACCATGATGTCATTCAGGGCCCGAAAGTCTATGCAAGGTCTGAGGTCACCGCCCTTCTTAACAAAGAAAAACCTCGCTGCCACCGGAGAAGAAGAAGGGCGGATGATTCCGGATGCCAGGGACTCAGTAAGGAAACTTGGCATGACAGTCTTTTCAGGAAGGGAGAGGTTGTACAGCCGCATGGAGAGAAGGGAGGCGCCAGGGAGGAGGTCTAACATAGGAGGTCATTGGGATGATGACGTGTAAGGGAAAGGGAGCGCTCCTTCCTGAACACCTCAGCCAGGTCGTGGTAAATAGACGGAACTCCTGAGTGATCAGGAGGGGAAGGCGTGGGTCTGGGGTCTAAGGCAGGAGGACTAGCTGACCACAGGCAGTTGACGTGGCAGGAAGCACTCCACCCGATGATTCTACCCGAGGTCCAGCAAATTTGGGGATTGTGTCTCTTGAGCCAGGGTCTGCCAAGGACAAGTGGAGCAGTGGGGACGTGAACGACTAGGAACCGGGTGGACTCGTAGTGGTTTCCTGAAATGGACCGGCTTATGGAGGCAGTACTCTGAGTGATCGGGTCCAAGGTGTGAACAGTGAGTAGTTTGTCGAGAGACATCAAGGGAATCCCTGCCTGCTTGGCCAAGGTGGTGTCAATGAGACTTTCATCCGCTCCAGAGTCGATGAGGGCTCCGACAGAGAGAGACTCCTGTTCCCAGGACTGCGTGACAGGGAAAAGTCTGCTCCTAGATGACCGGTGGTTGGGAGGAAGGGTCATCAGGCTCACCAGGGTTCCCAGACCTAGCCTTTTGGCGTCTGGGGTTTGGTAGGACAGGTTTGGGTGAGGTCTGTCAACAATAGATGCAGTCTGTCCCGGAAACTCTGGTCTCGTTCTACCATGGATAGTCGGTTGCGACACATCTGCATCGGCTCTTCCATAGTCAGGTTCTGAGAATGTGAGAGAGGAGGTCTACGGGGAGTCACAGGGAACAGAGCATAGGGATTAGTATGGTGAGTAGGGGAGGCACTTCATGGCTATGGGTGTTAAAGTCACTGGACGATAATCCAGTTACTTTGTCTTTTTGGGAAACGGCACAATGGTTGTCTCTTTGAAGCACGCTGGAACGACAGACTGTTGCAGTGATGCATTGTAGATGTCCGTGAACACAGGAGCCAGCTGGTCAGCGCAGGTCTTGAAGATGCGAGATGGAACTCCGTCTGGGCCGGCTGCTTTCCCCTGCCTCCACCCTCCTAAAGGTTCTGCGGACCTCGGGCAGTTGTAGAAGGTAGTCCTCTGGGTGAATGTTAAATTGGTTGGTCGGCTCAGAGTTCCACCTCCAAAGCGAGCGTAAAACGTGTTCAGCTCGTCTGGTAGGTTAGGATCATTGTTTGTGACTGCCCCTGAGCACCTCTTGTAGTTGGAGAGGACCCTCAGACCTTGCTACATACATCTGGAGTCGCCTGTTGTGAAAGCAGTACTCTGTTCCTTTAGTTTGTTCCGTATGTCAGCAATCATCCATGGTTTGCAGTTCAGGAATGAGCGAACAGACCTGGTCGGAATGCATTCCTCCACTAGCCTATTAATGTATGCTGTGACATGTTCTGCACACACATCCAGGTCAGTGGTCCGTGATTTCCAGCCCACCCTGCAGATGTAGTATGGCGTCATCTGTCCAGCAACCCACATTCTTTACAGCTGTGGGCGTGGACTTCAACTTCTGTTTGTAAACAGGAAGTCACAGCACGGGGGCGTGGGCTGATTTTTGAAAGGTGGCTGTGCGACAACACGATAAGCGTGCTTAATGGTGGTGTAGCAGGGATCAAGGGTCTTGTTGTGTCTTGTCGGACATGAGATGTGTTGGTAGTATTTATTTTTATCTTTATAGGCTACAAGTTGAATGCTGGGTAGGGCTGGTTTCCATCGCCTCCGGCGTGTCCTAACCAGTAGGCCGCTACGGGACCCTCTCCTGCTGGCGTGTTTGTTGTTCCCCCCGGGGCTTGGTGGCTCCAGTCAGGGAATTGGAATGGAAGCGCCATTCCAATTGTCCCTCCGGATCTCTGCAGCTAAGTCCCAGTCCTTTGTTGTGTTGTCTGTGGTTGTATTGTTCCGTAATTCCAAGGGTGTTTGGCGATCATATGTGATAACACATATGGTGACTTGCTATATTCCTATAGAGTAACTTAAATATACAAGAAAAGTGCGGAAAAAAAACAAGTAATAAAGTAAGTAAACTAAGTAAACAAAATAAACTGCGGGAGCTCGTAGAGACGCGTCTGCTCTCCTCCAGCGCCGTGCACTCAAGATGCTGGAGGAGTTAACATTCCTCTCATGTCCATCGTCTCTGTCCAGCTGGCTTCCGGCGACTTAAGCAGATCCCACCAATGTGATGCTTTATGCATTAGCGGTGGTAGCCAGCTTGATACAGAAGGAGCGAGACAATGTTCTTATTTGATAGCCAAACTGGCCCAGATTTATTCCCTGCCGCAGCTCACAACTAACCTGGGGGTTGAAATGTCCACTCTTAAAACAATAAATCGGGGTTGTAAGCCCAAATCGTTAGTTATCCGCAAAAAGTAATCCGTCTCTCTCTTTGCACTCCTCTACTCCTCCAAGTCTCACACCCAACCCCATCCCTCGTCTTTTCCCCCCACTTTTCCCAACTCTCACTCCAACTCCCCTTCCAACTCCTGTTCCGACTCCTGTTCCAACTCCTGTTCTAACTCCTGTGTGACTCTCTAACTCACATTCACACGTAACCCG
Organism: Muraenolepis orangiensis; assembly: GCA_027704905.1. NCBI lineage: Eukaryota > Metazoa > Chordata > Actinopteri > Gadiformes > Muraenolepididae > Muraenolepis > Muraenolepis orangiensis. Next base: position 32,790,548 of record CM051003.1, read on the forward strand.
CTACACTCCCCCCTAGTGCTCGCAGCCAGTTACCCTCAGTTATAGTGGACACCTCCCCCCACACACATGCAGGTAAACAAACAAACACCAACAACACCCAAACCCTTTTCTCCTGGATGGAGACCCCATATTGGGCCAGGCCAGTGTTACAATATCAATACAGTTTTAAAAGGATTCAGGCCAGCCTACTCCAGGCCACCTTTTTCATCATGCCTATGCAAAATATTCAAGTGGATATTGAATTATTGTCTTGGGTTTAGCAGCCAAAGGCCATAATGTCAGCGGTTGTGTTTCCTCTTAATGTTAAACTTAATGCGTTTTTCATCTCAAGACTACCATCACTCACATCCCTGATGCTTTTCCTCATTGATTATGTGATTATATGAATATGCATCTCACATGTGTATTCTCATTAGCACATTGCAGAGAGAGAGAGAAAGAGAGACAGAGTGTGTGTGTGTGTGTGTGTGTGTGTGTGTGTGTGTGTGTGTGTGTGTGTGTGTGTGTGTGTGTGTGTGTGTGTGTGTGTGTGTGCGTGGAGGAGTTGGTATAATCTCACAGTTGCCTTCAGAAGTTGATTTTCATTTTTGACTTCCTTTTAATGACATAGCTGATTGTCCCCGAGAGAGAGAGAGAGAGAGAGAGAGAGAGAGAGAGAGAGAGAGAGAGAGAGAGAGAGAGAGAGAGAGAGAGAGAGGGAGGGAGAGACAGAGAGGCCAACTGTGCTGGATTAATAACTTTATAATTGTACAATGATCACATCATAACTAGATCATTGATGAGCGTACGCCCTATTGGGCAGCATAAGAGCCTCTGTCAGAACTACAGATGGAAGTGGGAGGCGAACATTGTTGAACTCTGACCCTATCAATGCCTCCATCAGTGTCTCTGTTGCTGTAACAAGCGAGAGACTAACCTCACAGCCAATGCACAAAGTAAACCAGGGATAACAATGTCGGAGCAATTGGCAAAAGGAAAACAAGCTTACTCAAGTTAACTTGCAATGACAATGGAGACACGCGGCCTGTTACAGTGGCTTCCAGACGATGGCTGCAGATGCTGCAGCACTCATACAAGCTTAGTGCATCTTCTACCGTGGGGAAAGTCTCTCCGTGCACAAAGCTGTCCTAATTGATTTTATTTTTATTTATTTGTACTTTTTTAAACCCCTCCCATGACTGGCTGCTGTCTAAAGGTGTCAGAGCTCTTCTTTATAGGCTACAAGTTAGCGGTGTCCCTTCGTGCGCTTGTAAAAAAGAAGGAGATTTATCACAAGGTCGTGCACAATAACATTTTCCCAGATGCGTTTAACAGCACACATCCACAATCTTCTCCTCTCTGGGTTATCTTTCTCTGACAGGTTTTTAAAGAAAAACAACCCAGGCTTGTCTCTTCAGCCATCCAAAACTGTCTGGCATTTTGGGAAAGATGTGTTTTGCCTTCCAGGTGGGCGTTCCTATAAGGCCACGTGAAACTGATGCCATCATGTAGTCAACCAGTATACTAGATGTTTGGTATGTGAGTGACTATTCATAAATATGATTATCACGTGCGAACATATAATAAATTCATTAAAAAAAATATATTTAAAATTATAATGTAGGGAATGCAAGGAACGTAATTCACCAGGCAAAGGGTGTGTTAGGGGTAATGGGGCACGGTCCCTTTAAGCAGGTGTTTGGGGTTGGGCTTAAAGATGGCAGCCATTTTGGTGTGTAAATTCATTCATGTTTGAGTTGTAGCTGAGGAGTGCAGCTCAACATTACGAGACAATATACAAATAAATGACACACGGATTTGTGTTGTCAACCAAAGAAACTGTGTCGTTGTATTCCACATTGGTGACCCGACGTAAGGTGGACGCTTCCGCTACGTATTTTTATTATTATTTTTTTTTTCTCTTGTTTTTTTCTTTTTGCTGGGAACATGACTACAAGCGCAGTTTCGTTGAAACTACCCGAGTTCTGGGAATCATCAGCCTCGGCATGGTTTGCTCAAACAGAGGCGCAGTTCGCGCTGGGGGACATTACCACGGATACCACGAAATACTACTATGTGGGAAATTCAACAGCCAGCAGAGTGGTGAGCCTCCTCAAACGCCCTCCGTACCAGGACAAGTACGATACGCTCAAGGCTCACCTGCTGAAGACATTTGAACTTTCCGATACCGAGCGGGCCAGACGGCTGTTCTCTCTACAAGGGCTCGGGGACAGCAAACCTTCTGAGCTGATGGATAGAATGCTGGATTTATTGGGGGGAGCACAAACCTGATTTCCTGTTCGTCCAACTCTTCCTGCGACAGCTACCTGTTACGGTACGCGCTGCTCTGGCCAACACCACTATAAAAGACGATTGCCGTTCCCTGGCCGAGGAGGCGGATAGAGTTTTTCTGGCCGCTCAGCAGCCCGGTGCTGCAGCGTTTTTTTCGGCCCAATCCTTTTCGCCACCGCCAGGAGACATGACGGTCGCCGCCACCGTGACAGCTCCTCGCAGGCAGCAGGACGCAGGGCTGTGTTACTTCCATGCGAGATTTGGATCCAGGGCCAAGCAGTGTCAACCACCGTGCAGTTTCCGTGGGGCGGGAAACGCCAGGGCCGGCGCTCGCTAGTGGCCATGAGCGTCGGTCGAGATGGCAAGCTGCTGTTCGTCCAGGACACCATCTCCGGGCGACGGTTCATGTGCGACACGGGCACGCAGAGGAGCGTCTTGCCCGCTTCTCGAGTGGACATCATAGCCGGGGGACATGGTCCCCCTTTGGAGGCCGCCAACGGAAGCCCCATCCGCACATACGGCACCAGGTATGTGGGACTGCGTTTTAGTGGCCAACTGTTTGGCTGGGACATGTTTCTGTCCCCCTTCTCGGGGCGGATTTTTTGTGCGCCTATGGACTGTTAGTGGATGTTAAAAATTGCCGCTTCATTGATGCCGCTACTTTCTGTTCGTACGTGGGTTCTCTCGGAGGGGCAGACGCTATCAGACTCTCTAGCATGCTCTCCTCCACAGACGAGTTCCAGCAGCTGCTCGCCGAGTTCCCGGGGCTCACGCGGCCCACCTTCTCAGCAGCCACCGACAAGCATGGAGTGGAGCACCATATCGCCACGACTGACCCCCCGGTCTATGCCCGGGCTCGGCGCCTCGACCCGGCCAAGCTCAGCATTGCCAAGGCAGAGTTTGAGAACATGCTCCGACAGCCCATGGGTTTCCCCCCTCCACATTGTGCCCAAGCCAGGAGGGGGGTTGCGTCGGTGACGCTCAATGACGCCACGATGCCTGACCGGTACCCAGTCCCATACATTCAGGACTTTTCGGCCCACCTTTCGAGGAAGGTGATGTTTTCCAAGGTAGACCTGGTGCGTGCGTATCATCAGGTGCCCGTCCACCCGCAGGACATCCCCAAAACAGCGGTGATAACTCCATTCGGACTGTTTGAGTTTCTGCGCATGCCGTTCGGCCTCAAAAACGCGGCGCAGACGTTTCAGCGCCTTATGGACTCGGTGCTACGCGACCTGGATTTCATTTTCGTGTACTTGGACGATATCCTCATAGCCAGCACCTCTAAGGCGGAGTATATGTCCCACCTCCGGAGGCTGTTTGAGCGGCTACATCAGCACGGACTAATAATCAACCCGGCCAAATGCCAATTTGGACGGTCGACCATTGACTTCCTGGGACACCGAGTCACCAGGGAGGGAGCGGTCCCCCTTCCGGTGAAGGTGGAAGCAGTGACTCATTTTCCACGGCCACCCACGGTTAAGTCCCTGCAGGAGTTCCTCGGCATGGTGAACTTCTATCACCGCTTTATCCCTCAGGCGGCTCGGATAATGCCCTTGTATGAGGCACTGAAGGGTAAGACGCCAAAGCAGGCTGTGGACTGGTCGGCGGAGAGAGACCAAGCCTTTCGGGACGCCAAGAAGGCCCTAGCTAACGCCACCATGCTGGCACACCCGGCTCTCAAAGCCCCGATCGCCATCACCACAGATGCCTCAGACTTTGCCCTCAGACTTTGCCATTAGCGCAGTGTTTGAGCAGTGGGTAAGCGGGGCATGGCAGCCGCTCGCTTTTTTCAGCCGCCAGTTACGCCCCAGTGAACGGAGGTATAGCACCTTCGACCGGGAGCTCCTCGGCCTCTACCTTGCCATCCGTTTTCTACTGGAGGGCCGCCAGTTTACGGCATTTGTGGATCACAAGCCGCTAACATTCGCTATGGCCAAGGTGTCTGAGCCGTGGTCCGCCCGTCAACAGCGACAACTCGCATACGTCTCGGAGTTCACCACTGACGTGCAGCATGTGGCAGGTAAAGACAACCTCGTCGCCGACTGCCTCTCCCGGGCCATAGCAGGGGCAGTCCACTTGGGACTGGATTACGCCGGGATGGCGGCAGACCAGGCTGCCGACACTGAGGGGCGAGACGGGAGGCCAGCGACCTCAAGCCTGCAGTTGGAGGACGTGGCTTTCGACGGTGCTGGCGTCATGCTCCTGTGTGATGTCTCTACGGAGCAGCCACGCCCCATCGTTCCCACGGGGTGGAGGCGACGGATTTTTGAAGCCGTCCACGGCCTCTCCCACCCAGGTAGGAGACCAACGCAGAGGCTAGTATCTGCCAAGTTTGTCTGGCCCGGGCTTAAAAAAGACGTGAGAGACTGGGCCAACGCCTGTGTGGAGTGCCAGCGCGCTAAAGTGCATAGCCACACCAAGGCCCCCCTGGAGCAGTTCCTGGTTCCGGAAAGGAGGTTCGATCACGTGAACATAGATATAGTGGGTCCGCTGCCCCCCTCGCAAGGCTTTAGTTATCTCTTGACCATGGTAGACAGGACCACGCGTTGGCCGGAGGCCGTTCCACTGTCAGCTACGACAGCCGCCGAGGTGGCCAGGGCCTTCATTGGAACCTGGGTTGCCCGGTTTGGTACTCCGGCCGATCTATCTTCGGACCGGGGCCCACAGTTCACGTCAGAGCTCTGGAACACGTTCGCCGAGAGCCTGGGCATGAAGCTACACTGGACCACGTCATACCATCCACAGGCCAATGGATTATGCGAGCGTTTTCATCGGTTGATGAAAGCGGCGCTGCGGGCCAGCCTTACGGACAGCAGCTGGATCGACAGACTCCCGTGGGTCATGCTGGGTCTCAGGACGGCCCCCAAGGAAGACCTCCAATCCTCATCTGCTGAGCTGGTTTACGGTCAGCCACTGCGGGTCCCAGGGGATTTCATCCCAACCGTTACAGCCCCCTGGTCGGCCGCCCAGCAACGGACGGCTCAGCTGGATAAGGCTAGGGCCTTCGCACCAGTCCCCACTTCATAGCATGGCCTCCCTCGGTCGCACGTCCCTACGAGTCTGCGGTCAGCGGAATATGTGTTCATCCGGCACGACGCCCACCGGGACCCTTTGCGGCCTCCCTACGACGGTCCATTCCGGGTCCAGGAGGCGGGAGACAAGTACTTTGTTGTGGAAATGGCCGGGAAACTAGAACATGTTTCTATAGATCGCCTGAAACCAGCTCACATGGACTTGAGCAAGCCGGTGGAGCTAGCCCAGCCCCCACGGCGGGGACGGCCCCCTACCTTGCCCCAGATCCCGGGTAAGGCCCTGGGGACCCCCTCGCCACCCTTCCAGTGCCCACTTGACCATAGAGCCCCTGAGACATTCCCTACGGCGGTGCCGCCCACCACGTTGGTCAGGCAGAGCTGTTATGGCAGAGCGCTCCGCCCTCCGCGTAAATTGACTGTTATTAGGGTGAATTCTGGGGGGAGGCATGTTTGGGATGCAAGGAACGTAATTCACCAGGCAAAGGGTGTGTGGGGCACGGTCCCTTTAAGCAGGTGTTTGGGGTTGGGCTTAAAGATGGCCATTTTGGTGTGTAAATTCATTCATGTTTGAGTTGTAGCTGAGGAGTGCAGCTCAACATTACGAGACAATATACAAATAAATGACACACGGATTTGTGTTGTCAACCAAAGAAACTGTGTCGTTGTATTCCACAATAATACATATAAATAATATTATATAATAATAACTCCCTGTCTGGCATGAGGCCCTTCAAAGCATGAGGCCCTTTGCCACTGCCCCACTCACATTTTCTGTAGGAGGTCCCTTCCCAACACACTAGGCCAGTGTTTCTTAACCTTTTTGGAGGTACTGAACCCCGCAAGTTTCATATGCGCATTCACCAAACCCTTAATTGGAAAAATGAAATATAATATTTTTCAAAATTGGACCGCCCGTCCTAAAGGGGGACCAAAGCGCTGAAAAAGTGTATGGTAGGCAGAAGCCAAAGCATTGATAGTAGTTTTTTTAATAATTGTTTTTTCTATTATTAATAAATGCGAAAAAAAACGATTTCACATACATCAAACAAAGACATAAATAACCTACTAAGTCCCTATAATAAACCTACTAAGTCCCAAACAAAGAGCCTGACTTATGTTTTATGTTCATCATGAATAAGGACTGGGTGACATTGTTGACGTTTTGATTATTGAAAGTAGCGTATGTCACATGGGTGTCTAACAAAATAAAGGTAGGCTAGTAATACTTGTATGTAAACATACATTATGGTATTATAATGTTCTTTTAACCTACGTAACTTACACATTTTTTTTAAAGCGCGGAGGTGGACAGTGGAGGTGAACCGAGGTGACGGATGTCCGTTCTGGAGTGGAGCTCCACTTGCCCATGAGTCTGCAGCCAGACGCTCTTGTACGAGTGAGGTGAACGGAACGGACACGCACACAGTGTGTGTGTCTTGACCTCTGCCGAACCCCTGAGACTGACTCACCGAACCCCTGGGGTTCGATCGAACCCAGGTTAAGAACCACTACACTAGGCCCTTCCCCCTTGACCACAAGCAGTCTCACTGCCGCCTCTTGTCCCTTATATAATAGATCCACCTCTATAGCCCCAATAAGTGGAATGTACTTCCTAGTGTATGTTTTCTATTTGCTGAGGCACTGAGGCCGAGGCTCCCGTGTCCACCTTATTTCTTAGCTTTTCCCATTAATCTGCAGTGTTGCATGAATGGGCTCAGCCCTGGGCTCTCTGAGGTTAAACATGTTAAAGGAACACCTCAGGCTCCACACTCTGCAGGTAATGTGTGCTCAATTGGGCTTTGATTTCCCCCACTCTTTTTTTCTGTCTATTTTTAGCATCTCTGTACTTTTTAGCAATTGGCCCTTTTTTGACAGTTATGACACACAGCATCCTTGAACCCACAGTCATTAGCAGAATATGCACCCCCACACTTTAAGGGCTTGCCTGTTTTCTCCTGCACATGGCTGTGCAGTTTTAGCTTTTTGAATGTCTTTGGTGATATGTTTTATTGTTTGAGACACCTCCAAAGCTTTTATTTTCCCAACAATCGGCGTTGCATGCTGTGGTCATTAATTCCACAGTCTAACCTGTCACGCAGCATATCGTCTAATATAGCTCCAAACCTTGCAGTATTCCAATAATTGTCTCAGCTCCGCCACAAATGCAGCCACTTGAAACTTCTGGCTTGCGAGAATGACTGTGAAACGCTGAACAATTACCGATTGCTTTGGGTTGTGGTGATTCTGCACCATCGTCACCATCTACCTGAATCTGATATCCCCTGAATTCCGTCTTTTTCACCTCGTCTGCTATGTCATTTGCCAGGAAAAAGTGCTCCAGTCTCTCAAAATATTAAATTCAGTTACCTTCCTTCTTGACAAACTCACTGAACTGTTTCCATGAATAAATGACTCGTCGGAGACGTCCATGTCCACCTCCTCCTCCGCTTCCTGAGGGTTCTCGCTCACCTCCGAGGGAGGTCCCTCCCCGTCCTCCTCGGAGGAGTCTGACACCCCGAGGAAAGGAATCTCCGTGGTGGCACCGGCTGCCAAAGTGGTGGACCTGGATGACTGGTCGGGGTGGCGTTGATGGAACTGCCTGATGAGGTCCTTGTCCAAAATGTGCCGGTCCGGAACCCACGATCTCTCCTCCGGGCCGTACCCCCTCCAATCGACCAGGTACTGGAAACCCCTACCCCGACGCCGGGAATGCAGTAGGTGGCGGGCGGAGTAAGCCGGGCCGCCATCGATGACTCTGGGTGGCGGTGGAGGTGGAGCAGCCGGGACCAGTGGACTCACCCTAGCTGGCTTGACCCTGGACACATGGAAAGTCGGGTGAATCCGCATGGACCGGGGCAGCTTAAGCCTAACCGCCACCGGGTTGACGACCTTCAGGACCTCGAAAGGCCCAATAAACCTTGGCGCCAACTTATTGGACTCCACCCGCAATGGTATGTCCCGAGTGGACAGCCATACCTTCTGGCCCACCCGGTAGTTAAGGCAGTTAAGGCGTACCGGTTGGCCGAACGGAGGAGCGCAGCTCTGGCTTGGGTCCAGGTCCGATGGCAGCGACGGATGAAGGCCTGGACAGATGGGCAGGAGACCTCCTTCTCCAGGTCCGGGAACAGAGGAGGCTGGAACCCGTAGGCACACTGGAAAGGGGATAGTCTGGTGGCCGAGCTGACCAGCGTGTTGTGGGCATACTCCACCCACAGGAGTTGTCTTGACCAGGAGGAGGGGTGCTTGGCCACAGTGCACCGCAGCACCGTCTCCACCTTGTAAAAAAAAGGGTGTCACTGTTACGGTGGTTGACAGGGGGCATGGCCAAGCCACGTGCGCTGGCGGCGCACACACACACCTGTCAGCTATTGCCTTGTGTAATTGGTAATCACCTCACCTGGGGTATATATACCCTGGCTTCCCGTTACCCCAGGGTTAGGTCGTACGTCGAACTACACATCGTACATTCTGGACGGAACCGCTGATGTCCCGGAGCTCCAGATCCTGTACCTATCCCGCGTCACCCGCCTGTCTCGCGTTACTCTGGTCCATATGAGCTCCCCGGTAATTATAATTACTTGTCTGGTACCAGACACAGACTCCTCCTCCGTCCCGGACTACTCGCCGGTCCACTACCTGCCGGTACTCCGCGGATCGACCTCCCGGTACCCTGATCCCTGGACTGTCCCCGTTTACCCTTGTGTGTTGTGTTGCTTTGAATAAAGCTTTACGTATCGCTCCACTGTGTCTTGGTCTGCGTTCTGGGTCCCACCGACCAATCCCACTTGTGACAAAGGGACCATCTGGCATGTCGGGAGTTCAGCCTCCTGGCGGACTGGATGTACTCCAGGTTCTTGTGGTCAGTCCAAACCAGGAAGGGCAACTTGGTCCCTTCAAGCCAATGGCGCCATTCTTCCAAGTACAACTTCACCGCTAAGAGCTCCCGATTCCCAATGTCGTAATTTCTCTCCGCCGGCGTTAGTCGCCGAGAGAAAATCGCAAAGGGTGGAGCTTCTGGTCGTCGGCAGACCGCTGAAACAGGATGGCCCCTACCCCTATGTCGGAGGCGTCCACCTCCACCACAAACTGTCTCTCAGGATCCGGGACAAGGAGGATGGGAGCGGAGGTAAATCAAGCCTTGAGTCCTTGGAAGGCCTTCTCCGCCGAGGAAGACCACTGGAACGAGACCTTGGTGGAGGTGAGGGCCGAGAGTGGAGCAGCTACTGTGCTGTAGCCACGGATCAACCTCCGATAAAAGTTTGCGAACCCGAGGAAGCGTTGCAGCTGCTTGCGGGACTCAGGAGCAGGCCAGGATGTAACCACGGAAACCTTGGATGGGTCCATCTGCACGGTCCCATGTCCCACAATATACCCCAGGAACGAGACGGAGGAGGAATGGAACTCGCACTTCTTTGGTCTTCACAAAAAGGGAGTTCTCGAGGAGGTGCTGGATGACGTGGTGTACATGCTCCCTCCTGTTCCTTGAAAAAATAAGGATGTCGTCCAGGTAAACAAACACATGCTTGTCTAGCATGTCCCTCAACACATCGTTAACCAATGGCTGAAACACTGCCGGGGCATTGGTAAGACCAAACGGCATCACCAGATATTCGTAATGGCCAGTGGACGTGTTGAAGGCCGTCTTCCACTCATCCCCCTCCCGGATCCGGACCAAGTGGTAGGCGTTCCGCAGATCCAGCTTTGTGTAGATCACGGCTCCCTGTAGCAACTCAAAGGCGGATGATATCAGTGGGAGCGGGTAACGTTTTTTAATTGTGATGTCATTAAGGCCCCTGTAGTCTATGCAGGGCCTTAATGACTTGTCCTTCTTCTCCACAAAGAAGAACCCCGCTCCAGTCGGTGAAGACGAGGGACGGATAATTCCAGCCGCCAAAGAGACGTTGATGTATGCCTCCATGGCCACTCTCTCAGGTGTGGACAGGGAATACAGGCGGCCCTTCGGGGGCGACGTACCAGGGTGGTCAATGGCACAATCGTACGGGAGGTGAGGGGGTAACGACATTGCTTTGGCCTTGCTGAACACCTCCCGAAAATCGTGGTACTCCACCGGTACCCCGGCCAGGTCCGGAGGTCCGCAGGGGAGGAACAAACAGAGCGCTGGGGCACAGCGGCTTAAGGCAGACCTGATGGCAGGAGGGACTCCACCCCACAATGGCTCCCGTGGCTCAGTCGATGTGAGGGTTATGGCGGCGGAGCCAGGGGTAGCCCAGTATCAGGGGGAGCTGAGGGGACCGCAAGATGTAGAATTGGATGGTTTCATGGTGGTTACCAAATAAAAGCATGCGGACCGGCGTGGTCTGATGGGAGACGGTCCCCAGGAGATGGCCATCCAGGGCATTTGCCGGAACGGGACGGGGTAGGGGAACGTGACCGATGCCCAACTGCAGCACTAGGTTCTCATCAATGATGTTGACATCTGCCCCAGAGTCAATGAATGTCGCCATGGTGTGAGAACCATCAGCTAACAGCAGTCGGGCATGGCACAAGGGTCTCTGATTGGGGAACAGTCGGGAGGTTTGGCTCACCCGTAAATTCCCCATTACTGGTGAGCCCTGCCTTTTAACGGGCATCGAGCAACAAAATGACCTGATCCCCCACAGTACATACATAAATTATCGCGCCGGCGGTGCTCCCGCTCCTCCGAGGTGAGGCTGGTGCGGCCCACCTGCATGGGCTCCGGCTCCTCCCGGTGTGGTCCCACAGCTGTCCTGGACATCTCGGATGACGCTCTCTGACGCGTCGCTGGGCGGTGACTGGCCCCCGACTGTCGTAGCTCCTGTCTCCACGCCAGCACGCGTTGATCCACCCGTGACGCAAACTCAATGAGTCCGTCGAGCGACGCAGGTAGATCAAACGGAACCAACTCGTCCTTGACGTAGTCGGCCAGACACGCGAGAAACACGTCACACTGCGCGGCCGCGTTCCAGCCGCTCAGACGAGCCTGGGTTCGGATGTCTATGGCGTAATCAACAACCGAGCGGGTACCCTGACACAATTTGGAAAGTCCCCCTGAGGAGTCAGGGCCCAGCGGAACGGTTCCGAAGACCCTCCGTAGCTCCGCAGAAAACTCCCGGAAAGACACACAAGCCGGTGTCTGTCGCTCCCACTCAGCTGTTCCCCACAACCGCGCTCTACCGGTCAGGTGGATGGCGGTAAATGCCACCCTCGCAGCCTCGGAGGTGAAGGTGTGCGGCTGCAGGGTGAACAGGATGGAACAGTTGGTGATGAAGGGGTTACAGCCCTCCGCATCTCCAGCATAGCGCTCCGGAGTCCCTATCCGGGGGTCTGATGCGGTCTCCCGCGGTGCCGGCGCTGAAGCGGGTGGTGCGGGTGGAGTGGAGTTGGGAACATCGGCTGAAGCACCCGGCGGAGTCAGGGTCTCCTAACGCTGCTGGATCCGCGTGACGAGCAACCCTACCGTCCATTCTAGTGGCACGATCGACTGAGCCAGCACCGACAGGTGTCCGCTGTGATGAGAGAGGGCGTCCTCCCCTCTCGAGGCGGCCCTTCGGTGTGGGGGTGTGCGCTTGGTCCATCGTGGCCAGATTGTTCTGTCACGGGTTAGGTTTGGACCCAAGAGCTGTACACAGACACCAAAGGCAGATAGTGGTATTTATTGCGATAAATATCACACATTGACAGGGACAGGCAGAGACGTAGTCGGGGACAGGCAGGTGATCAGAACCGGGGCAGGGTAGACGAACCAGGCAGGGGCAGGCAGAAGCGTAGTCAGTGACGGGCGGTAGATCAGGAACCAGGCAGGGGCAAGCAGAAGCATAGTCAGGGACGGGCGGTAGATCAGGAACCAGGCAGGGCGCGGGCAGGACCAGGGCATGAAGGTCGGCAACAGGAAATCGGTCCGGAAGTAAACACTGGAGAGTCTTGCATTAGTCAAGGAACAATCTGGCAAAGTATGAGTGTGCGGGGTAGACTTAAAAAAAGTGTAAACCATGCAGTATGAACCTCTCAGTGTGAACCGCTCAGTGTAAAGCATGCAGTATGAACCGCTCAGTGTGAACCGCTCAGTGTAAACCATGCATTATGAACCGCTCAGTGTGAACCGCTCAGTGTTAACCATGCAGTACGAACCCCTCAGTGTGAACCGCTCATGGTAAACCATGCGGTATGAAAAGCTCAGTGTGAACCTCTCAGTATGAACCGCTCAGTGTAAACAACTGTTTGAACTGCTCAGTGTAAACTATGCAGTGTGAACTGCTCACTGTAAACCACTTTGTATGAATCGCTCAGTATAAACTGCTCAGTGTGAACCCCTCAGTGTTAACTGCTCAGTGTGAACCTCTCTGTTTGAACTGCTCAGTGTAAACCATGCAGTATGAACTGCTCAGTGTAAACCACTCAGTGTAAACTGCTCAGTGTGAACCGCTCAGTGTAAACCGCTCTCTTTGAACCGCTCAGTGTGAGTACTGCAGTATGAACTCCTCAGTGTACTGCAGTAGACACCAGTTTGCCAACTGTTGTCATTAGCCAAAATCCAAAAAAGCCAAAAACAAAGTGGTGGAAGTTGGTCTAAACAGGATATTGGAAGAGGCTATCAGATTAATAGATTCATTTGCAGTATAGATGTTATTTTCTGTCAATTAGTACACACACACACACACACACACACACACACACACACACACACACACACACACACACACACACACACACACACACACACACACAAACACACACACACACACACACATGATGATTGGATGAATTGGGGAAAACCGGGAGAGGAGACACAACATGCAAGCAAAGAAAGTTCAATTCCGTTTCATGGTTTGTTTCTGTGATAAAGCGTTCTTGGAAGAAAAGCAAAATCTGCATCCAAATTAATGTTTTAGTATGGACTCAAACATATGAAACATTCTGCTTGTTTGTTTTTGGCTCTCTTGTTCGAGATGCTCCTTCTCCTCCTCCTCCTCCCCATCTTCCTCCTCTTCCTTCTCCCCATCATCTTTCTCCTCCTTATCCTCCTCCTCTTCCTCATCCTCTTCCTCCACCTTCCCCTCCTCTTCCTTCTCCTCCCCATCCACCTCCTCCTCTTCCTCCTCCTCCTCCTCCCATCCTCTTCTTCCTCCTCCTCCCATCCTCTTCTTCCTCCTCCTTCCTCTTCCTCCTCCTCCTCCCCATCCTCTTCTTCCTCCTCCCCATCCTTTTCCTCCTCCCTATCCTCTTCCTCCCATCCTCCTCCCATCCTCCTCCCTTCCTCCTTCTCTTCCTCTTGCTTCCTATCCACCTCTTCGTCTTCCTCATCCTCCACATCCTCCCCATCCTCCTCTTCCTCCCCATTCTCCTCTTTCTCCTCCTCTCCATCCTTCTCCTGACAATCCTCTTCCTCCTCTTCCTCCACCTTCTCCTCTTCCTCCTACTCCTCCTCCCAATCCTCTTCCTACTCCTCTTCCTTCTCCTCCTTCTCCTCTTCATTCTCCCACCCATCCTCTTCCTCCTCTTCTTCCTCCTCTTCCTCCTCCCCATCCTGGTGAGTAGGAAGAAATATCAGGTTTAAACAGGATATTTAATTTTTATTTTCTATCCGACCCCCTCACATAAAACGATAAAAAAACACACTAAACCAAAACTCCAAAACACACTTCTTCTACTCATGGAGAAATGGGAAGGTGGCAGCAGAGGGTATAGAGTGGACGTGTGGTCTGCTGTGGGCTTTATAAATAGAGATGGTGATGAATCTCTGATGGAAGCCTAGGTTACTGTCTCTGATGAATGCATGACTCCATGCTGTTTGTTTAGGGTAAGGGTAGTGTGTGTGTGTGTGTGTGTGTGCGTGCGTGCGTGCGTGTGTGTGTGCGTGTGTGTGTGCGTGTGTGTGTGTGTGTGTGTGTGTGTGTGTGTGTGTGTGTGTGTGTGTGTGTGCGTGTGTGTACCCGTGTAGATGTGTTTTCACACCCCTTCTCTCACTCACTCTCCCTTAATAAAAAACAACTCAAACAGTCTCGCTACTCTCTATCACACACACACACACTCGCTCTCTCTGTCTCTCTCTCTCTTGCTCTCTCTCTCTCTTGCTCTCTCTCTCTCTCTCTCTCTCTCTCTCTCTCTCTCTCTCTCTCTCTCTCTCTCTCTCTTGCTCTCTCTCTCTCTCGCTCTCTCTCTCTCTCTCTCTCTCTCTCTCTCTCTCTCTCTCTCTCTCTCTCTCTCTCTCTCTCTCTCTCTCTCTCTCTCTCTCTCTCTCTCACACTCATTCTCTCTCTCCCACTCACTCTCTATCTTCAACCCCCTCTTTCTCTTTCTCTCCCACTCCCTCTCCCACTCACTCTCACTCCCTCACTACCACACTCTTGTTCTCTCTCTCCCTCTTTCTCCCTCTCTCCCCCTCCCTCTCTCCTCCTCCTCCTCCTTCTCTCTTCCACTCACTCTCTCTCCCAATCACTCCCTCTCCCACTCACTCTCTCCTACTCACTCACTCTTTCCCACTCACTCATTCTCTCCCACTCACTCTCTCTCGTTCTCTATCTTCTCCCCCTCTCTCTCCCTCTCTCTCCTCCCTCCCTCTCTCTCCCTCCCTCTCTCCTCCTCTCTATCCCTTCCTCTCTCTCCATCCTTCTCTCACTCTCTCTCCCACTCATTCTCTCCCACTCCCTCCCTCCTCTCTCTCGTTCTCTATCTTTCTCCCTCTCTCTCTCGTTCTCTCTCCTCCCTCCCTCTCTCTCCCTCCCTCTCTCCTCCTCTCTATCCCTTCCTCTCTCTCCATGCTTCTTCTCACTCTCTCTCACACTCATTCTCTCCCACTCCCTCCCTCCTCTCTCTCGTTCTCTATCTTTCTCCCCCTCTCTCTCCCTCCCTCTCTCCTCCTCTCTATCCCTTCCTCTCTCCTCCTCCTCTATCTTTTCAATTCCCCCCCTAACATTGCCATGGAATGTCTATTTCCAATCCCCTAATTTGCGTTGTGTGACATTAGTGAAGGCAGACAGAACATTTAATCAGTGGGATTGGTTTTCCTATCAGCCCGCTACATACACCATTCATTTCAATTGAGCTCCTTCTCTTTCCAACCCAGGCTGAGGTTGGGCTGTTTGAAAGTTGGAAGTTACAGTAAGGAATTGAACAATTTACTGATGTGAATAATTTTGTGGGATCTTCCTGGCAAGATGACCAGGCACAATGCCACACACACACACACACACACACACACACACACACACACACACACACACACACACACACACACACACACACACCCTTCGCCACTGGCCAGGGTCCCACCAAGGTATTAAATGGTCTTAAGTGGCAGAACTCACTAATGACTTATTTTATCTTCTAAATACAGCTTTAGACCTGATCACTGGAGCTCTGCAGACAGCAATGACCCATGGAGATACACATACACACACACACACACACACACACACACACACACACACACTTTAACCGCCAACTTTTCAACAACAAACTATTTCATATTTTCCCGTGAATTAAACAGACCGTGAGCAAACCACAGTGCTTACATTTCCATCACCTCTCTCTCCTCTCCTGTCCTTTCTGCTCCTCCTTCTCCTCTATTCTCCTCTCCTCTCCTCCTCCTTTTTTGTCCTCTTCTCTCTTCTCTTCTCCTCTCTTCTCCTATCCTGTCCTGAGAATTGCTCCTCCATTGTCCCCCCCCCCCCCCACAATCTTAAGGACATTCATTAAATTCATTCTTTAACACGTTTCCAACACATCGTGTCACAAGGCGACACAATGCAGTGGTGTGACCTCCTAATCTAGCTCACCTCCTGGACCATGAGCCACACTGTCACCCCTCCTGGAGTGTGTGTGTGTGTGTGTTTGTGTGTACCCTCCATGCTGCAAAAAATAACCAATAAATCCTTAGTGAGGCCCATAGAGGCCCCCATCATACTCTACTTTTTATTTCTATCCGGGGCTCGTTAGGCTGCGTGTAATCTGAGAGACACAGAAATATAATCAGGAGCATTAGTGCAAGCTGGTGTGACTTTCCTTCTTTTCAGTGGAACGTGTTGTCGCTACGTGTCTGTTAGTGACACTTCACTCTGTGCTCAGTCTCATTTGATGCACTGACGTTGGGTTCTGGCAGATAAATACAAATAAAGGTTAATTGATCTGAACAAAGGGAATACAAGCTCTGTTTGTGATGGAAGATTACCAGGTACTTCCTTATTTATCCTCACCGCAAGGGCAGGAGCTACCATTGTGTGTTTGTAGGGGTGTTGCTGGGGGAATGTACCATTTTGGGGCGGGTGAGCTCTGAACTGAAATATAATTCCCATACGTTTAAGTTTAATGTTCTTCAGTTAAGTATTTATTCAATGATTTCTGTTATTCTGTCATTAGGCTTACTAAGCTTAATGTACCAGCAAAGGTTGAGTGATATTTTAGAATTGCTGGATTTAATTTATTTAGTGTTATGAAGTTGTTGATTTAACGTGCTATTCAAAATTCAGCGCTCTTACTATTGTGGCAACTGTAAATGTTTTTTATCAATGTTTTTGGTGGGTTCTCCTTACAAGGTTTAACATTTTATGTGCAACAAGTACAATGAAATGATTACTCCACACTCACTCTCACAGTATGAATTTCAACAACACTACTATACTAATACTATGCAATACTATGCTGATGAATACTATACTACAAACAACACTATATAATACCTACTATATACAATACTATAAACAGTACTTTATAGTATAAAGTACTGTTTATAGTATTGTATATAGTCGGTATTATGAAGTTTATTACTATACTATACTATAAACAACACTGTATGCTACTTACTATACCCACACCTGCTCAGCTCAGGGTTCCTAGTGAATTCATCATGGAGGTGGTGGGAGTGGAGCTGTGGAGATAGGACCAGGGAGGAGGACTATTTCACCGGGGAATGGTTTTGGTTTATTTGGGATGGGGAGGAGGTGTCAGTCATTCACCAGATTTGTATCTGGTGGCCCAGGATACATAACTGTAAGGGGAGGGTTCAGCAGAGCCTGTTAGGGTAATGACAGGAGGAAGAGGGGCCTCCGGGAGGAGTGTGCATGTGATGAGCTGACAGGAAGGTGTCTCTCTTCATGGCTCCCTGCTGTATTACTTGGGTTTCATGTGCTGTGGGATGATGGAGGGCTGTCCCTTACTTCCTTATGTGTCTGTGTGTCATAGTCAGACTTCCTTGTCTTTTGCATTGTATTTTCGGCATCTTTAATCTTCTGTTTTGTATTGTATTGTGCATGTGTTTTGTGTGCATATGTGTTTATCTGTGTGTATGTGCATGTGTGTTTACTTTGTGTTACTTTATGCATGCACACACTCGTCTCAAAGCACGTCCTTATTTAGCTCAATACATCTCAGACCTGTTCTATCAGCTACATATTTGGTATGTGTGCGTGCGTATTGTTGTGTGCACTCCCCCCCCCATCCCGCCTCCAGCCTTTCCTGTTGAAGAAAGTGTTTCCTGTGGAGTCCTGCCGTGCCTTCATCTCACCTGCCTCTGCTCCACCACCACAGCACACCTCTCGTCTGTGCTCTCGACTCTCCCTCCCCTGCACCTCTTCCAAGGCGCTTCGCTTCATTTCCCCGTCTGTCACCAATGATGAGCCCTGCTGTTCATATCGTGTGAATCTCTCGTTCTGTCTGTCTTTCTCCCCCCCCCCCCTCCCCCCCACACACCTTCTATTATTTCAGTGTTTCTGTGTTTGTCGACGAAAGATGTCCCTGGCATTGATGATAACTCATGTCTGTCTGAAGTCAAACACGTCACAGGGAACGGCTGAGGTGGTTCTGACACACTGGAGGGCCCACGAAGGTTTGCTGGTTGACCCACATTGAGCGTTGTAGGCTAAGAGGCCTTTTGTCCTGCCCAGGGCAACAAGCCTGTGAAGGGACAGGCTGTCTGTTTGTCGGTGTAAATCCACCTCTGCTGACCACCACCAACAACACCAACAGCACCATTACCATCACCACCACCACCACCACCACCACCACCACCACCACCACCACCATCACCAACAACAACACCAACACCACCAACATCACCAACACCACCAACATCACCAACACCACCAACATCACCACCACCACCACCAACACCACCATCAACACCACCAACATCACCACCACCACCAATATCACCACGACCACCACCACCACCACAAACACCACCAACACCACCAACATCACCATGACCACCACCACCACCACAAACACCACCAACACCACCAACATCACCACGACCACCACCACCACAAACACCACCAACATCACCATGACCACCACCACCACAAACACCACCAACATCACCACGACCACCACCACCACCACCAACACCACCGTAATGCAGACAGATCTGTTATAAGCGTTCATACAAGCTGTAGAATAGGAAGGCTGTGTTCTGCATAGAAAATCCTGGGTGGATTTAGAAAATACTTTTTTAAAAGCCACAGTAATGCCAAGAGAAAGGCAAAATGCTAATTGAATAGAATCCGAGGGCCAAAGTTTAATTAGCTGCAATGGGCTTCAAGTAATGGACTAATTAACTTTTCCTTGCAGGATCAAAGGGAGGAACTAATATGGTTATATACTATTGTCTATAAGAGGGAGAGGGTTTCTGCAATTGTGAAACTCTGATGGGCCATCCGCACGGCCTCAGCTGTGTTGTCAAGTGGTGTCTGAGTGAGGGAAAAACCCTGAGTCACACAAAAGCTTTCAGAGACTCCATCTGCCTCAGCTGAGCCCCTCACTCTGCATCTCATGCATTAACCCTGCCTTGCTAAAAGAGGTGGGAGGCACACACACACACACACACACACACACACACACACACACACACACACACACACACACACACACACACACACACACACACACACACACACACACACACACACACACACCCAAGCCAGGCACAGTCCTCCATAACTCCTGATGCATTATATTGTTCAGTTCTAGTGTGCCTTCAATGGCTTGAACCTGGACTACTGTGTGTTTGTGTGTGTTCTTGCGCATGTCTGTGTGTGCCCTACAGAGACTGCTACCTGATTCATTGAGATAAATGGTCAATCTGTATCTCCTCTATACAGCTGACACAATCAAATAGCCCCTGCAACTCTCTCTCTCTCTCTCTCTCTCCTCTCTCTCTCTCTCTCTCTCTCTCTCTCTCTCTCTCTCTCTCTCTCTCTCTCTCTCTCTCTCTCTCTCTCTCTCTCTCTCTCTCTCTCTCTCTCTCTCTCTCTCTCTCTCTCTCTCTCTAACCACTCTTGCTCCCTCATTTGTTGGTTACAAGTGGAGCTATGGATGACTGGCGTTTTGGATGTCAGACCAGATGATGGACAGATGGTGAGAGGTAGAGCAGAGAGAGAAAGGTGGCATCTGTTGCTCTTACAAACAAAAGTGTGTATGTGTGTGTGTGTGTGTGTGTGTGTGTGTGTGTGTGTGTGTGATGATCAGAAGGAAGGCATGATGGTCAGTATTGACTCAGACACATTATTTGATATCCTCTTCCTATTGTTGTTGCTGCTGCTACGTTTCATCCAGTAGTCCCCCTCTCCCCCCTCTCCCCCCATTTTACCTCCCCCTTCTCCAAGCTCTCACACCTCCAATGTTATGATGTTTCCCGTAACTTGATCCAAACTTAAACAAATGCGGCGTGCGCATTACGTTGGATTAGGCGGGAAGGGCTCCTCTCTCTCGGGGTGATGGAGGTGAATCAGAGCGGCATGCCGGGTACCTGCCGGGGGCTCAGAACCCCCACAACTAATTTATTACCTAAGCCCAAGCTTTCTTTAACTGCACAGACCGTGCCACAGAGTAGGGTGTTGCGCTCCTTTTAGGATGCCATCTGAGCATATAATGTGGGTCTGACTCACAGTGAGCATATTGCATTCTCTATGTGTTCAATAGCAATCCCATCTCAGTGAGGCTGAGCTCAGCAGTGTGCTATAGCTGATGGTCCAGTAAGTTACACGGGAAACGTTTTGCACACTAAATGTGGCCGTCTCCAACACTGCTTATAGCTATGACTGATTCTCAGTTCAGGTGAAATCAGCAGAAAATGAGTTGTCTGGGATTTAGATGATAATCAATGAATGGGTTTTAAAAATTCTGACCATCACCTTCAGAAGTGTGGCTGTGTCTTTGCCATAACAAAATACTTACATGGCTGCTTGGCAGATAACACAGGTACACTTCACACTTTACGTAAACCCTGATAGACATTCTCCATTACTTTATTTGTTTCCCCTGGCTAGATGCAGTTTTCTCATGATGAAACAGTCTGTTGAGAACCATAGAAGGCCACTCCTGGATGCTCCTGGAACTCATGCTAGAGAGACATATGTGGGCTGCGCCATTCAGGGCAACATTACTGCCACTAGAAACAGAGAACCATTTTCTGTATGTTTAGAAATATGGTCGTTGCATCGGTTCGTTCTAAGTGCTCGCTCAAGTGCTTAACATTTGCCCACTGAAATAATACTCTGAGCCAACTTACTTTCTGAGGATATCTGGTTATGATTGGACTCCAATGGAGTCTATTTAATATCCAGAAAGACTCTTCCCTCCCGGGACATCACCTGTTGGACCTGCTGCCCTCTGGGAGACGCTTCAGGTCCATCAAATCACGGACCAATAGACTTAGCTATATAGACTTAAGAACAGTTTCTACCCCACAAAACAGTCAAACACTGACAATGACTGTTCTGTGTAACTACAATACTGTGCTGTTTGACTGTTACTGGACTGTCTGTGTAATTACAATACTGTACTGTTTGACTGTTACTGGACTGTCTGTGTAATTACAATACTGTACTGTTGGACTGTTCCCCGGCTCCTCCTAGCAAAAAACTGTGGAGGTGTCCTTGAGGAAGACACCCTAACCCTTACTGCTCCCCGGGCGCTGTATGGATAGCTGACCGCTGCTCCTAATACTAGGATGGGTTAAATGCAGAGAATATATTTCACTGTACAGTACTTGTGCTGTACACTGACAAATTTGAATAATTATTATTATTATTATACTGGACTCCTGTCTGTGTAACTACAATACTGTACTGTTGGGCTGTTACTGAACTGTTCTGTGTCACTACAATACTAAATTGCATCAATACATACCTTTTACATGTTTTGTATGAAAATTAATTTCTGATTAGCACTACCGCTATATAGGGCAAACACAATATATGTGTGTGTGTGTGTATATATATATATATATATATATATATATATATATATATATATATATATGGTACATATATATATGTGTACAGTTTTTATTTGGACATTCTTTAACCAGTTTTTTTGGTTTAGCTTAGTTTTTAAAATAATATATATTTTTTCAATTGTTGTTTTGAAAAAGTATTTTTGTTGTACTTGTACAATGAAGGCATTCTGATTCTGATGTCACAGAAAGTGCTCTGTCCATTCTGTTGTTGGTCTGAACCTCTCAGTCAGTTCAGTCCTCATTAAAACCGAGGGAAGAGCACGGATAACATTTGCTTTGTGTCACCGTCTCCTGGCAACACACACACACACACACACATGTACACACACACACACACACACACACACACACACACACACACACACACACACACACACACACACACACACACACACACACACACACACACACACACACACACACACACACACACACACACACACAAACACACACACACACACACACACACAAACACACATACACACACACACACACACACACACACACACACACACACACACACACACACACACACACACACACACACACACACACACACACAATCCTGAGCCTCTCAGCTCTGTTGAACGGTGGTGATATGTCATTCACTTTGTCCCTTGATGATGGTATTTTTCTTCTGTCAGAATAAAAGCAGAGAATCCCCGCCACTCCTCCCCTTATCCCTATGGAACTCTTCATTATCTCCGCTATCCTCTTCTCTGTCCTTCTGGAGACAGTTCAAACCACAGTGCTTTGAACTGATGAGACGTGTTTGTTTGTCCTGAATATAGCTCTGTGGTGGAGGAGGAGGAGGAGGCCTATGAAGACACTTCTCCATCTCTTGTGTTTGATCATCAAACAGCTAGAGGGAGGACCGGCCCTCATGCCCCCACTCATGTGGTGGTGTTCCCTCACTGTAGCGATCTCCAGCCTTTTACTTTATGTACTCTGCTCACTGGGGGCTGTGGCTCATTAGGGAGCAAAAGCAGCATGGCTGGTCAGTAACAAGGGCCCTATAAATCACAGGGTTACTGGCGAGCAGCCCCCTGGGTCCTAGTGTCTGCTCACCTTAACGCAGCTGGGGTGGTTGGGGCTAATGGCTGCCGTGCGCTATATGAGGTTTATATTCAAGTGGGAACATGGATAACTGTTTACATGTTAGCATGATTGACAGGCTGACAGGCAGAATTTGGACTATATGCTGCTAATTTGTGTGTGTAATTTAAGAGTAAAGAAAGTATCGTATCACAATTCTATTATAACAGCAGAGCAACTTGTAGGTTTTAGTTTGCAGTGTTTTAATTAGGGATGCCTGTTTTCAAAAGATTAAAAGCCAGCGAGAGTATCAATGGAGTTCAGACATTCCAGTGCAGTTGAGTAATTTGATGGAGACACATTTTCTTCTCTCTGTCTCTCTGTCTCTCTCTCTCTCTCTCTCTCTCTCTCTCTCTCTCTCTCTCTCTGGGCAGGGCTGTGCCTCTCACACCTCACGTCCTCATTGCTAAACCACAGAGAAGGTGGAGGAAGCCATAAGCGACGCCACTCCCGCAGAAACGTTTGCTAGTGAAGGTGGAGAATACGATTAATCGAGCAAAACATCTGTTGGGTGAAGCACAATATCAATCTTCAACTGCTGCATCCACATTCCTCCCTCCTCCCCCTGCCTCGTCTTCCCTGTCCTACTGCAGGTATGCCAGAGGCTACCGGAGCTCTAGATATCCGCACTAAAAGCTAATTTATAATTAGTTAGCCTTATCGCTAGGCTAACACATTTGTATAATGAGCTAATGAGGCTAATCAGGCTGAGGCTACAGTTGCTGCAACCCAGACTACAGCATTGTAGTCATGTATAAACGGTACTGTTACCATGAAGTACTGTGGTCACATTAGAGACTACAGCATTGTAGTCATGTATAAACCGTATTGTGTATTTTTCCTTGTAAAGCCTAAAGCTTAATGAATGATTTAACAGTATTTTCAGTGGTGAATGTGTTGGTCTTTAGGTTTGTATGTTTTGGTTTTTCATATTTGTGTAACATATTGTAACGCTGTGGCCTTGCCCACTATGGGTCTCCCTCCAGGACAAAGGGGGTTTGGGAGTTCATTGGGTGTTGTATGTGTGTGGGGGGAAGTGTCCACTATAGAGGGTAATTGGCTGCAAGTGCTAGGGGGAAGATGTAGCGGGTTGCGTGTGAACATGAGTTAGAGAGTCAAGAGGGTGTTGGGACGGGAGTTGGGATGGGAATTGGAGCGAGAGTTGGAGTGAGAGGGGGGATAAGACGAGGGAGGGAAGTGTTTGTGAGACTTGGAGGAGTAGTGGAGTGCAGATAGAGAGACGGATTACTTTTTGCTGATAACTAATGATTTCGGCTTGCCACCTTGGTTTATTGTTTTAAGAGTGGATATTTCAACCCCCGGGTTAGTTGTAAGCTGCGGCAGGGAATATATCTGTATATATCTACCTATATCGAAATAAAAACATTGTCTCGCTCCTTCTCTATCAAGCTGGCTACCACCACTAAAGCGTTACAATTAGGGCTGCCCCCGACCAACGATTTTCCTGGTCGACCAATGGTCGTCAGTGAAGGACATTAGTCGACTAATGGTTGACTAATGGTGCGCATGCGCGCGCATGAAAAGAGCCGGCAAGTAATTTAACTATGATTCTGTGTCGGAAAAATCAAGGAGACTGTCTGAACATTGTTAATTTATTTCAACACAACACAGCATAGTAAAAACTGCCTTTTGTTAAATAAATCAATTGAAACTATATTTTTCGTTTCTTTTAACAATGTAAAATAAATTATATAAACAAACAAATAAATAAATATAGGCTTAAGCAAACTTTGTCTACATTGTCCGGGAGAAGTGAGCTCCGTGTCTTGCTCACAATGAAGTCGGCTTTTGAAAAGATGCGCTCCGATGGCGTGGATGTGGAAGGGATGGAGTGGATGCGTTTAGCTGCTCTGGCAAGCTTAGGATAGCGTTCCTCATTTATTTCTCATTGATATCTCCTGCTTTTCCCTTTGCATCTTTG
Source organism: Muraenolepis orangiensis (assembly GCA_027704905.1). Classification (NCBI taxonomy): domain Eukaryota; kingdom Metazoa; phylum Chordata; class Actinopteri; order Gadiformes; family Muraenolepididae; genus Muraenolepis; species Muraenolepis orangiensis. Next base: position 32,815,104 of record CM051003.1, read on the forward strand.
GTGGGGGCTCACTTTCCTCTGTGCCGCTGCTGTCCTCTCTCACGTGTCCTCTCTCACGTGTCCTCTCTCACGTGTCTTCTGGAATGACTCTTTGGTCGATTAACCTTTGGTCGACTAATAGGGGGCAGCCCTAGTTACAAAATCTAATATGTGTTCGCTAGTGTCATCCTAACATCACTAACACTAATCATTTGACTGTATAAATAAATGCAAGAATTTGCCCTTTTTGTAGTTCAAAAAATCCAAGAAGGCTATCTTTGGTTACCTGGGGAACGGAAAAAACATTCTTATTCATTTACACAAAAACCTTTCCAGGTAACTTTTGGACAATATTAATGATGATCATGACAAAACTATGTCAAAGTCACAGTTACTCTAAAGGTAACAATCAGATTTCTGTGAACCAATATCATTGATGATCATGAAAATAATATGTCAAATTAACAGTAACTCTGAGGTTACAATCATATTGCTGTGGGAACATGACATCTTTTTCGATTTTAAACGATCAATGACGTTGTTTGACAGTTGATGATGATGTGTGACAGTTTGACAGTTTAACATATCATTATCTTAATGAAATATAAGAATAATCCATCAAAAATCCTCTAGTTGCATTGATAAAGAAAATTGACACCATAAATACACCAATATTGTACTGCACACACAGAACCCTGAGGGCCGGATGAAAGGCGGGCCCTTGACATGTAACACAGTAGTGCCGTTAGTGCCCGCCTGTGGCACACTGTCAATTTGAGCAATTAAGCGATGATTGAATTGCACAGAGATAAGCATCCATTAATTTGTCTCATGCAGCGACCAGATCTCTCCATCTCTTCATTCTTTATTTGAGTTGTTCTACTAATTAGTCCATGTGTTTCCTCATGGAAGTAATGAGGAAACACAGTTTTATATTGTTGTTTTTAGAATACCCCCCTGTCACCGGAAGGACGCAGAGGTGTCTCTCTTTCTTTCTCTCTCTCTCTTTCTCTCTCTCTCTTTCTCCCCCCCCCCATGTGTCCTGACATGAGCCCCAGCAACAAGCCCTGAGCGTCTGTCGGTCGCTGACAGGCCACTGGGAGACATTGTTTGGCATAATGAAGTGTTTGGTGACGCTCCGTTGCCGGCTCTCCACTAGAAAATGGACAATTACCCTAATTTTCTGCTCTCCCGAGACGTTATTTTTATATGCAGTCAACACAGCCGTCACTGTGTGTCCTGATGACACCGCATGAGTCCCTCTGTCACACCCATAGACACCTTCATTTTATTGAAGCTTCACTGTCAAAGTAAAACCTAAGTAACGATCCTGCTGTTATAAGGGTTTATTTTGTGTGTGTGTGTGTGTGTGTGTGTGTGTGTGTGTTTTGGCTGATTTGTTAGCTACACACTATCCTGGCGTCTCTCACCTGCTCTTCCTCTGGACTTGGAGAGTAAGTGCATTGGAGTGCAGAAGAATGCTTTGCTGTAACCGCTGACTTGGTAAAAGCTCAGTGTGAGGAAGCGTGAAGAAGTATAAGAGAGTCAGGTATAATAGTCACATTGTGACCATTAAACCGTTATATTAGATGTTTCGTCAGTCTTAAGGAATTTGAGGCGGGGGCGATTGATATGAAGAGAGAAGTGATACAGAGAGGAGAGTAGAGGAAAGGAGAGGAGAGGAAAAGGGAGGAGAGCAGAGAGGAGAGGAGAGAAGCGGAGAGGAGAGGAGAGGAGAGGAGAGGAGAGGAGAGGAGAGGAGAGGAGAGGAGAGGAGAGGAGAGGAGAGGAGAGGAGAGGAGAGGAGAGGAGCGGAGAGGAGAAAAGTGATACAGAGAGGAGAGGAGAGAAGTGATACAGAGAGGAGAGAAGTGATACAGAGAGAAGAGGAGAGAAGAGGGGAGGAGAGAAGTGATACAGAGAGGAGAGGAGAGAAGAGAAGTGATACAGAGAGGAGAGAAGAGGAGAGGGGAAGAAAGGAGAGAAGTTATACAGAAAGGAGAGGAGAGGAGATAAGTGATACAGAGAGGAGAGGAGAGAAGTGAGAGGAGAGGAGAGGAAAGGAGAGGAAAGGAGAGGAAAGGAGAGGAAAGGAGAGGAGAGAAGTGATACAGAAAGGAGAGGAGAGAAGTGATACAGAAAGGAGAGGAGAGAACTGATACAGAAAGGAGAGGAGAGGAGAAGAGAAAAGTGATAGAGAAAGGAGAGGAAAGGGGAGGAAAGAAGTGATACAGAGAGGAGAGAAGATAAGTGATACAGAGAGGAGAGGAGAGGAGAGGAGAGAAGTGATAAAGAGAGGAGGGGGAGGAGAGAAGTTATACAGAGGGGAGAGGAGATGGAGAGAATTGATACAGAGTGGAGAGGAGAGAAGTGATAAAGAGAGGAGGGGAGAGGAGGGGAGAGAAGTGACACAGAGAGGAGGGGAGAGGAGAGAGGAGGAGAGACGTGATACAGAGAGGAGAGGAGAGAAGTGATACAGAAAGAAGAGGAGAGGAGAGAAGTGATACATATAGGAGGGGAGAGGAGAGACGTGATACAGAGAGGATAGGAGCGAAGTGATACAGAGAGGAGAGGAGATAAGTTATACAGAGAGGAGAGCAGAGGAGAGGAGAGAAGTTATACAGAGAGGAGAGGAGAGAAGTGATACAGAGAGGAGGGGAGAGGAAAGAAGTGATACAGAGAGGAGAGCAGAGGAGAGGAGAGAAGTTATACAGAGAGGAGGGGAGAGGAGATGGAGATGGAGGGAAGTGATACAGAGAGAAGGGGAGAGGAGAGGAGAGGAGAGGAGAGTGGTCCTTTTAGCACCTTCTCACCCCTGCCAGCGCCATCTCTTTGTAATGACCTTTAGCTCTGATGAGTCATGCTGAAGGTACACACACACACACACACACACACACACACACACACACACACACACACACACACACACACACACACACACACACACACACACACACACACACACACCACACACACACACACACACACACACACACACACACACACACACACACACACACACACACACACACACACTCACACACACAAACACACACACACACACACACAAACACACAAACACACACACACGTGCACGCTCTCTCTCTCCATCACTCTCCCGCTCTCTTTCTCACTCTCTCCCTCTTTCTCTCTCTCTCTTTATTTATTTATTTTTCTCTTCTCTTTCTCTCGCTCTAATATTAGCTATCCAAGCAACATCCAGCCTCACACAAAGAAACGTGGGTATTTATTTCATCTTACCCGTAATACGGTGTTTTAACCAAGTGAAGAGAGTGATGACTACTGGTGAATGTTGATCATTAGCTTCCTATGACATCATAAACCCCAGTGAGTCTCACCACTTTAGCCACATTTCCCGTCTGGGATTAGAACATTTTTTCTTAATCAGATTTTTGGTAGTGGACTCGGTTCCAAACGTAAGATTAAGCTTGTTGTTTTAGATCTAGTAGTCTGTATGAAACGTACGATACATACGCTGGGTGATTTTATATTTGTGTGTAAGCATTCTCAGGCACGGTGCGAATCAATTGTACCTAACATGAACATACCCTTAACCCTGTTAAAGACCCTTAACCTTGTTAAAGACCCTTAACCCTGTTAAAGACCCTTAACCTTGACCCTTAACCCTGTTAAAGACCCTTAACCTTAACCCTTAACCCTGTTAAAGACCCTTAACCCTGTTAAAGACCCTAACCCCTGTTAAAGACCCTTAACCTTGACCCTTTACCCTGTTCAAGACCCCTATCCCCCGTTAAAGACCCTTAACCTTGACCCTTAACCCTGTTAAATACCCTTAAGCTTAACCCTTAACCCTGTTAAAAACCCTTAACCTTGACCCTTAATCCTGTTAAAGACCCTTAACCTTAATCCTTAACCCTGTTAAAGACCCTTAACCCTGTTAAAAACCCTTAACCCTGTTCAAGACCCTAACCCTGTTAAAGACCCTTAACCCTGTTAAAGACCCTTAACCCTGTTAAAGACCCTAACCCGGTTAAAGACCCTTAACCCTGTTAAAGAGGGGGGGGGCTGTCATCGTGGTACAGAGTTCAGAGAGATGACAGCTGAGGGGAAGAAGCTTTTCCTAAGCCTGCTTGACTTAGAACAAAGGTTTCTATAGTGCCTGCTGGAGGGGAGGAGGGGAAACAGTCCATGGTTGGGGTGAGAGGTCTCTTTGACATTTGTTTGTGCCTTCCTCAGACACTGTTTGTGGTTGGTCGTGTTTATTGCAGGATGGGGTAATCCAACGATGCTTTGGGCGGTTTTCACCACCCTCTGCAGCGCTCTCCGGTCGGAAAACAGTGCAGTTTCCATAGCACACTGTGATGCAGTTGGTGAGGATGCTTTCAATAGCACACCAGTAAAAGTTCACCAGAATCTGAGGTGACAGATTGGCTTTCCTTAGTCTCCTCAGGAAGAAGAGATGCTGGTGAGCCTTCTTTACCAGTGAGGCAGTATTGAGGGATCAAGAGAGGTCCATTTAGCTCTTAGCTTAGCACGTGTTTACATTTTCTCTGCGGGCGATGAGTCCGGTCAGCCAATGCGCAATGGGGAGATTCACCGGAGTTTCAGCGTGGAGTTGAAGATCGCCGATTAAGTTGCCAGAATGTTGTAATCCATTTTCAAAAAGATTGTGTTGGGTGTACGTATAAAAATATAGACTGTTCTGTGTAAACAGACAAAGAATTGTTAGGTATATTACCGCTAACTTGCAAAAACTGATCAGACACTGGGCGTCACGATGTTTACGCACCTTCATCTTGGTCAAAATGGTCATGGAGACCATTAACTCTGTTAAAGACCCTTAACCCTGTCAGTGTTCAAGCTGTGATCTCTACCAGTTGAGATACAAAGATTTGACATTGATGGGAACCTAATGGGTCATGTCAAGGTCCTACGAAAAACTTTGAGAACACTAAAATCTAGGTGTGTGTTTGTGTGTGTGTGTGTGTGTGTGTGTGTGTGTGTGGGGGGGGGGGGGTATGTGTGTGTGTGTGTGTGTGTGTACGGACATGACATGCCACACCGCTGACAGGTGTTCTTGGGCTGAACCTTTAAATCAGTTGAATTGATCATCTTGTCGTTCTCATCCATCACCACGAGTGACCACCTTTATGTTGCTATGCATATGAGACCTTTCAATAACATGGAAACACACGCACACACACACACACACACACACACACACACCCACACACGCACACAGAACATCACATAATCATATTTACATACACACTATTAGAATACGTCCCTAAAACAGCCATTCAAACACGCACAGCATCACAATCAGTATCGCTTGGGTGTGTTTGTGCATACAGATGTGTGTGTGTGTGTGTGTGTGTGTGTGTGTGTGTGTGTGTGTGTGTGTGTGTGTGTGTGTGTGTGTGTATCATGCATTTTATAGAGGTGGTTTAGACTAAATTGTGTGCATGTGGCTAATGGACTCAGAGGAGGGTATATATGGCTAGCAATCTACCCCTCATCCCTTCCCCACTCCTAACCCCCCCCTCCCCCACTCCTCCCTGCTGCGCTAGACCAGATAAATAAACACACACACACACACACACACACACACACACACACACACACACACACACACACACACACACACACACACACACACACACACACACACACACACACACACACACACACACACACACACACACACACACACACACACACACACACACATTTCCAGATTGTGACGAGTGACATCTGTCAATACAGGATAACATTTCTGGTCTGCTTGCTCATCACATAACATCTCAATATCAGTCCACATCATGTCATGTGACACCACGTGTCCAATCAGACCCTGAGCTCCACCCCCCACCCACACTATCCTACACATACAGTATGTACTCCATTATTTTGCTTTCTATTAACTTGGTGCACACCCACTGTGTTTTGATAGCACAGCATCAAATCAAACAAACACACACAGATAAACACACACATTAAAACACACACACACACATTAACCCACCCAAAAAACAACATGCATGCACACGCACGCACGCACGCACGCACCCACGCACGCACGCACGCACACACAAATACATATATACTGTATATAGACACACACACACACACACACACACACACACACACACACACACACACACACACACACACACACACACACACACACACACACACACACACACACACACACACACACACACACACACACACACACATACACACACACACACACACACACACACACACACACACACACACACACACACACACACACACACACACACACACACACACACACACACATACACACACACACACACCACATACAGTTTGCACAAACTAAATCACACTTGCACACAGCAAACCACAGACAACAACAGGATTGTGGGCTCCCTATTGAAAAGTATAAATAGTTCCCTGCTGGTGTGAATGTGTTTAGCTGCAACTCAGCAGAATCCAGAGAGATAACAGCAACATTATCTCAGTTCACACATAGACACAGATGCTGGTGTAGCAGCGCCATTATACTTCCTCTATAGACACCCACACCCACATGCACATGTGGTCTCACACACGCACACACACACACACACACACACACACACACACACACACACACACACACACACACACACACACACACACACACACACACACACACACACACACACACACACACACACACACACACACACACACGTGCACACACACACTCTTTGTGCTGGCTGCCATGTCTCTGGTGGTATGCAGAGAGAGAGAGAGAGAGAGAGAGAGAGAGAGAGAGAGAGAGAGAGAGAGAGAGAGAGAGAGAGAGAGAGAGAGAGAGAGAGAGAGAGAGAGAGAGAGAGAGAGAGAGAGAGAGAGAGAGAGAGAGAGAGAGAGATTGTTTTTGTTTGTTGATTTAATTTAAGGGGTTGAGATTTTTAATCTCTTCTTTTTTTCATCTTTTTTGTAGCAGGTGGTGCTGGATCTTCTTCACGGAATATAATTTATTAGTCATATGTATTGTTGACATTTTCTCTTCAGTCAGGTCATGTCATTTCTGGATTTAGTTGTGTTCAAGTCAGATTACAATCTCAATAATGATCAGCATCATCATAATACTAATCATGACATCATCATAATAACCATATCCATTCAAATTGTTATTAGCAAACATATTATTATTAAGTTTGTATATTATATTGCAGTAGTATTATTAAAATACCACTGCTTTATATATAAACACACACACACACACTGAACTGTAATGTCAAGGTTCTAGCGCATTCTGTCATGGCTGCTTAGCTCACAGTGTTGTTCTGGACTGTCAGTTGGTGTCAGCCTCCTTGTCCTCTCTTTACAATAAGGTGTTTTCAACCACTGGCCTGCAGTGGGCTGAATGTCTTCTGGGCGTTTGGAGAATCTGTGAAAGCGGGAAAAACTAGAAGCCTGTGAGGTTTAGACAGGCTCATAGCAGCCTTCAAGGGCATCTTCTGTCTTGCCCTGATTTAAATGGTCTGTATTACAAAGCAATTTGTGGTTCATACGCACACAGCTTCACATGTCAGCATGTACTGAAAGTCGGTCTTGTTGCTGTCAGTTCTGTTGATGAAGACGTTGTGATATCATAGATAACTTTTGTAGTTACTGATGGCAACAACTAGCTGGGTTTGGGGGAGGGGTGTGGCCCGGGCTAAATATAAATGATGTAATATCGTAACGGTGACTTGTTTAAGATTTGCCATTGCAGTTCTGTATTAATTACATGACATTAATTATAGGAGTGTGCAAGCTAAGGATGTGTCTTAGAGTGTCTTTATGTGGGTGCATGTAGGTGGGGGGTGGGGGGGCTGATATTCTATTATCTACAAAAGGGGGGCCTGCAGAGAAGGTTTGGGAACCCCTGCCTTACGTTGCCATAGAGTTTATATAGATTTCCCTTTGAATGGTCTTTGAATAAGTGTCTTTACCTTTAAATGTTTCATAGCGCCCTATGCTAATGCCACAGTACAGTTGTCCATGTCATTGACATACAGTTTAGTGACTAATACAAAGAAATTTGCAAGCTAAGGATGTGTCTTAGAGTGTCTTTGTGTCGGTGCATGTAGGTGGGGGGGGGCTGATAATTACAGTTCAGTGAATAATACAAAGTGTCTGTTATGAGTGACTCTGCAGCATCACGATGTATGAAGCAGTGCCCTACTCTAAATACATGGACCTTCACAGGTTAGTTTGTGAGCTTTAGCTACAGCGCCACACATTAGTGTTTGTATCTCTTGTGTCTTTCCAGAGATGTATCTCGGTTGCCCGGCCGGTGAGGTCTATAATCCAACATGTACATCCAGAGAGGCACTGGAAGCCAAGACATAAATCTTCTTTAGTTACATATGGCGTCATTTCACATCACCGTCACGATATCACACCTTTATCACACATCACATATTTCCTCTATATCGGTCCCAGAAAAGGATACGTCTTTGCTATATAGTTTTAATGAGACCCACCAGTAGCTGCTGCCAGCTTGCTTCCATGTGTAATTAATCTCCTGGGCCTGGACTGTGCTTTTAATGAAATGATCTTTTAGCCTGGGCTTCTCGTGTAGACTGCAGGTTGAACTGAAATCAATACGTGTTTTATCCACTTAGCCTTGAGGAGGAGCTGATACCAGGTAAAGGTTAGTCTAATGACAGACAGCAGCAAACTCCCTAAAAAGCATTTCCTAAAACCGCTACGTGACGGATCCTTCTCAAGTTTCTGGAGTGTTCTTTTCTTAAAGTTCACCTCTTTGTTGTCTTGATCTAGTATCTGTCTCTCTGCCTAGTGCCGGTTTAGGCTTTGAGTGTTCATTTCCTAGACTAGAAGGGACATCGACAGTCATTCTGGGCTGGTATGTGCATGCACACATACATATGTAGCACTGCACACGGTTCACGGTGTACATCAAACCAACAGCATAATACACCTCTTCTCTTTTGGTATATTTGGAGTGTCTTTAATGGAGCACATCAGGTTTTGTAAATTCATTACAACAGTTCCTGACATTAGACACTGAAATTAATATTTGTACCCACAGTTGCATCACACTCACAAATGTAATGATAATTTTATTGAATTATAGTGCTGTGATACTATGCACTTCATACACATACAGATGGTGAAAAGAGAAGAAAGAGAACAGCAAGTTAATAAATCAAATTTTACTTGGACTCCAATATATTTGCAGCGAGCCTCAACGACTTCCGCCCTGTTGCACTGACCCCGATCATCATGAAGTGCTTCGAGAGGCTGGTCCTGGCTCACCTCAAATCTGGCCTGTCACCCTCACTGGATAAACACCAATTTGCCTACCGTGAGAACAGGAGCACGGCGGACGCCATCTCCTCAGCTCTTCACTCCGCTCTCCCACCTGGATGAGAGCAACACCCACGTGAGAATGTTGTTCATCGACTTCAGCTCAGCATTCAACACCATCATCCCCTCCAAACTCATCTTCAAACTTGGTGACCTCATGAAAACCAAGAATATTGACATTAACCCTTCTGTTTGTAACTGTTTATTAGACCCCAGTCAGTCAGATTAGCCAATCTCACCTCCTCCACCCTAACCCTGAACACCGGCATTCATCAGGGCTGTGTCCTGAGCCCTCTCCTCTATTCCCTCTTCACCCACGACTGCACTCCTGTACATCATCAAGTTTGCTCATCAAAAACAATGTGGTGCGCTAACAACAACCTGGCCCTCAGCACCAAGAAGACCAAGGAGCTCATTGTGGACATCATGAAGTCCAGAGCTGGCACACATGCCCCCATCCTCATCAACGTAGCGGAGGTCGAACGTGTCTCCAGCTTCAAATTCCTGGGGGTCAACATCTCCGAGGACCTCTCCTGGTCTCAATACTTCCTCTCTGGTAAAGAAGACTGACCAGCGTCTCTTCTTCCTGAGGAGACTGAGGAAAGCCCACCTATCACCTCAGATTCTGGTGACTTTTTACCGGTGCGCCATCGAAAGCATACTCACCAACTGCATCACAGTGTGGTACGGCAACTGCACGTTTCCGACCGGAAAATGCTGCAGAGGGTGGTGAAAACCACCCAACGCAGCGTTGGATTACCCCTGTGGAAGGCACAAAAAATTGTGAAAGACTCCTTTCACCCCAAACCATTGACTGTTTGCCCTCCTCCCCTTCGGGAGGCGCTATATACACCTTTGTTCCAAGACAAGCGGGCTCAGGAACAGCTTCTTCACCTCAGCTGTTATCTCTCTAAACTCTGTACCACGATGACAGAGTGGTACAGAGGCTCCCCCCCTGCTGCCCCATCCCTGCTGCCCCTCTCCCCCTGCTGCTGCCCCCCCCTTTCCTCCACCTCTGCTCAATATATCCTATAATATTAATACATCACCATCAATGTCTTCGACTGCCTTGCACTGTAATCACAACTGCCTACCTTTACCTTTAGTTTATATATTTATTGCATATCCCTGCCCACTACCTGCTGTATATACATTTATATATATTTATCCTGTTTTTCATAATTGCATACCCCTGATCACTACCTGTTAAATACTTGTATACTTACCTGTATATAAATATATATATATATACCTATTATTATGCACATATCTCACACATACTCTATAAGTAATCTTATAACTGTTTTTATACCTAGTAGACTGTATCTTAGTTAACTGTACGGTACTTAACTGTAACTGTAAACTGTAAATTATATATTACCATGCACTTTACTGCAACGTTTGCACTCTCATTAGATGCCAAATCCTTTTGCTGTACTGTACTTGTACTGTACACTGACCATACATTTGATTCTTATCTAATATTTCTCCCCCCTCTCTCTCTCTCCCCCCCCTCCCACTGTTCTCTCTCTCTCTCTCTCTCTCTCTCTCTCTCTCTCTCTCTCTCTCTCTCTCTCTCTCTCTCTCTCTCTCTCTCTCTCCCTTTCTCTCTCTCTCTCTCTCTCTCTCTCTCTCTCTCTCTCTCTCTCTCTCTCTCTCTCTCTCTCTCTCTCTCTCTCTCTCTCTCTCTCCCCTCATCGCTCTCCTCTCTCTCCCTTTCTCCCTCTCTCTCTCTCTCTCTCTCTCTCTCTCTCTCTCTCTCTCTCTCTCTCTCTCTCTCTCTCTCTCTCTCTCTCTCTCTCTCTCTCTCTCTCTCTCTCTCTCCCCTCATCGCTCTCCTCTCTACCCCCTTTCTCCCTCACCTCTCTCTCTCTTTCTCTCTTTCTCTCTTTCTCTCTTTCTCTCTTTCTCTCTTACTCTTTCTCTCTCCCCCAGATTTTTCTCTCTCTCCAATCATCACAGCACTGACCAGCATCTTCATTAACAGCAAATGCAACAACTGTTGTGATTCCAGCATCACACCACTCTCCTCTCCAGCCACGCTCCTCTGCCTCCACCTCACGTCCACCTGGGGTTACTACACCCAGGAGGACACGCCGACACAGTAGACCGTGACCACGCTTCAGCCCCACCTGTTCGCCCCATCAATTACCTCCCTACTTATACCCCGCTCTCCTGTTCACCTTTTGTCATTCTCCCGTGAATACCTGGATGTTTTTGTGTTTTGTTTTGGACTTCGGCCCTTTTTCCTGCAGCACATTATACACCCCCTTAACACCCCCTTGTTTGATTTCCATTTCACACATACATAAGTCGCTTCACACATGGTATTATTACTTCCGTAATTACTTTTACACACACATAGTTGATAGCTCACACTTCATATCAGTTTATTCCTTGGTGCACCATACACGCAGTTTTCTACCCGAGACAATAAAGACGCCTACGGGTTTTAAACTCCTTTTCGCCTCCGACTCTGTCTGTACTACCAAGGGGTTCTGCCAACTATGATCCGTGTGTGGCACAACATGGAACCGTTGGGCCACGTTCTGGCCAACATGGAACCCGGTAGTACAGCAGACGGTCCGATTTTTTGAGGGACCTATCAGCGTTGATCCAGACCACGCAGCAGCAAGGAGCAGCGTTACAGGAAATGGCTGCTCGTCTGGAGAACGGGTTCAGTCAGGTGAACGATAATTTGAATCGACACGATCAAGAGGTCCAGACGCTCTTGGCTGCTCGCTCTCTCCTCGCCTCCTCGCTGTAGATCCCCAGCCTACCCCGTCATTCCCTCCTATGGGAGAGATCTCTGCTCAAACCTCCCGTTCCCTTTCACTTCCCCCACGGAGGGAAATTTGAGGGGAATTTTGATATATTCTGTGTTTTTTTGACTCACTGTGAACTCTATTTTTCTCATCAGCCTAGTCGTTATAGTAGCAAGGGCGCTAAGGTAGCTTTTATTTTATCACATTTATCTGGCAGAGCACTAAAATGGGCCACAGCTATTTTTTTTCATTATTCGGAGTTTGTTTTAGACCACACCTCCGACTGCCAGGATACTGCTACCCGACTCCTCTCTCTCTCTTTCAGGGCTCTCGGTCTGTGCCCGATTACACCGTGGACTTTTGCATCTTTGCCGCAGAGAGTGGGTGGGACGACGGTGGGAGCGCTCCAGGGTGCTTATAGACGGGGACTGAGTGAGGCTATTAAGGATGGTAACTTGAGAGATCGACCTAATAGCCTTAATGATCTGATCTCCATCGCCCTGATGATGGGCCAATGGCTTGCGGAGAGGGACCGTGAGTCAGGTCGTCATTCCTCTCCCCCCGACTCACCATACCCATCCCTATGACCTGTGACTCCAGGTCACAGGGCCTGTCACAAGGCCTCCCCCCTCACCTCCCCAGACCCTGACTATGGAGGAGCCGATGCAGGTGTGTCGCTCCCGACTATCCAAGGTACAACGAGACCAGCGTTTCCGGGACCGACTCTGCCTCTATTGTGGACAGGCCGGACACCGCATCCGAACCTGTCCTACCCGACCCCAGACGCCAAAAGGCCAGTCTCGCTAGGTCTGGGAACCCTGGTTAGCCTGATGACCCTTCCTCCCAACCAACGGTCGTCTAGGAGAAGACCTTTCCCTGTCACGCTGTCCTGGGAACAGGAATCGCTTTACATCGGAGGCCTCATTGACTCTGAAGCGGATGAGAGTCTTATTGACACCACCTTAAACCAAGCAGGCAGGGATCCCCGTGTTGTCTCTCGACAAACCACTCACTGTTCAAACCTTGGATGGCCTCCCCCTGGACTCCATCACTCATGCCTCGTTTCCACCAAAGAAAGCCCAGTTCGGGCTCTCGCGTGTCAATGGAGCCGGTTCGCAGTTGGTTCAATTGGGGAGCCGGCAAAAAACTGGTTTGCGTTTCCACTGCCTTTTTCGCCGAGAGCCACGTCATGACGTCACTGTTAACGTCTCTGCTTTCCCAGCAGCTCGCGCCAACTTCCACAACAGTGGATTACATGATGGATGGAAAAGTGTTTCTCCTGGCTTTGAGGCTACAAACAGCTGCTCATCTTTAGTGCTATGGACGCGATTACGTTGAAGCCCCTAACTGTGATAAAGGACTATACTAATAAAATGGACTTGACGTTAGAGCTGCATTAATAGAGTACTTAAACAGAAGGGACCATTTGCCTTTTCTTCTTCAAAACTGTCATCTTGTATTATGTTTCTCGGTTGATAAAGCATAATGAAGCGGACATTGTATGAAAAATAGAAATGTTTTATTTTAAAAAAACAAAAAACATTAAATACACAATATACAGTAATCACAAAATGTAAAAGTATAGAGTGCAGTGTAATAAGTCCATGTTAATAAAGCTCCGAGGGGCTGAGGGGCTCCTGTGAGCTGCAGCCCAGTGGGGCGGTAGCTCCGCATCGCATCGTCCAGGGAAGACGACTCCATAAACAACTAAAACAAGAGAAAAGTGCATTAAAACATGACTCCATTACTCTTTACTGTTTTTAGAAAGTAGCATCCTGACGTTATCAAGGTTAATATCGGCTAACAGAAGCCTAGCAATCATAGCTCCTCATTTGTGATGATAGGAACATAACATTGATGTGATAATGAGCAGCTCGCTAAACAGATTATAAATACAAAGCTGGTTGGCAACACGGGAAAGATTCATAAAGTAAAACTTACCAGGACCAGAGTGACAGCAGCGGATCATCAGTTTGTTATCGATTAGCCCCTCGTATCGTCCAGTTTGTTATCGATTAGCTCCTCGGTCCTGTCCCCCGCTGAAGACATCTCACGCTGTAGTTTTTTTAATAGCGGTTTGTTCTAGAAGCTCCTCTAGTTTATTGTGACCTTCTGCCGAGGACAACAACGCAAACAAACACAGTTTGTCTCGTCCACGGACCACTGTCACCTTCACGTCCACGGAGAATTTTACTGATTTTAAAGATGGCGGAAAAAAACGTTGAGTTTGTTTTGAGTTTGTCCGATAAGCCCCGCCCCCAGCCCCGATAAGCCCCGCCCCCAGCCCCTGACGTAGTGGAGCCGGCTGGCCAGCTCAGCTTCGAAGTGGAGCCGCAAACGAACCACTTAACGGAGCCAGAAAGCGGCTCCATTGCGGTGGAAACCCAAAGAACTGGTTCGCGATGACGCGCGGGCTCCGAAACGGCTCTCAAAACAGCTTGGTGGAAACGGGGCATCAGAGTACTGCCTCCATAAGCCTGTCCATTTCAGGAAACCACGAGTCCATCCAGTTCCTAGTTGGTTTTGCCTCTACTCTGTCTGTACCACCAAGGGGTTCCGCCAACTACGATCCGTGTGTGGCACAACAACAACCTCACCATTATGGGGTTTCCCTTTGGGGGTTGTTTCAGTGGTCTCTGACAGGTGTGTGTCAAGTCAAGTCAAGTCAAGTCAAGTTTATTGTCACTTCACAGTTTACAGTTTAGTATAAAGCAGTGATGTGAAAATCTTGTGTGCAATACCCGACGACAGACAGCAGTTATAAAATAAGATAAAATAAAATAGATAAAAATAGAATAAAAAATAGAATAAAGAATATAAAAAAAGAAAAAAAAAAGAAAAAAAATGCAATTTATAAAATGCAAAAATCAGCACAGAAAAGAGCAATATATATATATAAATCAATGTAATAAAATATACATTGTTATATGTTATACGCCCTTGTTCAGCAGCCTGATGGCCTGACAGTGGAAGCTATCTCTAAGCCTATTTGTACGACATTTGATACTGCGGTATCGCCTGCCTGACGGTAATAGTGAGTAAAGTTCGTGGCTGGGGTGGGCAATGTCTTTTATAATTCTTTTGGCCTTGGCCACGCACCGCTGGTTGTAAATGTCCAGGAGGGAGGGGAGCTCACCTCCAACGATATACTGGGCCGTCCGCACCACCCTTTGAAGCGCTCTGCGCTCGAGTGCCGTGCAGTTCCCGTACCAGGCGGTGATACACCCTGTCAGAACACTCTCGATGGTGCCGTTGTAGAATGTTCTCAGGATGCGGGGGCCCATGCTGAATTTCTTCAGACGCCTGAGAAAATACAGGCGTTGTTGGGCCCTTTTCACCACGTGTGTGGTGTGCGTGGACCATGTGAGGTCCTCGGAGATGTGCACGCCGAGGAACTTGAAGCTACTGACCCTCTCTACTGCAACGCCGTCGATGGAGATAGGGCTGTGCTCTCCCCTCTGCCTCCTGAAGTCCACGATCAGCTCCTTGGTCTTCTTGACGTTGAGGGCGAGGCTGTTCTCCTGGCACCACTGCTCCAGCGATCCGACCTCCTCCCTGTAGGCTGTCTCGTCGTCGCCGGCGATCAGGCCCATCACTGTCGTGTCGTCAGCAAACTTGACGATGACGTTGGAGCTGTGCATAGCCATGCAGTCGTGGGTGTAGAGGGAGTAGAGGAGAGGGCTCAGCACGCATCCCTGGGGGGCTCCCGTGTTGAGGGTCAGTGGCTCTGATGTGGTGCTGCCCATCCTCACCACCTGGCGGCGGTCCGACAGGAGGTTCAGTATCCAGCTGCACATGGATGGGGGTACGCCTAGACCTCTCAGCTTGGTGTCGAGCTTGGCAGGAACTATTGTGTTGAATGCTGAGCTGTAGTCCACAAACAGCATTCGCACATAACAGTTCTTCCCCTCCAGGTGGGAAAGGGCAGTGTGGAGGGCCATGGCAATTGCGTCGTCCGTGGATCTATTTTGACGATATGCAAATTGCCATGGGTCCAGCGTGGTAGGTAACACGGAGCAAATAAAGTCCTTGACCAACCTCTCGAAGCATTTGCTAACGATCGAGGTGAGGGCCACAGGTCTGTAGTCATTCAGGCATGTTACCTTGGTTTGTTTAGGGACAGGCACGATGGTGGATAACTTGAAGACCGCGGGGACAACAGCCTGGGACAGGGAGAGGTTGAAGATGTCTGCAAAGACTCCTGCCAACTGGTCTGCGCATGCTCTGAGGACGCGGCCCGGGATGTCGTCGGGGCCTGCCGCCTTACGGATGTTCAGCCGCTTAAAGGTGCGGCGCACATCCGCCTCCGAGATGCGCAGCTGGCTGGTCTCCCCAGTCGGTGCTGGCTTCGGCGGGCTGCCGTTTACGTCGAACCGAGCAAAAAATGTATTTAGCTCTCCTGGGAGGGAGGTAGAGGAGTTCTCTACACAACTGGTTCTCCCTCTGAAGTTCGTTATATTCTGCAGCCCCTGCCACATACCCCTCGCATCGTGTTTCTTGAATTTATCTTCCACTCTGTCCTTATACTCCCGCTTGGCAGTGACGATGGTCTTACGGAGGTCGTAACGGGCTCTCGTATATTCCTCCGTATTCCCGGAACCAAAGGCGGCGTTACGCGCATGTAGGGCAGCGCGAACATCGCCGTTAATCCACGGTTTCTGGTTGGGATATATCCGAACCGACTTGGTCGGAACAACGTCATCTATGCACTTCTTGATGAACCCGGTGACCGACGACGCGTACTCGTTGATGTTATTGTCCGAGGCAACGCGGAACATGTGCCAGTCAGCGTGATCAAAACAATCCTGCAGCGTAGAATCTGATTGGTCCGACCAGCATTGGACCTCCCTCACAGCGATCGGTTGCTGCTTCAGTCTCTGCCTATAGGCGGGGAGTAGCTGGATAGAGCGGTGATCTGATTTGCCGAACGGTGGGCGGAGGAGGGCCTTGTAGCCATCACGGAAGGGAGTGTAGCAGTGGTCGAGGATCCGCTCGCCCCGTGTGTTGCTCTTTATGTGTTGGTAGAACTTCGGGAGAACCTTCTTCAGGTTCGCCTTGTTGAAGTCCCCCGCCACGATGAGAGCAGCCTCGGGGTGGGCCGACTCCTGTTCGCTGATAGCCCCGTACAGTTCCTTCAGTGCTGTGTCCGTGTTGGCTTGTGGGGGAATGTAAACAGCGGTCACGGTTACCGCTGTAAACTCCCGAGGTAGCCAGTATGGACGGCACATAAGCATCAGGTACTCCAGGTCCGGGGAACAGAAAGACTTGAGGGGATGTACATGACTTTGGTTGCACCAAGATCTGTTTATCATGAGACATACCCCCCCTCCGCGATCTTTACCGGAGAGAGCCTTTGTTCTGTCCGCCCGGTGTACGGAAAATCCCGTCGGCTCGATAGCTGCGTCGGTAACCCCCTCCGACATCCATGTCTCCGTAAGGCAGATAATACAATTGTCCCTAGTTTCCCGGTGGAATTGAATACGAGCCTGTAGTTCGCTTAACTTATTGTCCAGAGACTGTACATTAGCCAGTAGAATGGTGGGTAGTGGGGGGCGATCGGATCGACGTCTCAGCCTGACTAGCACGCCGGCTCGCTTCCCTCGCTTCCTCCGGCGACGCTTGCGCGTAATCGTGCACAAAATGGACGGAGATAATCCAGCTGTGACTTCGGGCGGGACGTCCGAGCCGAAAGAATGAAAAAACTCCGGTAGGCGGCGAGCGACTGTCGATTTGATCTCCCGAAGTGTGCAAAAGTTATGAGTGAACTTGCTGCTAACATCCTGAACTAAAATAGTTAAAAAGATAAAAAGAATAAATAACAAAAAACTGCGTCGTCGTGCGGGAGCTCGCGACACGGCAGCCATCTCGTACGGCGCCATACTCCATACTGTGTGTGTGTGTGTGTGTGTCATGCCAATTGGATCACTGTCAAAGGCTGCATCCAGCATGAGATGAACAGCAGGCATTCAAGGACACTCTTTGGTCTCTCTCTTCATCTCTCGACCACTCACTCTCTCTCTCTCTTCATCTCTCTCTCTCTTCATCTCTCTATCTCTCTATCTTCAACTCTTGATCACTCACTTGCTCTCTCTCTCTTTCACTACTATTCAAAAACTAAACTAGAGCTATCTTTCGATCCGTCTCTATAACATGTTGTCAAATGTGTGTCAAGCTTGAACAACCTTCTGAACTGCAGATACGCGCCGGACGATTAAACAATAACAACAATTATCACAATATAATTCTCCTCGGTAGAAAAATCGGAGGAAAATTCAATAAAGTTTGGATATAATTATGATTGTTTGAAAAGTGTGTGTATGGTAATTGGGGTATGAAGAAGCATAGAGATGAGCTGCCATAACTTACTATGTCTCATATTGACAGCTCATAAACACTGTATGACTCCTAAAAGGTCTGTTTTACCGCTGCTGTCCTCACTTACGTACAAGGAGATTGAATACTGCTGCAATGTGTAACATCCCCTACACACACACACACACACACACACACACACACACACACACACACACACACACACACACACACACACGCACACACACACACACACACACACACACACACACACACACACACACACACACACACACACACACACACACACACACACACACACACACACACACACATACACATACACACACACACACACACTGCACTATTCTGCAGGGTCCCCCTTTTCTAGATAATAATTTTGCCCCCCCCACATAAAGACGCTCTCAGACACATTCTCCTATAGAATTTATTTAAAACATTGTCTCTAATTAATACAGAACTGTAATGGCAAATCAAAATAGGAACAAGTCACCTTTACGATATTGCATAATTTATATTTAGCCTTGCCACGCCCCCTCTAACCCCAGTTAGGAAACCACTGCATTAATGAATGTTGGACCCTTAAACCTACGTTCCAGAAGTTTTCGGATGGGTGCTACACCAGAATGCCACGAGCAGTGCTAAACCTCAACCATAACGAGCATGTTACAGACAAAGTGTCTGTATGAGGGGTTACCAAGGGCCAGTGATAAGAGGCTTTGCCGGTCACTGCCAGAGACACCGGGGACCTTCCAGCCAGAAAACTACCGCTGTGGGAGCCAGCACATGGGTATCCATCAAGAGGACGTCCCAAACCAACCTACGTGAACATATTAAAGACGGATGCAGGAGTGGAAAGCACTGGCTTGTCACAGTTTGCACTCCTGCATCCTCGCTTCCACAGCACTCGCCTGTATAGCCACGCCCCCTTATCGCATTCCACATTCCCGTCTCCTCGGTCCCTCTACGTACTACCGGATAGCCACGCCCCCCTGTTTAATTTTCACCCGCAGCTGCAGCGCATCATTATTACTTGGCTATTTAAGTCTACCCCGCACACTCATACTTGGCCAGATTGTTCCTTGACCGATGACATAGACTTTCCAGCGTACCCGGAATGATTCCCGTTGCCGACCCTGTCTGCCCTGGACCTACCCGCCCTGCCTGGTTCCTGATCTACCGCCCGTCCCTGACTACGCCTCCGCCTGTCCCTGCCTGGTTCGTCTGCTCTGCCTGGTTCTCGATCTACAGCCTGTCCCTGACTACGCCTCTGCCTGCCCCTGCCTGGTTCGTCTACCCTGCCCCAGTTCTGATCACCTGCCTGTCCCTGTAGAGACTACTAGAGACAGGCAGAGACGTAGTCTCTGCCTGTCTCTAGTAGTCCCTGACACACAGACAGTCCCTGTCTGTGTGTGATATTTATCCTAATAAATACCACTACCTCCCTTTGGTGTCTGTGTGCAGCTCTTGGGTCCAAGCCTAAACCTGTGACAGAACAATCTGGCCCGAAATGGACCCAGCGCACACCACGTCACCACTGGCCCGTCGCAAGTGGATTGAGGAAACCCTCCAACAGAGCGGTGCACAGCTGGCCATCCTAGTTCAATCGGTCTTGGCTAGTGCGCAGGCGCTAGAGGCCGTAGTCGCTCAGCGATACCTAGCGTCTCCTCCCGCTTCACCACTGCCTGTT
Organism: Muraenolepis orangiensis; assembly: GCA_027704905.1. NCBI lineage: Eukaryota > Metazoa > Chordata > Actinopteri > Gadiformes > Muraenolepididae > Muraenolepis > Muraenolepis orangiensis. The sequence goes on from CM051003.1 coordinate 32,835,210, forward strand.
CCAGTAGGATTCACACCGGAGCCCCAGCCTTGCACCTTTACCTCTGAGGGGGCTAAGATACGACAGACTCCGTCCTGCTCATCCTTCCTGGCGCCTTACGTCGCTCTGTCCCCGTACAGAGTCTCTCTGTCTCCGTACAGCGTCGCTCTGTCCCCGTACGTCAGCGTCGCTCTTCCCCCATCTGACAGCGTCACTCTTCTCCCGTCTGACAGCGTCGCTCTCCCCCCGTCTGACAGCGTTGCTCTTCCCCCGTGTGACAGCGTCACATTTCCCCTGTCTGCCGACGCTGCCGACGTCGCGCCGTACCCGTCTGAAGACATCGCGCTGCTCCTGTCCGCCGACGCTGACAACGTCGTTATTCTCCCGTCTGACAGCGCCGCTCCTCCCCCGTCTGACAGCGCCGCGCTGCTCGACGCTGTGCTGCCTGACGGTGCGTTGCCCGACGTTGCGCTTCCCCCGTCTGCCGACGCAACCGACGTCGCGCCGTACCCGCCTGATGACGTCACTCTTCCCCCGTCTGCCGATGCTGCCGACGTCGCTCTGCACCCGCCTGACGCCGTCGCTCCGTACCCGCCTGATGACGTCACGCTTCCCCCGTCTGCCGACACTACCAATGTCGCGCCATACCCGCCTGACAACGTCGCTCTTCCCCCGTCTGACAGCACCGCGCAGCCTGACGCTGCGCTGCCCGACGTTGCGCTTCCCCCGTCTGCCGACGTTGCGCTTCACCCGCCTGACGACGTCGCTCTTCCCCTGTCTGACAGCGCCGCGCTGCCCAACGGCGCGCTGCCCTGTTCCGACACCGCGCTGCCCCGTTCCGACGATGCCGCGCTGCCTCGGTTCATCAATGGCGGCCCGGTGTGCGTGGTTCGCCGCCTACTTCGTTCCCATCGCCGTGGGAGACTCTTTCCCTCCGTTCATCGGAGTCCTCCTATGGGGACAGGGAGGGCTCATCCTCGGAGGAGGGGGGGACTCTCCAGGAAACGGCGGAGGAGATGGCTATTGCGAGGGGGACTTTTGTTTTTTGTTTTTGTTGTTGTTTTGGGGACGTCAGGAGCCGTCCCTTAAGGGGGGGGTTCTGTCACAGTTTGCACTCCTGCATCCTCGCTTCCACAGCACTCGCCCGTATAGCCACTCCCCCGTATCGCATTCCACATTTCCGTCTCCGTTTCCACTGCATTCGCCCGAATAGCCACGCCCCCTTATCGCATTCCACATTCCAGTCTCCCACTACGCACTACCGGATAGCCACACCCCCCTGTTTAATTCTCACCCGCAGCTGCAGCGCATCATTATTACTTGGCTATTTAAGTCTACCCCGCACACTCATACTTGGCCAGATTGTTCCTTGCCCGATGACACAGACTTTCCAGCGTACCCGGACTGATTCCCGTTGCCGATCCTGCCTGCCCTGGACCTACCTGCCCTGACTGGTTCCTGATCTACCGCCCGTCCCTGACTACGTTTCTGCCTGTCCCTGCCTGGTTCCCGATCTACCGCCTGTCCCTGACTACGCCTCCGCCTGTCCCTGCCTGGTTCGTCTGCTCTGCCTGGTTCTCGATCTACAGCCTGTCCCTGACTACGCCTCTGCCTGCCCCTGCCTGGTTTGTCTACCCTGCCCCGGTTCTGATCACCTGCCTGTCCCTGACTACGTCTCTGCCTGTCCCTGTCTGTGTGTGATATTTATCCTAATAAATACCACTACCTCCCTTTGGTGTCTGTGTGCAGCTCTTGGGTCCAAGCCTAAACCCGTGACATGGCTAGCTCTGAGAGGACCGAAATGACGGGAACCTCTGTTGGTTGTCTCATCTGAGGACCACACACTCTCTGATTGTTCCACCCTCCTCATCAGCAGTTTCAGTTCATGTTATCTGGTTCTCCTGCTCAGACTCCCTTCAGCCAAAACAAATAGATTCAAACACTCTTTTATACCCTATGCCATCTCCCTCCTTAAATCCAAGAGAAAATCTATATGCTGTCTTAACTTATTGTATATTTAATATTTGTTCCTAACTTAGTGCTGTATTATTGTTTTTTTTATCTTTTATCCTTGGTCTTTGTGCTGTGTCTATGTGTCTAAATAAAGTGAAAGTTAAGTTGATCAACCGTGAACCCAGATTGAGTTTATGAAATATAAATATGTAATGAGTCCAATGATCAATCCAATTTCTTCAGAGAAGAACCCATCAAACATCCATATCTCAAAATGTTTAGCTGTTGGGTTGGAAATAGTTTATCAACCAAGCTGCAGTGTAACATGATGACATGGATTGAGTTTGAGGATGTCTTTTGAACACATCTTCTAGCAGCACTAAAGGACTATAAAAACTGCATGAGATTCTTCCTATTCCTTTACTTTCTCAGTCATGGCTGGCACTTGGTATCTGCTTGTATTCATACTCACAATGTGTGTGTGTGTGCGCGCGTGTGTGTGTGTGTGTGTGTGTGTGTGTGTGTGTGTGTGTGTGTCAGTGCTAAAAATAAGTAATTTTGAATCTGTATGACAACCACAAAGAGCATCGCTATGGAAACCCCATGACATCTTACAGAGGACAGAGGACAACAGTGCCTCTGGGTTCAGACCCCACCAGGAGAGAGTCTGTGAAGCTGTGGGACTGTCTGCACATACAGTAGAATAGAATAGGTCAGGGCTTTAGAATAGCTTTAAATAAGCCAGTAAATGGAGAGATTTTCTGCATTTCTCTAATATAGTCCCTCTGTTTTGGGCAGCACCTAATCTATATTGAGTGTTGTCTTGATGCCCAGTGGGCAATTTGAACATTTAAACGTACCGTGAAAGAATGAGAACATGGTTCTCCCTCCACACATAACATGAATACAGAATACATTGTAAAGTAAATTAGATTTCAGGGATCATTGTTGAGGTGTGTTTGATAAATACATGAATACTGAATACATTGTAAAGAAAATTGTTTCATTTCATGGGATCATTGTTGAGGTTTGTTTGATGAATATAGAATAACAACCTTCATGAAGGCAGTAGTATAGGCGGCAGTATAGTTCAGGAGGTAGAGCGGTCGCCTCACAACCGCTGGTGTGATCCCCGGCTCCTCCTAGAAAAAGCTGTCGAGGTGTCCATGAGCAAGACACCCTAACCCTAACTGCTCCCCGGGCACTGTATAAATATTTACCACCCTAATACTGGGATGGGTTAAATGCAGATAAATTCCTTTCGCTGTACTTGTGCTGTACACTGACAAATTTGAATAATAAAATGAAGTCTGAAGAAATGAATTGGCTGCCTATCAGTCACTGGGAGTATATACTTTGAAATTGTATAATTTCTTTCTAATAGCAAAACATTTTTGGTTTGCTTTCACAATTTTATGAAGCATTTAAACTGACAATAGCTTCTATGCTGTTTGAGCTATTAGTTCTTCAGTGAGTGGCAGTGAATGGCCCTTTAGTGTAACCGGGAGATAACAAGCTCAACTAAAAGCATAACCCACACATCGGCCAAATTAAGACAAAGGCTAATCTGACCACTAATGCAATAGTCTTGGTTCTGTATGTCTGTACTTTTTTGGAGAAAAACTGAATCAAGAAAATCAAAACAATAGGCAATTTGTTCTATAATTGTATGTGTAGTATTTAACAAATTAGCCTTTTTCTTTTACCACATTCTAATAACACATATTTAATTAACCTCATCAGTACACCTCCCACGCTCCTATTTATGTGTGTCTGCATGCATATGTGCTCTTTCTGTATGTGTGTGTGTGTGTGTGTGTGTGTGTGTGTGTTTGTGTACGTGCGTGAATGCAGGAGTGTTTATGTGTGTGTCGGCAGTGCCAGTGGAATGTAATGACATAATGTATTGGTTGGTGAAAACCTAGACTTGCAATGGATCGACAGCAGTTATAAAAAACTGAATAGAATAAAAAGAAGAAAAAAGTATAAGAAAAATATACAAGTTAAATATATAAAAATGCAATATATCAGCACAGAAAAAGAGCAATATATATATATAAATCAATGTAATAAAATATACGTTGTAGGGACCTGGCACATTTATCACATTTAACAATTCATTAGCATAAGCGTATGCATGTGATATTTAGCTCTCTAGCATTTTAATACTGCCAGTCTACGGCATTGCACATGAGTCAGCAGATCCCCTGTTTAGTAGGCATGTATCTGAGGACGTCAAACAGACCTGGTCTTTCTCTACTTTGTGTTCAATGGAGACACGTCCATGGGCTGGATCCAAATCCCTGGTACCCAACTGTGTTGTTCTGCTCCATTTTTCCCTCATACCCCCCATCCTCCAAAGAGACTCCTACAAATCAGATTCAAATACATAGAAACTGAGGAAGTTTCTCAGCCCATACTGTGAACCTGGTCATAAAGTACCTTTACAATGTGTGAACCACGTGTCAAAGTGTTCTCGTAAAGGATTTACTAGTGTTTGGAGCTGGGAGGGGGGGTGATCTGTGTATGATTTGGACCCACCTCCGTTCCCTTAGCGATAAGAGGGTTTAATCACCAACAAGACCACACTGGAAGGTGAGGTTGCTGGTCTTTATCCTGTGATGGGATCTCAGTTCCGCAGTACCCAGTGTGTTGTTGAGAATGAGTCCTGACTCAAACATCAGTGGAGTTTTTACCACCTATGGAGGGCAGGTTTGTTTGTTTGTCATTCTGTTGAGTGGAACACAAACAGTCTGTGTTAGTGTGTGTGTGTGTGTGTGTGTGTGTGTGTGTGTGTTTGTTTGTTTGTTTGAATTCATCAGTCTGTGGTTGTGTTTTATAGCTTGATGACTATTTGTCACAGTCTCTGGTTATAGTCTGTTAGAGTGGAAAAGATTCACTAGTTGTGGGTTTTACTATTGTGTTTACTATTGCTGTGTGTGTGTGTGTGAGTGTGTGTGTATGGGGGGGGGTGTGTGTAAGTGTGCTATTGTGAGTATGGCTGTGTATGTGGTGTTTTATGTGTGAGTGTTTCAGGGAATTGGACATTCGTGCATTTTCATACTTTCATCTGTTTGTGTGTGTATGTGTGTGTGTGTGTGTGTGTTTGGGGGGGAGTTGTACTAAAAGGTGCATTAGTTCAGAGAGGGTAAAGAACAGATAAATATTCCAGTGTACTTACGGATCATTGTCTGTAGCGCAACATGACTCTCTGAGAGTGTCTCTTTGTGTGGGAGGCTTTGTGGGTAGCAGTTGTGAACTAAGTATTTTGCCTCCATAATTCCATACGTTCCATCACGTTGCTGTGTAGCTGCTAAAACATGCTGTTAAAGGATATTTGGCTGACTAACCCTCTCAGCCTGTGTACTTCTATACTACAGTGTGGAGTGAGACATTTAAGATCAGTGTCCAGATGGATCAGGTCCATCTAGTGATGGGCTTTCAGCTAAAAGTCACACACACACACACACACACACGCGCACACACACACACGCACGCACACACACACACACACACACACACACGCACACGCACACGCACACGCACACGCACACGCACACACACACACACACACACACACACACACACACACACACACACACACACACACACACACACACAGCTTGTGTCCATTCAGGGTGTTTAGTCTAGTCGATAATAATCAGATTGCTCGCTGTGTAGTAATTCCCTGCCCACTGCTAAGCATTCTGGGGAAATCAGAGAGGAGCTGTCAGCTCTCAAAGAAAATCCATACACAGTCACAGTCACAGTCACAGTCACACACACACACACACACACACACACACACACAACCATGTAGACACAGACACACAGACAACAACAACAACAACACATATGCACTCTAATGTTGTTGACAGAAGAAAATGTTCAATTCTGTCAGGAACTGCAGAACACACACACACACACTACTCACTGTGCTCACACAGTGACTCACAAAGTGATGTTGACGTTAATGTGTGAGGTGAGGTTCTAAATGTCTCGGTAGTCAAGAGGACATTCTCACTGAGTGTTCTATCCAAGGGGCGTGGCCTTCAGTAAATTTTTCAGATGGCTGTCACATTGTTTACATTCCCATCCACAAGCTTGTTTCACCTGCCTGTACTTTGCCTGGAACAGATTCATCTTTGAAAATACTGATAAAAATGCTTTTTCTAACGCTTCAAAGTCACACAAATATGTGTGTCAAAATAGCACCAACAGTGCCCCCTACCACAACTTTTTTGAAACACTGTACGGAGGAATGGAGGAACGTCCTCCGTAAGCTGATATTTGCCTCATTTCCACCAAGGCATTTTGAGGGCCGGTTCGGAGCTGGTGCCTAATCTCAAACCAGTTCTTTGCGTTTCCACCGCAAAATAACCGGTTGTTGGCCCGGAAAACTGGTTCCAGAGCGGCCCCAAATCAAAGCTTGGCTAGCAGCAAGAACAGCTCCGTCAGGGGCTGGGGGCGGGGTTTATCATGACCAACAGACCAACTAAAACTTTGTGACCACCATTTTTAAAACACCAGAGATTCACTGAAGGTGAAGCAGCAGTGGTCCGTGGAGGAAACAAACCGCCTCCTTCATGGTGGTCCTCCACAGAAGGTCACAATAAACTTCTAGAACATTTGAACATTCGCTATTTGAAAAACTACAGCGAGGTGTCTTCAGTGGCTTCAGCAGTACGACAGAATCGAGGAGAAGATCAATAACAAAGTAGATGATACTGCAGAGTCACACTGATCCTGGTGAGTTTTACTTTTTAATCTTTCCCTGTGTTCCCAACCAGCTTTGCATTTCTAAGCTGTTTTGCGAGCTAGTAATTTCTCACATAAATGTTCATATCACATTCGTATCATCAGAAATGAGTAGCTATGATTGCATTTTTCTCTTGTTTTTTAGTTATTTATGGAGTCGTCTGCCCTCGACGATGTCGATGCGGAGCTACCGGACTGTAGCTCGCCCAGGAGCCCCTCGGAGCCTGGATTATTGACATTCACTTATTGCACTGCACTCTATACTTTTACATTTTGTGATTATTGTATATTGTGAATTTAATAATTCCGTTTTTTTTTTATAAAACAGATTTCTAAATATAAATGTTTGCTTCATTATGCTTTATTAACCGACAAACATAATACAAGATGACAGTTTTGAAGAAGAAAAGGCCAATGGTCTCTTTGTTGAAGTACTCTTTTATGCAGCTATTCTATTAACCAACATTACTAATGTAATGGCCGTCCATAGCACTCAAAATGAGCACCTCAGCGCAGTTTTCCAGCCATGTTTGATGCCAATGGAGCCTCAAAGCCAGGAGCAACACCTGGACAGACATGATTTTCCTTAATTTCCCTCGGGATAAATCAAGTTATCTTGAATCTTGAATCTTGAATGTAGTCCGCCATTGTTGTTACTGTGCTTGAAGTTGGCACTAGCGTTGCTGGGGAAGCAGAGACGTATCCAGACGTAAACAGTGACGTGGCTCTCTAGTCAGTGGAAACGCAAACTGGTTCTTAGACGGTTCGCCAGTTGAACCAACTGCAAACCGGCTCTAGCATCAGCCCAGAGCCCACCAGCCCAGAGCTGCTGAGGATGATCCTCCCTTAGGGCGGGTCGAGCCAGAGGCTCTGTGAACCAATCAGCAGAGCTCCCTGCACTGGTGAATACCCAATCAGAGTTTTGGGGGGTGGGTTATCATCATGCAAGGATCTATGTTGTCTTGACAACTCGTGATTCATTTACTTTTCATTTATTTTAGATTGTAAACATGAGTTCCGAACTCCAAGCGCTCCAGGTGCATGACGCCAAATGTGAACAGAAAGCATGGCCGACCATGACAAGGTGGTGTCTTTGGCTCGCGATAAGACAATTTACATGATTTACATGCATTACTGGTTTAACTTTATGATAGTATCTCTTATTTGAATTAAATACAGGTAAATATACTTTACACAACTGAACGATTCTCCCAAACAAATAAATGGATGAATTGCTAAATAGCTATTTTTCAATGCTTTCAATAGCTATAATTCAATGCTTCATCCCCCTCAGATCACAATCGATTTTAATTCTGTTTGGCTTGTCTGCTCCAATCACCCACTAATACACTGTCAAAATTGATAGTGAGGCACCTTCCTCCCTCCCCTACTTTTACAACCACCAGCCTCCACTGGTCTGTGTGTGTGTGTGTGTGTGTGTGTGTGTGTGTGTGTGTGTGTGTGTGTGTGTGTGTGTGTGTGTGTGTGTGTGTGTGTGTGTGTGAACAGTGGAAAGTGCTGTGTGAAAGGCTGACTGAATGGATTTGTGAGTGAGTAAGAGTTTCCATGTAAAATGGGTCAAGCAGGGAGTGAAGAGGTGATTTCCTCTTTCCCTGTGCATCTGAGCGAGAGCCAGAGCCAACGCTAACATTAGCAGTGCTCTGAGGTATCATCCTGTGCTGCTCACAGCACTATATTTCCCTTTACAGAAGCTACGCTCTCTCCTCCTTCTCCTACTGCTTCTCCATAGCCCCCTATGTAGGGAGACATCATTCACCTGTAGACAACGTCCACCTGATTCTGTCTGGGTGAATGTGCATTCGTTTTCATACATTTCAAGAGAGAGCTGAGGTTAGATAAAACAGAAATCTGTCTTATAATAATTCATTGCATTTATATAGCAATCTGTTTTATGACTCCTGTTGTATGTATAATCTCTGTATGTTTCATCTCTATGTATCATCTATCACCTCTGTATGTATTTTCTCTATATGTATCATCTCTGTATGTATAATCTCTATGTATCATCTCTGCATGTATCATCTCTATGTATCATCTCTGCATGTATCATCTCTATGTATCATCTCTGCATGTATCATCTCTATGTATCATCTCTCTATGTATCATCTTTAATCTCTGTATGTATTATCTCTGTTGTATCATCTCTGTATGAATCATCTCTGTATGTATCATCTCTGTATGAATCATCTCTGTATGTATCATCTCTGTATGAATCATCTCTGTATGTATCATCTCTGTATGAATCATCTCTGTATGTATCATCTCTGTATATATCATCTATCATCTCTGTTTGTATCCTTTCTGTATGTATCATCTTTAATCTCTGTATGTATGATCTCTGTATGTATTATCTCTGTATGTATCATCTCTGTGTCATCTGTATCATCACACACACACACACCTTACATCTTTTTGATGTAATGAACAACCCGGTGACTGTTTTTTCATCTTCTCCCTGTTCTTCCATTCCTCTCCTCCTCCTTCCTCTCCATGCCTCATTCGCATTATTGGCATTTTCTTACAGTTTAGCATAATGCCCATTCCCTACTCTTCAAACCTTTGCTCAATTGCTTATTGCAATGCAGATCTCTCCTGCATTCAAATCTGCTTCTTTTTACATGAAATTACCATCCCTACCTCTCTCTTCTCCTCCACTGTTCTCCTACCCTCTGCTATCCTTAACTCCACTTTCCACTTAACCCCTCCCCCTCCTTTGCTATTCTTAACTCCACCTTTCACTTAACTCCTCCCCTCTGTTATCCTCAACTCCAGCTTTCACTTAACTCCTCCTCCCCTCTGCTATCCTCAACTCCACTTTTCTCTAAACTCCTCCCCCCCTCTGCTATCTTCAACTCCACTTTTCATTTAACTCCTACCCCCTCTGCTGGTATCAACTCCATTTTTCACTTAACCCCTACCCTCTGCTACCCTCAACTCCATTTTTCACTTAACTCCTCCACTTTGCTATCCTCAACTAAACTTTTCACTTAACTCCTCCCTTCTGCTACCCTCAACTCCATTTTTATATTAACCTCTCCCCTCTGCTATCCTTAACTCTACATTTCCCTTAACTCCTCCCCTCTGCTATCCTCAATTCTACATTTCACTTGACTCCTCCCCTTTGCTACCCTGAACTCTACATTTCACTTAACTCCTCCCCTCTACTACCCTCAACTCCACTTTCTTCTTAAGTACTCTCCTTTACTACCCTCAACTCCACTTTTCACTTAACTCCTCCCCTCTGCTACCCTTACCCTCATTTACTCTATTCCCTTAAGTCCACTCTCCACTATATTCCTTTTTCTTCTCCTCTCAATTCTCCATCCCTCTCCTCTCCTCTCCTCTCCTCTCCTCTCCTCTCCTCTCCTCTCCTCTCCTCTCCTCTCCTCTCCTCTCCTCTCCTCTCCTCTCCTCTCCTCTCCTCTCCTCTCCTCTCCTCTCCTCTCCTCTCCTAAACTCCTTGTCTGACCTCTTTGTTTCCTTTTGTGTCTCCCCTGCATGCTTTATATTTATTGAATATTGAACTAATTATGTAGTTATTCATTATTCCATTCACTTACAAATACAATTTGCAATTGTCTGTGTCTGTGTGGCTGGACTGTGGGTTTATAGGCTAAGTAAATTAATAGCAAGGCAAAACAAACATAACAGCTTTCCATATTGGTGATAATATTATGGAAATGAGAGAGAGAGAGAGAGAGAGAGAGAGAGAGAGAGAGAGAGAGAGAGAGAGAGAGAGAGAGAGAGAGATAGGGGGGGGGGAGAGAGAGAGGGCGAGAGAGGGAGACTAATATGCACAAAGGAAAGCTTAGCGGCCTTTGATAGCAGGGAGGAGATAATCACATTTTCATGGTTCCAGAGGGAGGTAGAAATGAAGAGAGCACATCAGGACGGATAACAACTAATGAAGAGCAGTTTGCTTTTAACGCCGGACAGAAGAAGTGTGCGGAGCGTCTCCAGATGTTTCTGTGTTGTTGTCCCCACTGTTGTGTTTCCAGCATCACACCAATTTCCTCTCCAACCAAGCTCCTCTGCCTCCCCCTCGTATCCACCTGGGGTTACTACACCCAGGAGATCAATCCGTCACAGAGGACCATAGTCACGTCAGCACACCTGTTCCCAAATACCAATCAAGCTTCCTATTTATGCTCCCCTGTTACTCGTTGCCAGAACTTTCCCATTGTTATAACCCTAGACTCTCTAGTCAAGTTGCAATCTCCCGTGAACTCCTGTTTTTTCCCCCTATTGGACTATTTAGCTTGTTTGTTCCTTTGTTGGACTTATCAACTTAGATTTTCACCCTGTTTTTGCGTTCATTTAGGACTCCAGCCTTGTCCTAAACATGTCAGTCTATTCATTTTAGCATTATACAATAAAAATGCCTACTGGTTTTGAACTCCGTTTTGCCTCCGACTCTGTCTGTCCTACCAAGGGGTTCTGCCAGCTACAATCCGTGTGTGGCATAACAGAAAGTTCTGGCCAACATGGAACTCGGTAGTACAGCAGGCGGCTCAGATTTCTAAGGACCTGGCGGCGTTGATCCAGACCACGCAGCAGCAAGGAGCAGCGTTACAGGAAATGGCTGCTTGTCTGGAGAACGAGTTCAGTCAGGTGAACAATCATTTGAATCGACACGATCAAGAGGTCCAGACGCTCTTGGCTGCTCGCTCTCTCCTTGCCTCCCCGTCGCTGTAGATCCCCAGCCTACCCCGTCATTCCCTCCTATGGGAGAGATCTCTGCTCAAACCTCCCATTCCCCTTCTCTTCCCCTGACTGAACCCTTGTTGGCAAGCCCCAGACCATTTGAGGGAGATTTTGATTCATTTTGTTCATTTTTCATCAGTAGATTCGTTATGGTAGCGAGGGTGCTAAGGTAGCTTTTATTTAATCTGGCAGATCACTCAAATGGGCCACCACAATTGTTTTTCACAATTCAGAGCTATCCATGAATTACCGCTTATTTATTAAGGAATTTAAGTTATTTTTTGACCACACCGCAGATGGCCAGGATGCTGCCACTTGACTCCACTCCATCTCTCAGGGCTCTCGATTCATGCCCGATTACACTGTGGACTTTCGCAACTTAGCTGCAGAGAGTGGGTGGGATGATAGAGCAGAGCGCGTATAGACGGGGACTGAGTGAGGCTATTAAGGATGGTATTATGAGGGATAGACCTAATAGCCTTAATGATCTGATCTCCGTCGCCCTGTTGATGGGCCAAAAGCTTGTGGAGAGGAACGGTGAGTCAGGTCGTCATCCCTTTTCTCCTACTCACCATACCCATCCCTATGCTTTGTTCCCTGTGGCTCCCCGTAGGCCTCCTCCCTCATCTCCCTCTACTCACCATACCTCTACCTATTCTGTGTTCCCTGTGGCTCCCCGTAGACCTCCTCCCTCACATCCCCAGACCCTGACCATGGAGGAGTCGATGCAGGTGGGTCACTCCCAACTATCTATGGAAGAGCGAGACAAGCGTTTCCGGGACCGACTCTGCCTCTATTGTGAACAGGCCGGACACCTCATCCGAACCTGTCCTAACCGACCCCAGATGCCAAAAGGCCAGGCTTACTAGGTCTGGGAACCCTGGTGAGCCTGATGACCCTTCATCCCGGATGAGAGTCTCATAGACACCACCTTGGTTAAGCAGGCAGGGATCCCCTTGTTATCTCTCGAAATACCCCTCACAGTTCACGCCTTGGATGGCCTGGTCCTGATAACTCAGAGCACTACCTCCATAAGTCTGTCCATTTCTGAAAACCACCACGAGTCCACCTGGTTGTCCCCACCGCTCCACTGGTCCTTGGCAGACCCTAGCTCGAGAGACACAATCTCCACATCTGCTGGACCCCGGGCAGCATCATCAGGTGAAGTTATTCCTGCCACGCCAACTGCCTGCAGTCTGCTACTCCTCCTGCCTCAGACTCCAGACCCGCACCATTCCCTCCTGATCTCTCCGGAGTTCCGTCCATTTACAACAACCTGGCTGAGGTGTTCAGCAAGGAAAGCTTCCTTTCCCTTCCACCTCATCGTCCCTATGACAGCCCCATAGACCTCCTCCCTGGCGCCCCCCTTCCCTCTGGGCGGCTGTACAACCTCTCGGTTTCTGAGAACTGAGAAATATTTTTTTTGTTAAGAAGAAGGGGGGTGACCTCTACCGTTGCATACATTTTTGGGCCCTGAATGTCATCATGGTAAATAATTGCTACCCCTTAATGCTGATGAGCACCTTGGACATTTTGAGTATATGGTGATGCCATTAGGATTGATCAACGGCCCGGTGGTTTTTCAGGCCTTGGTCAACGATCTCCTCCGGGATATGCTCAATGTGTTCGTGGTGGAATATTTGGACGACATTTTTATTTTTTCTCGGTCAGAGCAGGAGCAACGGCACCACGTTCACTTAGTTCTCCAACGTCTCCTGGAGATCAAGCTGTTCATCAAGGTGGAGAACTGCCTGTTTCACTCCTCGTCTGTGGAGTTCCTCGGCCACATCGTGGATAAGGGGCACACCAGAGCAGACCCCAGAAAGATCCAGGCCGTGGAGGAGGAGGCCCCGACGGCGGAGGCCCGGAGACCCCCGAAGACAGAAAGCCGCTGCGCCACTTTCTGGGCTTTGCAAATTTCTACAGGCGTTTCATTCAGGGATTTCTCTCACGGCCCTCACTTCCACTCTCTGCTGCTTCCTACTGGTCCCCAGAGGCAGAATCTGCCTTCTCTGCCTTGAAGAGCCTGTTTACCGCAGCCGCGGTACTAGCCCACCTTGATCCTTCCCAGCAATACATCGTGGAAGTGGATGCCTCTGATGAGGGCATCGGGGCAATCCTCTCCCAGAGGTCAGCAGAGGACGAGAAGCTCCATCCCTGCGCCTATTTCTCTCGACGCTTTAGTCCAGCTGAGAGAAATTACGACATCGGCGACAGAGAACTGCTGGCGGTTCAGGCGGCACTCATCCATGGGTGACACTGGCTGGACGGGACTCAGCAACTTTTTGTGGTCGGACCACAAAAACCTCACCTACCTCCGTACTTTCCCATTGTTACAACCCGAGACTCTCTAGCCAAGTCCTCTGTGATTCTCCCTGAAGACCCTGTTGCAATCTCCCGTGAACTCCTGTTTTTTCCCCTAGTGGACTATTTAGCTTGTTTGTTCCTTTGTTGGACTCAACTTTGATTTTTACCCCTGGATGTTTTTGTGTTCGTTTTGGACTCCAGCCTTTTCCCCGCAGCACATTATACAACACTGATTGGATTTCCATTTCGCACTCACGTAAGTCGCTTTACACAGGATATTTTTACTTTCATAATTGACACACACATAGTTGTGTTCACACCTCATATCTGTCTATTCATTGGAGCATTATACAATAAAAACGCCTAAGGGTTTGTCTGTTTTGCTTCCAACTCTGTCTGTACTACCAAGGGGTTCCGCCAGCTACAATGCCACAAAAAGTGTGGCAGAACATCCACTTCCTTAACGACTACTATATTATTATTAATTCAACGTCAGGGTCAAAGTGTTGCCTGTTAACAGATGAATCATGCTCCACTGCACCGCCATAAATACTAAAAACACTGAGGCTTTGGGCAAGGTGCAGAGACACACTCTGCCAACCCTCGTTTAGTTGGAGAGCAAAACTCTCTTTAAAGCCAGTGGTTCCAAAACGGGGGTGCACACCCCCTAGGGGAGCCCCAAGTTATGTCTGGAGGGCACGGTGAGGCTAAATATAAATTTTGAGATATCATACAGGTGACTTGCTCCTATAGATTTGCTGTTACAGTTCTGAATTAATTACAGACAATGTTTAAAATAAATTCTATAGGAGTGTGCAAGTAAAGGTTGTGTCTGAGAGCGTCTTTATGTGGGTGCATGTAGGTGGGGGGGCTGATATTTTATTATCTACAAAAAGGGGGCCCTCCAGAAAAAGTTTAAGAACCCCTGTCTTAAAGGTTAAATGTGAGGAACACCGCGACAGATGTGCCTCCAACCGTCCCTGACCTTTGACCTTGGACCGCTGGTCTTGGGAGACCCTGCAGAGGTTCTGTCACAGAATAACAACAACCCTGTCTTGGCGCTAAATTCATTCTCCCCATTCAGTCTATAGACTGAATGGGGAGAATGAATTTTGTTGGAAATATAGCCACAGATACCCCAGCCTGCAGCGTGGGTGGGGGGGTAATTGAAGGCCCTTGACTAGCCCTCAGAAGCAGGGATGAGGGGACTGCACACAATGCCTCACAGATCATTCTCTGGAGGCCAACAAGCTGCTGATAAGGACGTACACAGCCACCATTATAAATAACCCACTCAAGACTGGAGACAACAGACTCTGGTGTAGTGGACGTGGTCAGATAAAGGGGGTATCAGGGGGAGGCTGGTGTGGGGTGGAGCGTGTGTGGGTCTGTTGTCTGGAGGTTAAAACCAAGCCTCTTTAGAACCAGGAGGAAATTGCTTTACACAGTGCAGCCTGCTGGCTACAACATCACCGCTATGATGAACAACAGTATTTACTAAGCTGTCAGTGAGGAGGACACTGCTGCACACACACACACACACGTACACACAAACACACACAAACATGCACATGCCTTAATGTACACACACACACACAAAAACACTCACACACACACACACACACACACACACACACACACACACACACACACGCGCACACACACACACACACACACACACACACACACACACACACACACACACACACACACACACACACACACACACACACACACACACACACACACACACACACACACACACACACACACACACACACACACACTCACACACACACACCAGTGGAGGCTGGTGGCTGTAAAAGTAGGGGAGGAAGGAAGGTGCCTCAATATCAATTTTGTATCACACATACACTTACACACGCACACACACAGATCTATATTTTTTATCACATGTGCTGTCAACGAGGAGGCCAAGATCAAGTTAGGCTAAAAAGCTGTTTTAATGGGTGATGCATTTCATGCAACCGACAGATGTAGAACACAACAACATATATTCAGTGGAGACTTATCAAGATTCAAGATTTTTTTTATTCATGTCCATATTTAAGTACAATGGAATGATCACTCCCCATTCCCTGCCGCAATATGAATTCAAACAACAATACTATACTATACTATATCAACACTATATACTAATATAATATACAATATACTATAAACAACACTATATACTACCTATTGTATACCATACAATATACAACAATATACTATAACAATACTGTACTCTGTATATATGTATAATATGAGGAATGGTGCAAAAAGCATTTTAAAGTGGCAGTATTGCAGCAGCATCATGAATACAATGCAGAACAATATGTAATATGTACAGTTATATGTAACACTGTAACAGAGGTGTGTATTGACTCTTCTCCATTGGGGTTTCAGTCGTTCTATAACCCTTACGCTGCCAGGTAAGCTCAGCCTTAGTGTGTCCTGTTCTTCCTCCAGTGTCTCTCAACACCAAGAAACACCTGTTGTTTGTAGATCTTCAAATCTCTTACATTTAAACATTCATACATACTGTGTGTGTGTGTGTCTATATTGTTTGTGTATCACAAATTATACTTTCACACTATGTCCTTTCCGTGTGGCTCAGAGAAGGACATCGCTTACAACAACAACAACAACAACAACAACAACAACAACAACAACAACACCTTTACGTCTTGGAAGAGAAGTTGTGTCACTGCTCGGTTACCATGCAACATGCATCTAGATGGTTTTAGTATTCTCGTCGGTTGAGGAACCAGTTCCTTCGGATTTTTTGACACGTCGTGCCATCAGGTCACAGATGTCATATCTCAATTTAGAGGACTTTTGTTGACAGGAGCTAAGGCGAGAGGTAAAGTTTATTGCCCGCCCTGTGATTCTGTCAAAAATAACTGTCATTGAGTTCCACTTGATGTCTTTCATTCTTAATCAAAATATGTTTTGATGGATGATAGTTAGTGACTACCAAGAATCCTGTGTTTAAAAGGCCTTTTTGAAAATGGTTGTTTAGAGAGTCTGTGTGTGTGTGTGTGTGTGTGTGTGTGTGCGGCATGTGTGTAAGAGAGTGAGTATGTGTGTGTGTGTGCATTGTGTGTGTGTGTGTGTGTGTGTGTGTGTGTGTGTTTGTAAGAGAGTGAGTCTGTGTGTGTGTGTGTGTGTGTGTGTGTGTGTGTGTGTGTGTGTGTTGACAATGCATTTAGTTATTTGGTTCAATAATTCACATGCATTAGCGATAATAGGCTACACTCACCTGCATGCTGAAAAGTTAGACTAATTCTCAAATTAATTAACAGCTTGAAATTATGGTTGTCCGTAAATCTCCTTAATATGAAAGTATTATAAAAAAGTATATTAAAATTAATAAAGTATATTATTAATAACAAATCAATTGTAGTTTTCAGCAGCACACACTGCTGACTGGAGAGCATACTGGGCAACCTGGGAGGAAACAGAGCCCCTTCGGGCCAGGTGGTAGATGACCAGTGTTACCCACATAAGCTCTTCATCAGCTCAGACACTGACTTTCCTCTTGACGGGCCAAATGCAGTCCACCTGGAGGGGGGCACGAGAGCCACTCAACAAGGCCATATACAGGAATAAAAGGGAGAGCCAGAAAGAAAGAAGGGTTGCTCAATGTATGTGTCACGGTTGCGGTGTGTGACAGGGGGTGTGGCCAAGGCTCGGGTCTTGGCTGCGCACCTACACACCTGTCGGCGATTGCCGCTAATGACAATCACCTCACCTGGGTGTATATATACCCTGGCGTCCCCTAACACCATTGCTAGATAGTATGTTGTTCTCTCTCGATGCAACCGTTCCCGGCTACTTCTAGATTCTTGTCCCTCATCACCCGCCTGTCTACTACCTGACGTTTCCCCGCTGACCGACTGGTATCCAGATCCCTTGCCTGTCCCCGACAGTCCTACCGTTGTACCATCAAAATAATGTATTGCGTTATCGGCGTTGGTCTGCGTTCTGGGTCCTCACTAACACTACCGGTGACAGTATGAGGTTTGTGAGGCCTGACCTACCAGAGCCCAGGCCAAGGACAACTGACCAGGGACGACCTGAATACAGACGTTACCCCTAACCGAGAGGACCTTTTTTAGTTATCTTTATCCCCTTTTCCCCATTCCCCCACCTTAAGAAAATAAACGCCTTTGTTTGCACCTACAACCGCTGTTGTCCTCACTCTACTGACCGGCACACACATTCAAATTCGAGAGGAGCATGGAGGTAACAGGGTTATCAGGGTCATCTTACTGCTCCACGCTGCCCAGGCTGCTGTGCAGGACGCTGGGTGAAGGTGGACACGCAGTGACAACTAAACAAAAAACAAAACAAAAACAAAAAAAGGTTGTAATACATTAGGAAATTGGAATTAAGAGCAAACAGCATTGAAATGCCAACAGCGGTGAAAAGTACTCATTCAATTGTTAAATAATGATCCTAAATGTGGCAGGAAGATATTATATGACGGTATTACTGCAGGTACAGCAGGATAAACAGCATGCTGTCCATTTGTGTGGCTCATAGGGCTGTTTCTGTAACAGGGCGTGTACATCAGAATGCATCATGGGATTTTTTAATTGTCAAATACTTCAATCAATTGCCATTACTCATAGGGCCAATAGTGAGTTAGTGTCTGTCTGTCTGTCTGTCTGTCAGTCTGTCGGTCTAGTAGTATGTTAGTAGTATATATATATATGCCGTGGATGATGAGGTGAATACATAGAGGGTGACCGACGGTTGCTTAGCGTTTGTCATTCTCTGGAGCATCTTTATTGTTGCCCTGGTGATTTTTTTTTTTTACCATCTTCGTAGCCAGACACTGCCAGCGGCCATCCTTTCTCTCTCTCTCTCTCTCTCTCTCTCTCTCTCTCTCTCTCTCTCTCTCTCTCTCTCTCTCTCTCTCTCTCTCTCTCTCTCTCTCTCTCTCTCTCTCTCTCTCTCTCTCTCTCTCTCTCTCTCTCTCTCTCTCTCTCTCTTTCTCGCGCTCTTGCTCTCTCTCTTTTCACTCGCTCTCTTTTCACTCGCGCTTCACAAGTCTGCTCGCTCTCGTTTACTCCAAAACATTTGACAGTCGATGTTTGCTGTAAAACTAATGCAGGAACTTCTTAATTTTAACTGCCATGTTCCGTTTTTTAGTGGCCATCTTGCTTTAATTAGCAGATAACCGTCTGGACGTTGCGTCACTCTGAGAATCTTGTCATGAATTAGGACTCGATGAGTGGGTGAGAGACAGACTTATGTATGTGACTGTTGCCTGACACCGCAACACAAAACATGTTTTATTTCTTCTGTGACCATTTATAATATCCATGCATGCCTTTTTATTGTGTGTTTACATACGTCTACACACAGGGCGTACTCAAGCACACACACACACACACACAGCTGTTGGTGATGGCGGGTGGTTCGAGGTCCAGAGGAGGCTAAACTGGCACAAACCCTGCTGGTCAGTCCGATCAATTAGACTCATTTAGATTCTGATAGCATAAGTATAACATTATTGTTCTGTTTCGGTGGCAGGTGCTCAGGAGGTAGAGCGGGTTGCCCGTCTCCCAAAAAGTTGCTGGTTCAGTTCCCCTCGTCTTGATTGTTGTTCTGTTAGTGTTGGTCTGTCAGTGTTGGTCTGTTAGTGTTGGTCTGTTAGTGTTGGTCTGTTAGTGTTGTTCTGTTAGTGTTGTGCTGTTAGTGTTGGTCTGTTAGTGTTGTTCTGTTAGTGTTGTTCTGTTAGTGTTGTTCTGTTGGTGTTGTTCTTAGGTGTTCCTATTTAAGCTGAAGTATTCCCTTTGCCAGCTCTGCTTCAGTGTTGCTGTTGGTAAACTCTTGTCTCGCCTCATGGTGTTTTAACAGAGCTCTCTGGTGTTTTGAATACCTGCTGCTGGAACTGATAAAGCCACAGGAACAATGTGTGTATGTTAACAATCCCACAAGCAGTTTTTGTGGAGTCATGGACATCTTTTGGAACTCTTTCAGCATTTGGAGGGAACTCATTTGGGTTCATGAATACATTTGTCTCAAATCATTAGCTCTTGTACTGTCGATCATTGTTTGGCACGCATACACCATTAGCTTTTTCTGCGCATGCCTGCAAGCACACGTGTGCTTGGCTATCACCGGTGCCAAAGAACACAGGAGCAAAAATAAGGCTGTGCATAAATTTGATGGCTTAACATGCTGATGAAAGGGAGGTGGAGAGAGAGCAGGAGAGTCAGGGGGCGAGAGAGCATAGGAGAAAGCAAGAGAGAGAGGGCGTGGGAGAGATGTGTAAAGAGAGGAGGGGTGAGAGAGCAGGGTAGAGAGGTAGAGAGGGGGAAAAGGGGTGAGGGGGAGTAGGGAAGGGGAGAGAGAGCAGGAGAGATTGTTAAGAGAGGGAGGGAGAGAGAGAGAGAGAGAGAGAGAGAGAGAGAGAGAGAGAGAGAGAGAGAGAGAGAGAGAGAGAGAGAGAGAGAGAGAGAGAGAGAGAGAGAGAGAGAGAGAGAGAGAGAGAGTAAAAGAGAGAAAGAGAGACAGAAGCTGAGGTCATATTTAACTGACTGTCAGCAATTTTTGGTATATTTTAGTTTAATCGCTGAATGCCATTACCTACGGAGTCTCTCCAGAACCTTCAGACCCATGTTCTTACAGCTTATTCAAGTGTTGGAGGAAGTTGGTGTATTTTAAGATGTTCAAGCAGCACCACATGTAGCACAGCAGACTACACATGACGTTTATGAACCAACTGACAGAATATGGGGACATGGCCAGTGCCACTTTACCTCAGAGAAATGCAACAACAACAACAGCAACAAGAAAGCTTGCATGAATATATAAAAAGACAAAGATAAATGATCAGTGCAATAATGTGAAAAAACGGTGTGGAATGAAATCAAATGAAATCCAGCATGGATTTGAGGGAAACCGGGAAATAGGTTTATAAGTGATGTCAAGTCAAGTCAAGTCAAGTTTATTGTCAGTTCACAGTTTACACAAGTATAAAGCAGTGGTGTAAAAATCTTATATGCAATACCCGACGCCAGACAGCAGTTATAAAATAAGATAAAAATAGATAAAAATAGAATAAAAATAGAATAGAGAGCGCAGCAAGGTATGCTTTGTTGTTTATTTGATTATGGTTGTAACTCTGTAGAAGGAAATTCGTGAATGAATGATTTTATGTCTTGTGTAGGAATGTAATCCTTGTAGTTTGATACCAATGTTATTTAGTTTAGTGTTTGTACTGTACTGTGGAAACCGTTATGTGAAATGTTTGTTTGTCTGTTTATGTACGTTTCCAATGCAGTTTTCGCGGTGCTAAGATGACGTCACGGATGGACAATTAAATAAAGATCGTCTTATGCATCAGTCGAGACTCTGTCGTTTGGATCCAAGGGCTGTAACAGTGAAAACTTGATCGCTACGTCTGGGTCTCCTGCCATGCTGTGTTGCTGTCTTCATTGTCAACAACCCCGCGTTCATCTGGTCCACGCATTCGGGCAAGGACGTGCATTGACCGCAGGAGACTGCAGGTGCGGTGAGAGACTCTGATCAACAAACAAACGAACTGAACTGCTACTTGTTGATAGTTCGATTGATACAAACTATAGTAGCCTAAGCATGCTTTGTTTGTGAATTAAGAATATTTTGAGATGGTTATGAAATGTTAATGTTGGCTTATTGAACTGCCGTGCTAGATCATGTTTCATGTTTGAATGGTTTGATTTGAACTTGTAAAAAACTTGAAGTTACAATTCGCTTGAATTCCATTAGCTTTGCCCAAGCTCCCTTTGATTGGACTATTTAAAAATATTGATGCTTTGGGAGCTCAATATTTAATGTTTAATGTTTATTTTAATGAGGTGAGCAGCAGGCTATTGCACAGAAGTCCTCAAGCCACAGCTATCTGGTTTCAGTGATCTGAATTCACACATTAATTTGCAATAGATGAACAGAACAAAATGTCAGTGAACGGAGAAAAGGGAAAAGTCCCTGATGACAAGGACTTAGGTCCTAAAGAAAATCCTTCACCAGTTGAAGAGGATAAAAAGCCTACTGACTCACAAGCAACTGCCACTGGTTCTCGCCAGCGGCAGCTAACAGATAAGGGCAAATAAATGCGTGAAGAACAAGGTAAAAAACATTTAAAGGCATTTCTGAAAACGTATGAATCCTGGAAGAAAACAGCAAGAGAGTCTAGGACAAGACTTACGAAATTCTGTCTGAAGGAAGATCTGGAGAAAATAAACAAAGACATTCAATTTGGATATGACCATGTAATTCAAAATTATGAGGCACTCCAACGCAATTGTCTTAATACTACAGATGTTGTGCAAAAAATAGATGCTTGTAGCACACTGACTGCAGAGATAGGTGATCTTGTGAGTAAACGACTGGAAGTAGGTCTAGACCAAGGGACTTTTAAAGAGGAAGTCGAAAAGGAAAGAGTGCGAATGACTCTAAATCGTGATGAATATCAATCTATTTTTGGTGGCACTAACACAGAGAGTGTAATTTCTGAAAATATAGACAACCTGTCTGTTATTAGCAGAGCCTCTAGTAAGCGAGTCGATGCAGAGGCAGAACTTGCGGCTAAAGTAGAACAAGCAAAGTCTATGCAGGAGATACAGGTTCAGCATGCTAAACTTAGTAAGCTGGAAAGTGAATGGAAATTACATGAGTCACAAATGATGGTGCAAATGAAACAGAGGCAGGCTGAGGTCGAACTGCATCTCGAGGAGGAAAAAACAAAGTTGAAAATGATACATGCAAACATGGATGTTAAAGTGGCTGCAGCTCGAGTGCGGGCATACAATCAGCTTGAAGGTGATGTAGCCCAACACCACTGTCCCAGTCATCGTAACAACTCCAGCTGTTAATTTGAACCACCATCTAGGCACCACTGTTGCACTGTCCCAATCACAAGAACTCTCTCAGAGTTTTGCAGTCAATCTGGCAGAAGCAGTTGCGAGCTCACTTAGCTTAAACCGTCTGCCTGTTCCTGAACCAACCATGTTTGCTTTAAGATGACATTTACAACTCTGATTGACAGAAAACCTATCCCTCCTAGTGAAAAAATGCTGTATTTGAAAGGTTACCTCACAGGCGAGGCACGCAAGGCTGTGGAGGGATTATTTTACCGGAGTTCTGAAGATGCATACGAAGGCGCCTGGGCCATGTTAAAGGACCGGTATGGAAATCCATTTATCATGCAGAAAGCATTTCGGGAAAAGCTTATGAAATGGCCTAAAGTTGCCCCAAATGATCCTTTAGCACTGAGAGATTTTGCAGACTTCTTAAAGGGCTGCGCTGAGGCTATGCCCCACGTTAAGGGCTTGTCTATTTAAAATGATAGTGAGGAAAATCATAAGCTGTTGAGAAAACTACCAGATTGGGTTGTACGCAAATGGAGCAGACTTGTAGTAGAAGAACTCGATAGATCCGGAGAATATCCCACATTTGAACGTTTTACTGAGTTTGTGCAGAAGGAAGCCCGCATAGCCTGTAATCCTATTGCCTCTCCGTTCTTGTTTAGCTCCAAATCAGCAGAGGATAAGTTGCCCGGGAAGGCAAATGCATTCAGCACTAGCGCTCAAGTGAAAGACCATATACCAGAAAGCCTCCCTGGTTTTAGGCCAAGGCTACCGTGCATTATCTGTAAAGAAGAGTTTCATGGTATTGCTAGGTGCCCAGCTTTCGCTTCCAAGTCCATGGCAGATAAAAGGTTGTTTATTCATCAGAATCATTTGTGCTTTGGGTGTCTGCGCAAAGGACATGTCACTAAAGACTGTAGGACTCGACATATCTGTGGAGTGTGTGGCCGACGTCACCCAACATGTTTACACGAGGAAAGAGAGACAAGGTTTGGGGAGGCAGCAAATGGGGTTCAGACTTTCACAGAAGGAGAAAGAAACCAGGAAGTCCATAGGGTCTTGAGCCACGCGCTAGTTCAGAATGCTTCAGCCACCTCTAGCATTGTTCCAGTTTTCTTGTCATCTGCAAGAGATCCTCAGAAGGAGATTCTCACATATGCTCTTCTTGACACACAGAGCGATTCAACCTTTGTCTTGGAAAGTCTAGTCAGAGAATTGAACGTGGCATCTCGACCATTGCAGCTGAAGCTTAGTACAATGACTGCCATTGACACAATCATAGCCAGCCACAGTGTGTGTGATTTGCAAGTTCGAAGTTTCTATTCGGATAATCGGATACAGCTACAGCAATCCTATACACGTGACTTCATTCCGGTTGATAAATCCTGTATACCAACCAAGACTACAGCATTGCAGTGGCCACATCTCAAACATCTGGACAATAAGTTGCCAACACTCCAGGAGTGTGATGTGGGACTGTTGATTGGTTACAATTGTCCTTCAGCTCTGGCCCCCATTGAAGTCATCATGGGTGGTGCGAATGAGCCGTTTGCCCAGAAAACAGAGCTGGGATGGAGTATCATAGGAGCAGCCAATCCCCACCTTGATAGGCAGGGAAGTCAAAGCTATGTACACAGAGTTGCTGTAAGAGAACTGCCAGTCCCATTAGCCTCAGACGTTTTGAGGGTGCTGGAGTCCGACTCCGGGAACCATCACCTTATCGTGGTGGAGAGGTTTGGGTGTCCCTGTGAACCTGAGAGCTGTGTTGTCTGGAGCCTAGTGCTCCTGGTAGGGTCTCCCATGGCAGATTGGTATCAGGGGAGGGGCCAGACTAAGAATGGTTCAAAGACTTCAATGGACAAACAAACTAGAAGTGAGGATACCCTGCCCGGAGGAAGCCCGGGGCCCCTTTCCGGAGCTAGGCCTGGAAAGAGGGCCCGTAAGCGAGCGCCTGGTGGCCGGGTTAGCCACGGAGCCCGGTCGGGCATTGCCCGAAAAAGCAACGTGGCCACTTCTCCTTCCCGCGGACCCACCACCTATGGGAAGAACCACTGGGGTCGGGTGCACTGCCAGTTAGGCGGCAGTGAAGGCAGGGGGCATCGACGGACCAAACCCAGCCAACAGAGACTGGCTTTGGGGACGTGGAATGTCACTTCTCTGGGGGGGAAGGAGCCTGAGCTTGTGCGGGAGGTGGAGCGCTACCAATTAGATCTGGTGGGGCTTACCTCTACGCACAGCACTGGCTCTGGAACTAAACTCCTGGATAGGGGTTGGACTCTTTCCTTCTCTGGAGTTGCTCAGGGTGTGAGGCGCCGGGCGGGTGTGGGGATACTCACAAGTCCCCGGCTGAGTGCCGCTTTGTTGGAGTTTACCCCGGTGGACGAGAGGGTCGCCTCCCTACGCCTTAGGGTCATGGGAGGGAAAACTCTGACTGTTGTTTGTGCCTATGCACCAAACAACAGTTCGGAATATCCCGCCTTCTTGCACACCCTGGATGGAGTCCTGCATGGGGCTCCTGAAGGGGACTCTATAGTCCTCCTGGGAGACTTCAACGCACACGTGGGTAACGATGGGGAAACTTGGAGGGGCGTGTTGGGGATGAACGGCCTACCTGATCTGAACCGGAGTGGGGTTTTGTTATTGGATTTCTGTGCTAGTCATGGATTGGCCATAACAAACACCATGTTCAAACATAAGGATGCTCATAAGTGTACATGGTACCAGAGCACCTTAGGCCGAAGGTCAATGATCGATTTTGTTATCGTATCATCTGGCCTGAGGCCGCATGTTTTGGACACTCGGGTGAAGAGAGGGGCAGAGCTGTCAACCGATCACCATCTGGTGGTGAGTTGGGTAAGATGGCGGGGGAAGCCTCTGGACAGACCTGGTAAGCCCAAACGTGTAGTGCGGGTGAACTGGAAACGTCTGGTGGATGCCCCTGTCCGGGAGACCTTCAACTCACACCTCCGGCGGAATTTTTCGGGCATCTCTGTGGAGGCTGGGGGCATTGAGCCAGAGTGGTCATTGTTCAAAGCTTCTATTGCCGAAGCTGCGGTTGAGAGTTGTGGCCTCAAGGTCATTGGTGCCTCAAGGGGCGGCATCCCTCGGACTTCGTGGTGGACACAGGTGGTCAGGGAAGCCGTCCGGCTGAAGAAGGAGGCCTTCTGGGCTATGTTAGCCTGTGAGACTCCGGACTCAGTTGCGAGGTATCGACAGGCCAAGAGGACGGCAGCCTCGGCTGTAGTGGAGGCAAAGCAGCGGGTGTGGGAGGAATTCGGAGAAGCCATGGAGAAGGACTTTCAGTCGGCACCAAAGCGTTTCTGGCAAACAATCCGGCGCCTCAGGAGGGGGAAGCGTGGGTCCATCCAAGCTGTGTACAGTAAGGGTGGGACATTGCTGACCTCAACTGAGGAGATGATCGGGCCGTGGAAAGAACACTTTGAGGAACTTCTTAACCCAACTACACCCTCAATGGTAGAGACAGAGCTGGAGGATGAAGGACGGCAAACATCAATCTCCCTGGAGGAAGTCACTGCGGTAGTCAAACATCTCCGCAGTGGCAAAGCCCCAGGGGTTGATGAGATCCGTCCAGAAATGCTAAAGGCTCTGGGTGTTGAGGGGCTGTCATGGATGACACGTCTTTTCAACATTGCGTGGAAGTCTGGGACAGTGCCTGAGGAGTGGCAAACGGGGGTGGTGGTACCCCTGTTCAAAAAGGGTGACCAGAGGGTGTGTGCCAATTACAGGGGTATCACATTACTCAGCCTCCCTGGGAAAGTCTACTCCAAGGTGCTGGAAAGGAGGGTTCGGCCGATAGTCGAACCTCAGATTGAAGAGGAACAATGCGGATTCCGCCCTGGTCGTGGAACAACGGACCAGCTTTTCACTCTTGCAAGGATCCTGGAGGGGGCGTGGGAGTATGCCCATCCGGTCTACATGTGTTTTGTAGATTTGGAGAAGGCATATGATCGGGTCCCTCGGGAAATACTGTGGGGGGTGCTGCGGGAGTATGGGGTGCAGGGGTCACTGTTGAGGGCCATCCAATCTATCTACTCCCAAAGCAAGAGCTGTGTACAAAGTCAGGCCTGTTCTCAGTGGGTGTTGGCCTCCGCTAGGGCTGCGCTTTGTCACCCATCCTGTTTGTGATTTTCATGGACAGGATTTCAAGGCGTAGTCATGGAGGGGAGGGGTTTCAGTATGGTGGGCTCAGGATTAAATCGCTGCTGTTTGCAGATGATGTGGTCCTGTTTGCGTCATCAGTATGTGACCTTCAGCACTCACTGGATCGGTTTGCAGCAGAATGTGAAGCGGCTGGGATGAGGATCAGCACCTCCAAATCTGAGGCCATGGTTCTTAGCAGGAAACCGGTGGATTGTCTACTCCAAGTAGGGAGGGAGTCCTTATCCCAAGTGAAGGAGTTCAAGTATCTCGGGGTCTTGTTCTCGAGTGAGGCGAGGATGGAGCGTGAGATTGACAGGAGAATAGGTGCAGCGGGAGCGGTATTGGGTGCACTTTGGCGCACCGTTGTAACCAAAAGACAGCTGAGCCAGAAGGCAAAGCTCTCGATCTACCGATCAGTCTTCGTTCCTACCCTCACCTATGGCCATGAGCAATGTGTAATGACCGAAAGGACGAGATCGCGAATACAAGCGGCCGAAATGAGTTTCCTCAGGAGGGTGGCTGGTATCTCCCTGAGGGATAGGGTGAGAAGCTCAGTCACTCGTGAGAGACTCGGAGTAGAGCCGCTGCTCCTTCGCGTAGAAAGGAGCCAGTTGAGGTGGTTCGGGCATCTAGTAAGGATGCTTCCTGGTCGCCTCCCGAGGGAGGTTTTCCAGGCACATCCAACTGGGAAGAGACCACGGGGCAGACCGAGGTACAGGTGGGGTGATTACATCTCCACACTGGCCTGGGAACGCCTCGGGATCCCCCAGTCAGAGCTAGTCGATGTTGCCAGGGAGAGGGAAGTTTGGAGTCCCCTGCTGAAGCTGCTACCTCCGCGACCCGATTTCGGATAAGCGGGAGAAGATGGATGGATGGAGTCCGACTTCAGTGAGAAGAATTCTGAGGGAAAATACGTCTCACACGATGACGTGCATTTCATACAGCTCCTTAGTGAGAATATTCAGCAGAAAGAGGTTGGCCACCTGGAGATGCCTCTCCCGTTCAGAGGTGGTAGTCCTCCCTTGTTGCCAAACAATAAGAAGTTGGCCACTATTCGCTTGCAACATCTAAAGAGGAAGCTTAAGGCCAAGCAACAACTCTATGATCATTACACAGTCTTTATGAAGGATGTAATCGACAATGGTGATGCGGAGCTAGCTCCAGAGGCACCTTCGGGAGAGATTGTTTGGTACATACCACACCATGGTGTGTACCATCCCAAGAAGCCTAACAAGTTAAGAGTCGTTTTCGATTGTTCGGCTAAATTCTGTGGCATCTCCTTAAATGACACCTTGCTGACGGGCCCAGATCTGATCAATTCCTTGGTGGGAGTTCTCTTCCGCTTTAGGAAGGAAGCAGTGGCCATCATCTGTGATATTGAAAGGATGTTTCACCAGTTCTTTGTTACACCTGAGCATCGTACTTACCTGAGGTTTCTATGGTGGGAGCATGGAGACCTTGATCACAAGCCAAAAGAATATCAGATGGCAGTCCACCTGTTTGGTGCCGCTTCCTCTCCAGGGTGCACTAACTTTGGCCTTAAATACTTGGCACATCAATACAAGGCACGCTATCCCACTGCAGCATCATTCATAGAGAGCAGTTTCTATGTTGATGATGGCCTAGTTAGTGTTCCAACAATTAAAATGGCTTCAGAGCTGATCGTTGAAGCCCAAGAGTTGTGTAAAGGAGGAGGGTTACGACTCCACAAATTCAACTCGAATGAGAGCAAGGTTCTTGGTTGTATCAAACCGTCTGAAAGTGCAATAAATGCAGAACGTCTTGATCTAAAACCAGATTCAGCCTCTGTGGAACATGCACTGGGCATCCAGTGGTTGATTGATAGTGACAGTTTCAGCTTCAACATACATTTGAACAACAAGCCTGACACCCGCCGTGGCATTCTGTCGGTCATAGCTTCTTTGTACGATCCTCTGGGGTTTGTTGCCCCATTCGTTTTGAGTGGAAAGTGCATTCTTCAGGAGCTGTGCCGTAGAATCATTGGCTGGGATGATCTGCTCCCTGAAGACTTGTATCCACGGTGGGAGGAATGGGAGAACGGTCTCCGCAGTCTGAGAGGGGTCACAATTCCCAGATGTTACCATCCAAAAGAATTTGGCAGAATTGTGAGGGTAGAATTGCACCATTTATCAGATGCTAGTAATGTGGGATATGGTGCATGTTCTTACCTGAGGTATAAGAATGACGAAGATACAGTCCACTGCAGTCTAGTCATGGCCAAAGCAAGAGTTGCTCCAACAAAGATCATGAGCATTCCCTGTCTTGAACTTTCTGCTGCTGTGACGGCAGCCAGAAAGATCGCCTGCCTGACATTAAAAGTGAATACAGTTCGTGGCTGGGGTGGGCAATGTCTTTTATAATGGACCTGGTGTTGGAGGATGAGGACAGAAATAAGGACGTGTTTCTCTGAAGACAAACTGTTTTAAATAAGGAAGTGTTCCTCTGGAAACAAACTGTTTTAAATTAGGATGTGTTCCTCTGGAAACAAACTGTTTTAAATTGGGACGTGTTCCTCTGAAGACAAACTGTTTAAAATTAGGAAGTGTTCCTCTGGAAACAAACTGTTTTAAATAAGGATGTGTTCCTCTAAAGACAAACTGGTTTTAATAAGGATGTTTAACTCTGAAGACGGCCGAAATGAGTTTCCTCAGGAGGGTGGCTGGTATCTCCCTGAGGGATAGGGTGAGAAGCTCAGTCACTCGTGAGAGACTCGGAGTAGAGCCGCTGCTCCTTCGCGTAGAAAGGAGCCAGTTGAGGTGGTTCGGGCATCTAGTAAGGATGCTTCCTGGTCGCCTCCCGAGGGAGGTTTTCCAGGCACATCCAACTGGGAAGAGACCACGGGGCAGACCGAGGTACAGGTGGGGTGATTACATCTCCACACTGGCCTGGGAACGCCTCGGGATCCCCCAGTCAGAGCTAGTCGATGTTGCCAGGGAGAGGGAAGTTTGGAGTCCCCTGCTGGAACTGCTACCTCCGCGACCCGATTTCGGATAAGTGGGAGAAGATGGATGGATGGAACTCTGAAGACAAACTGTTTTGAATTAGGATGTGTTCCAAAAAGGGAAACGAGAGCTGTCCATTATTTCCCCTGATCCTATTTTGAGTATTTTGTCTACCTCATATCATTTTTTAGGGGAAAATCTTTTCAGGTTTCAGGTTTTTTTCAGTCTTTTTTTTTTACAGTGTACAGTGTTTACACAACACAAGTGTTTCTTTGGGATACTTTTTGGGGCATTTTGCCTTTATGGACAGGGGAGTGGAGATTGACAGGAAAGTGGGTGGAGAGAGAGAGAGATAGAGGGAATGACTTAAACCAGAGGCTCTACAAGGTGTCTTGACTATGTGGGTGACAGACTTACAGGATAAGCTCCCAAGCCACCCCAAGTGTCCAGGTATGTTGTGGCAAGTTGTATGTTTTGGGTCATCAGGCTGAAGACACACACACACACACACACACACACACACACACACACACACACACACACACACACACACACACACACACACACACACACACACACACACACACACACACACACACACACACACACACACACACACTCATTCACAACACCAGGTTTTTCGTCATGTTCCACCTGGTCAGTGCTGCGCTGAGAAGGTTGCATCTTACCCTGTAGTCAAGAGGATAAACACATCCATCACACCACCTTCCCCACACACACACACACTCACACACACACACAAGCAATCAGTCCCAGCGATAACACCATGTATTACTAGTGCACGCAGTGGCAGGGAGAAGTTCTAGTGGTGCAGACTGACACCCACTGGATGTCTTCCCTCATCCTTTGTGCTGTGTGGAGCTTCACCAGACCAGCCATGTCTGACCTGAAGCTTTTGATCAGTGTAATGAAGGAAAACCAGTTCCGTTGTCAAGGCACCTGCCAGGATTCACTTTATCTCTCTTTATCTTCTCTGTGTTTCACACAGAGAACAAAACAGAGCTCAGCTGGACACCTGTCTCTGTCTGTCTGCAATCCGAGATGGATTTGAGACCTGCTGCGGCTCAAGGTGTCAAAAAGGCTTCATTCTCCAAATTAGCTTAGCGTGCTGTCAGATCAAAAACCACTTCACACCAACGGCATTCCAGAGAGCTTAGCGTGTACCATGGCCCACTGCTGTTTAGCATTGGCTGTGTGAAGTCAGGGACTTTATTAAGTAAATACAATACATTGGTGCTAGACTCTATGGGAAGCCTGTGTATATTTGAGCCCATGCGATACATTTAGTGTAACGACTCATCTCTGCGACAGTTGTACCTGTTCAGTGTCACATGAATTCACACGTTTAGAACAGGCCATCTGCTTGACTTGGAACAAAGGTTTCTATAGGATCTCCCGGAGGGGAGAAGGTCAAACAGTCCATTGTTGGGTTGAGAGGGGTCTTCCACTACTTTTTGTGCCTTCCTCAGACACCGTTTGTGGTGGGTTGTGTTAATTGCCGGGAGGGGTAATCCAATGATGCGTTTAGGCCACACACACACACACACACACACACACACACACACACACACACACACACACACACACACACACACACACACACACACACACACACACACACACACACACACACACACACACACACACACACACACACACACACACACACAGTGTCTAGATTGATTGTGTCAACCCTCCTTGACAGGTAGTCCCAGGTGATGCTCAGCTATAGTTTGAGTTAGGATATATTCAGTCTTTCTGGATCATGCGTGTATGCGTGACATAATGTCGACTGACCACCTCCCCATACGTTTATATTAATTGAACACAGTTTTATGTGGCAACATGTATCCGAATCTAAATCAGATCAGAATCTGAATGCCTTAATTATCATTGAACAGTACAACAAAATGGTATCACATTTTCTTTCTGACTTTCTGTGTGCTATGTTTTAGCGTGGCTTTTGATAACATGCATCACACTTTAAATGAACACCTTAACAAAAGAAAAGAGACTCTATGCTGGGAAGAGTAACCATCACAACTTACTATTCAGATCACCCTTTCTCTTGAGCCTTCTGGATTCTGAAATACCTATTTCATCTGTACGCCCCTCACACCTGGAACTCATTAAAATGAAGGAGAAAAAGGATGAATCACAAACAGCTTGTATTTCTCCAGGCGTCTCTAGGAACGTAGCACTCAACTCAACTGCTTGTTTCCATTTTTACAGGATGCCCTTGAGCGAGGGCAAGAGCAAGAACATATCAATGTGCAATTAACTAAATAGTAAAAAAAAAAAATAGTGAAAGGAAACAATATACATTAAAAACTTACCAGGGACGTTTTAGCCATTTATTTTTTATTAATTGAGTCTGTTAAAAAAAGAGCGCGTAGCTAGGCTTGGACTGCCCTTCAGATGATGAAGGAGGAAGTGAAAGAGGGGGAAGAGAAAGTGAGGTAGGGGGGAAGTGAGGTAAAGTAGAGGGGGGGGGGTGGAAGTGAGGGATGGGAGGAAGTGTGATAGAGAAGAGGGGGGTAAGAAGTGAGGTGGGGGGGAGGAAGTGAGGTACAGAATAGGGGGGAAGAAGTGAGGTAGAAAAGAGGGGGGCAGAAAGTGAAGTAAAGGAGACAGAGTGGAGAGGAAGTGAAATAGAGGGGTGAGATTCAGAAGAGGGTGGGAAGGAAGTGATGTAGAGGAGGGGGGGAGGAAGTGAGGTAGAAAAGAGGGGGGGAGAGAAGGTGAAATAAAGGAGAGAGAGTGGAGAGGAAGTGAAATAGAGGAGAGGGGGGGAGGAAGTGAGGTAGAGGAGAGGGGGGGAGGAAGTGAGGTAGAGGAGGAGGGGGAGGAAGTGTGATTAAGGAGAGGGAGGGGAGGAAGTGAGATAAAGGAGAGCGGGGAGGAAGTGAGATTAAGAAGAGGGGGAGGAAGTGAGTTAGAGGAGAGGGGGGAGGGGAAGGGAAGTACAACAACAAATCGTGAGGATTGAATCCTCTTTATTGGTCACATACATGAAGACATACAGTGAAACGTGTTCTCTGCATTTAACCCATCCTAGTATTAGGAGCAGTGGGCAGCTATTCATACAGCGCCCGGGGAGCGGTTAGGGTTAGGGTCTTCCTCAAGGACACCTCGACAGTTTTTGCTAGGAGGAGCCGGGGATCGAACCAGCAACCTTCCGGTTGTGAGGCGACCGCTCTACCTCCTGAGCTAGACTGCCGCCCAGTAGAAGTAGAGAGGGGGGGGAAGTGAGGTAGAGGGGAGGGGGGGAAGTGAGGTTAAGGAGGGGAGGGAGAAGGTGAGGGAGAGGAGAAGATAGGGAGGAGGAAGTGAGGTAGAGAAGGGGGGGGAAGTGAGGTAAAGTAGAGGGGGGGAAGTGTGGTAGAGGGGGGGAGTGGAAGTGATGGATTGGAGGAAGTGAGATAGAGAAGAGGGTGAGAGAAGAAGTGAGGTAGAGGAGGGGGGAAGTGAGGTTGAGGAGAGAGGGGTAGGAAGTGAGGTAGAGGAGAAGGGGGAGGAAGGAAGTGAGATAGAGGAGGGGTGGAGGAAGTGAGGAGGGGGGAGGAAGTGAGGTAGAGGAGAGGGGGGGGAGGAAGTGAGGTAGAGAATAGGGGGGAGAAGAGGTCAAGTAGAAAAGAGGGGGGGAGATAGGGTGAAGTAAAGGAGAGAGAGGGGAGATGAAGTGAAATAGAGGAGAGGGGGTGGGAAGTGAGGTAGTGAAGGGGGAGTGAGGAAATGAGGTAGAGGAGTGAGAGAGACACACACACGCAGAGAAACCATAAGCTCTTGTGTAGTAGTAGTATTCAGTGCCAGCACAAAATTTACATAATCTAAAGTAGTTTTACAGGGGAACAAAGCAGAATCAAAGGGCTGATGGAATGCTGAGAGGAGAGTTAGAACTGTGTTGCCATGGCGAACACAGGTCCAGACAGACTCTGGGCCACTTGGGGACTGCATAGTGGTTTGTTCCTGGGCTCCACGCAACATCCTGGCTTCAGGGCAACACACATAAAAGCAGGGGGGGGGATACTACCATCTATGTGATGGAGTGCAGCCAAAGAGATTTCATGAGAAGGAGAGCCTGTTTGGGGTCTGTAATCCTGTGGCTTGTGTTGTGTTGCTTCTTCCCACGATACTTCTGGTAAACAAAGGATCTAAAAGATAAATGCTGTTTCATTCGTTATTTGTAATATTATTCCAATGTATTCATAGACGGTCATAAGGTGGTCAAATCAAAATCTATCGATTTTTTATTTTATTTTATGTAGGCTTATACATTTGCTTTTCAGAAACACTGTTTAATATTTTAAGAATATAGTCTTGCATAAACCACCTCCATTGTGCCAGTGCCAAAACACTCCTCTGCAGCGAGCCTCAACGACTTCCGCCCTGTTGCACTCACCCCCATCATCATGAAGTGCTTCGAGAGGCTGGTCCTGGCTCACCTCAAATCTGGCCTGTCACCCTCACTGGATAAACACCAATTTGCCTACCGTGAGAACAGGAGCACGGAGGACGCCATTTACTCAGCTCTTCACTCCGCTCTCTCCCACCTGGATGAGAGCAACACCCACGTGAGAATGCTGTTCATCGACTTCAGCTCAGCATTTAACACCATCATCCCCTCCAAACTAATCTTCAAACTTGGTGACCTCATGAAAACAAAGAACCTTGACATTAACCTCTCTGTTTGTAACTGGTTATTAGAATTCCTAACCAACAGACCCCAGTCAATCAGGTTAGCCAATCTCAACTCCTCCACCCTCACCCTGAACACTGGCGTTCCCCTCTCCTCTACTCCCTCTTCACCCACGACAGCACTTCTGTACATGGTACAAACACCATCATCAAGTTTGCCGACGTCAAAACGGTGGTGGGCCTCATCCAAAACAACAATGAGGCATCCTACAGAGACGAGGTCCAGCACCTGGTGGCATGGTGCGCTGACAACAACCTGGCCCTCAACACCAAGAAGACCAAGGAGTTCATCGTGGACTTCAGGAAGACCAGAGCTAGCGCACACTCCCCCATCCTCATCAACGTCAAGGTCAAGTGTCTCCAGCTTCAAATTCCTGGGGGTCCCTACTCCGAGGACCTCTCCTGGTCCCTCAATACTGCCTCACTGGTAAAGAAGGCTCACCAGCGTCTCTTCTTCCTGAGGAGACCTCAAATTCTGGTGAACTTTTACCGGTGTGCCATCAAAAGCATATTCACCAACTACATCACAGTGTGGTATGGCAACTGCACTGTTTCCGACCGGAAAGCGCTGCAGAGGGTGGTGAAAACCGCCCAACGCATCGTTGGATTACCTCTGCCTGCAGTAAACACTACCCACCACAAACGGTGTCTGATGAAGGCACAAAAAGTAGTGGAAGACCCCTCTCACCCCAACCATGGACTGTTTGACCTTTTCCCCTCCGGGAGGTCCTATAGAAACCTTTGTTCCAAGTCAAGCAGACTTAGGAACAGCATCTTCCCCTCAGCTGTCATCTCTCTGAACTCTGCACCACTGCTGCCCCCCCCTGCTGCCCCTAGCCACCCTAGCTATTATCATGTTCATATCTCATGCATACTCTATAAGTAATCTTACATCTGCCAACCACACACACATACTTTGGCGATCACGTTATTTTCATGAATACTTCGGAAACAAGAATAAGCTAAATCACCGCTGGGTTTATGATAATGATTATTTTTAGATTTTTTTTGAGAGAGAGAGAGAGAGAGAGAGAGAGGAAGTGTGTGTGCGTGCGCGTGTGCGTGTGCGTGCGCATGTGTGTCTGACCGGTATCTTAAATGTAATTTATCAGCACCCTTAAATATGATTAACTTCACCTGCCCTGTTCACATCTCAACCCTTTTCCCCATCTTTTCTCATGTGACCTCATGACACCCCAGTTTCCCTCCCCCCTCTCCTTTCTCTGTCCATCATCATCATCATCATTATTATCATTGTCTTCCTCCCCCCTCCTCCCCCCACTTTCACCTGCACACTCAGGCAGCAAAGCTGATCTGGGAACTAATAGCCAGTGTAATGTTTCATTGAGTGTTTGTTTGTGTGTGTGTGTGTGTGTGTGTGTGTGTGTTGGCTTGGGTGTTGATGGCCTGTGTGATCTGCTCTCCATAGCTGAATGCTGTGGCAACATGTCTGCTGGTCTAACATCTGCCCATCAGAACACTGGGGCCAGTCAGTCACCCGTCAGCCTTCCTCAGACAAGCATCAATCAATCAATCAGGGGTGGCAGAGTGGTCATTGGATCACATGACAGCGAGGCAGCTGATGTGATTCGTCCCCCAAGGCACAATCAGCCAATGATTACTTTAAACACCTCTCTGTGGTCTTTATGTGAGACCTTTTATTGTGGCTGGTCCCAGTACCACCATGTAGGGCCAGGCCTGGTGTCCTGCTGGGGGTCAGTGGGGTCGTAGTGGACGTTGCTTTGTGTTAGGGCTGGGCCAGGGTTCCAGTTATCATCTGTGCTTGTTGTGGGGTGTCTCTGAAATAACTAACGTTGGAGGGCGGAGATAATAGACTAATGCAGGGGGTCCCAAACCTTTTCTGCCCTTTTGTAGATAAAAAAATATCAGGCCCCCCCCACCTACATGGACTCACATAAAGATATTCTCAGGCACATCCTTTGCTTGCACACTCCTAAAGAATTGATTTAACACATTGACTGTAATTAATTCAGAACTGCAACCGCAAATCTTAATAGGAACAAGTCACCTTCACGATTTTGCATCATTTATATTTAGCGAGAGAGAGCGAGAGAGAGCGAGAGAGAGAGAGTGTGCGCACGCGCACACATTATTTGGGCCAACACACACAGCCTACTTCATATCTAACTGTATCACGTAGATTTCAACAACCAGAAAATGCATAGAGATGTCTGTGATATAATATCTCAACAGAGTTTCAATAGCCTGAAATATGTCAAGCAGGACCCATCACTGAAGAGGAGAACACAATCCCGCCCTCTTTGGCATCATATTAAATATCGAATGCAATTAATGTCTTGTTCAACTATCGTCATATCAATGGTATAATTAAATTATATATATGTATAATTATCTTGAAATATGGAAAGGGTATGGTGGCCCACACAGTATAACACATTAGCCTAGTAAAGGTAAAAGGCATCCTCTCACTGGGACACAGAAAATAGTAGACCAAAGTGGTTCAGCAGGCTGCGGTCGCGGTCCTGGAACTCTGAACAACCCAGGAGTCTGAGGTCCTTTTCTTTATCCAAGATTGGACAAACGGGAGAGGGTTAAATGTGTGAATGGGAGGCCCGCTTAGGTCCAGGAACAACAATTTGGTGAGGCTCCCGACCGGCAGCCGGTTCCTGGTCTCCCAGTCTGTGTCATTACACATGAAAGCCCCTCTCACACTGCAGGGTCACCTGAACAGTGTTGCTCAACCCCATAAGTCTTGTTAAGGTTTCTCCCTGATGTTTCTTTTCCTTGTAATCTCTGAACCCACTGACTGCTTTCATCGGCTTGCGCTCACACTCTCCAAATGTAGGGCATTTTGCCTTCATGCACCGGAGAGTGCATGAAGGCACGTGGGCAGCTACGTTTCAAGCCTCTGCTCTCTCTTTCAGACTCTGACGCAGCTGTGTGACGTTGTTGACGCTGCTTCCGGATAGTTGGTTTGTTTGGTTCGGCTACCAGGTTTCTGTCTGCCGTTTTCTGAAACATTTTGCGAATCAGTATCTTTCTAAAGTTCGCTGTTATTATATAATCCGACTGTTGTTTAGCGATCATTTCTGTTAACACCGATTGCGGTTTTGTATTGTCCTGTATTGTATTTGTCCCCACGTTCGTCACATCAAACAAGGTAAGCATGGACTCCTGTTGCTCCTGCTCCTGTGTCTTCCTTGTAGATAAAATAGCTCTCCTAGAGAGATGTATATGTCAACTAGAGGAGGAAAAGATAGCGTCCATAAGAAAGACAGATACACTAGAGAGTGTAGAGAAGAGACCTGCCAGGCGGTCTCATAACGTTAGCACTAGCGCTAGCATTAGCATTAGCTCCGTCCAGGGCACCCTGTCGGCAGCACCACTTGCGAAGGCAGGCAACCCTCCTCGCAAGTCTCTTTCGGGGGGGAAGACGCTAGTCATAGGCGACTCTGTTACACGTAAAGTTAAACTACACATGCCAGCCGACGTAATGTGCTTACCAGGGGCCAGGGCTCCTGACATCGAAGCTACTCTTAGTGCTGGCATGCGGTAAGAACACACTTAGACGCACCCAACACCGACACTAGTTTTGACAACATTGTAATTCATGTCAGCACCAACGATACTAGGATGAGACAATCAGAAGTCACTAAAAGTAACATAGTTATACTGTGTGACTTTGCCAGAAAGATGTGTCGGCATCGATTAATTCTCTCTGGCCCTCTACCTACCAGGAGTAATGACGAGCGTTATAGTAGACTATCTTTCCTGAATCGTTGGCTGGCACGATATAGTGAAGAGCAGGGCTTATGTTTTGTAGATAACTGATCCTCCATGTGGGACCGCCCTGGCATGCTGATGAGAGACGGCCTTCACCCTACTGGGTTAGGCGCCTCAATTATGTCAGAAAACATAGATAGATGTCTTAGCCAGGCGTGACTTATGCACTTACAGCACGCTGGGGCAGGCAATTAGCGAACCTGCTAGCAACATACTAGCCCACGTTGCAGAGTCTACAATACCGAGTGGGTTAACTAGGCCTGGGTGATGTAGCACGTAATGCTGACACTGAGGTGCCTCTATGTTTTTATACTGGTCACAGCAGCAGCAACTGCAAACTGGAGGTTTATAGTACACCTACACCTATTAGTATTGTGGAGCAGCCCCGCGCTGTCCTGAGGTGTAAAACCCGCAGGCGAAGGCAAATCTGCAAAAATGTTCCTGTAAACTCTTCCACTGAGCTGCGTTGCAATCCAACTCCCTCAAACCTTAATACTTTGGAAGAGCTTAGGATTCATAAATATCAGATCGCTTTCAACTAAAGCGCTCTTGGTCCATGATCTAGATGTTGAAAATAAGATAGATATCCTGGGCCTATGTGAAACATGGTTAAAACCAGCTGTTTACCTACCGTTAAACAAAGCTACCCCACCCAACTATGTTAGCGCACAGTTATCCCGAGAATCCAAAAAAGGTGGTGGAGTGGCTTTAATCTCAAGTTCGAACCTCTCCATGATGCAGAAAAATAACTCTGCTTTTTCATCCTTTGAAGTTCTTTCTTTCTGCTCCTCAGTACCTACTACAGCAGAAAGGTCAGTAGATTCATTCTTCTTAGCTATAGTATTCCGCCCACCGGGCCCATACACACGTTTCGTGGATGAGTTCTCTGAGTTTGCGGCTGACCTTGTAACGTATTCTGACAGTGTTTTACTTGTTGGTGATTTTAACATTCATGTTAATAACCTGTCTGATCCTCTCGCAAAGGTTTTTCTTTCTATAACCGATGCCCTTGGCTTTAAACAGCTTGTCCAGCACCCTACCCACAATGGTGGAAACACTCTGGATCTCGTCTTGGCCCGTGGTGTTGATATCTCAGAACTGGCCATCACACCTTACACCTCAGCTTTATCTGACTTCCTTCTTACTTTCAAGGTGGTGGTATCTTGCCCCCGCGATGAGGGCCAGGCTACCTATAGCTGCCGTCGCATCACCCCTGCAACTACTGCATCCATGGCAGCTAAGTTACCTTTCTCACTCGCTCCTCTCTCTGACTTTAGTGGCTCTGTGGGTAGTCTTACTGAAGACTTTAACAATGCTTTATCTGCAGCCATCGACTCTGCTGTTCCTCTTATTGTTAAAAAGTGAACCATAAAACGGCCAGCGCCTTGGTTCAATGAGGAGACTGCAATTTTCCATCTTAGAAACATTGCTGGAGTACGACCAATGCTGTCTGCCGCGGATGCAGAGACACTCATCCACGCTTTTATATCATCTAGACTAGATTACTGTAATGAAGAGTTACCGAACTCTTCTACGAAAAGCCTCCAGCTTGTTCCGAACGCTGCTGCTAGACTTTTGACTAGAAAGTTTGACCACATTACACCAATTCTGTCCTCGCTTCACTGGCTTCCAGTTAATGCGAGGTCAGATTTCAAGGTGGTACTACTTACTTATAAAATCCTACACGGATTAGCACCCTCATACCTGAAGGACCTTATTGTTCCCTATTGTCCTTCTCGGCCCCTCCGGTCTTCAGGAGCCGGCCTTCTATCAATCCCAAAAGTCATAAAGAAATCAACAGGGAATAGAGCGTTCTCCTACCGTGCGCCCTATTTGTGGAACAGTCTGCCACCTGTAATCAGGGAAGCAGACTCTGTTGAAATATTTAAATCTAAACTTAAAACCTACCTTTTTACATTGTCGTTTGGCGCCTAAGAGTGCCCCTCAGCTCTCATTACAGCTAAATCGACCCGTTAGTCAGCACTAGCCTACCCCTGCTGCCGATAGGTACTAGACTAGAGGTTCTCTACGTGTTCCATGTCCACCCTACCCCATCTAACCATACCGCAGTCTGCTTCTGTTTTCCAGTGTGCTGCTCATTTTATTATTTGTATATTGTGTATATTATATGTATATTATTATTATTATTACATTTTTTTGTACTTTACTATGTACATTACTATAAGTCACTTATGGCACCCATTGCACTCCTGAACCATCCCTGGAAGGAGGGATCCCCTTCCACTCTGTGTTCCTTCTCAAGATTTCTACCTACGTAATTAAGGGAGTTTTTCTTGCCATTAGGGGGGCTAGGGTTTGGGGGGTGTTGTAAACATGTGGCATGTGAAGCCCTTTGAGACTATAACTGTGATTAAGGGCTATACAAATAAAATGTACTTGACTTGACTTGAGTTGAGAGTGGAGATTGACAGGAAAGTTGGTGGGGAGAAAGAGAGAGCGAGAGAATAACATGAAGCAAAGGACCACAGGCTGGAATTGAACCAGGATCTTACGGGCTTACAGGATGAGCTACCAAGCTGTCCGATCCTTAGTCTCCCACATGGTTACCAGCTCACTCACAGGGAGACGCCTGGTCAGATTAGTAATGATTGACATTATTTGAGGTTTTCATTTTGGCAAGATCAGTTCCCTTTCAACTGGCCACTGGTAATGTCATCTTTGACATTTCTGTCCCCCCCCCCCCCCTTGCTCCTTCATGGCCCAGAGCACCTCCATCACTTGCATCGACCAGTGACGTGTGGTGGTTCTGTCATCTCAGGGAGAGACTTTGTAGTTTATGTAACATGTCTTTCATTGCCAGTAAATCTGTGGATGTCAGATGCTTATAAAGCGGTGTACTTGGCCTTCTCAACACCGGAACATGAGCCGTCTTCACTAGCGGGCAGAAAGTGCTAACTCTGGGAAATCCTTCAGCCCAGCCTTGGCACTGTTTTTAAACAGCTTGACACCCATCTTATTGTAAACTCTTGTCCCATTTTCAAAATCCACAAGTTCAGTTCAGCAGCCACTTCCTCTGGGAACTCGGGGACTTCCTTGCTTTACAAGTCAAGCCTCACACTCACCTATTCATCCACACATTCATACACACATTCATAGACACATTTATCCACAGATTCATACACCCACGGTGGGGTCAGCCATGCAAGGACAGCAAGCATGTAGGGAGCAGTTTAGGGTTAGGGTGTCTTGCTCAGGGAAGTGTGTGTTTGTGTGTGTGTTTTTGTGTGTGTGCATTGTGCTTTCTTTTTTTGTGCGTCTACTGTAATGATCGTATCGGTGAGAAGGGTCGCCTGTCACACCATTCATCTCATTTAGTATAACTGTATCGGCTGCCCTGAACCAACCAGCTGCATGCCCTTTAGTTTGAGCTCTGATATTTTAACAGCTGGTTTGAGAGCAGCGGTGACGCAGTGATTGTTTTTGAGCTTTTTGAAGGAGTACTTACAGTGCTATCCATACATCTGCCAACCACACACACATACTTTGGCAATCACGTTATTTTCATGAACACACACAGAGCGCGCGCATGGTGTGTGTCATAGGCTACAGTCCTTTCACCAAGGCCTGTGTTACAGTAGGGGGTCAGTTCTACTAAGATGAAGTGATCCTAATTCTGACCTCACACACACACGCACACAGCCTACTTAATAAATCATAAATAAAACAATTAGTATTTGGGAAAGTTAACGTTGAGCCCTGAGGTTGTTACAATACATTTCATCACATTACACTAGATTACACATCGGTACGTCATTGAATCACATTTAATTTAATTTCATTAATTGGTTCATTTGACAGGGACACTAGAAACTTGACTTTAGAAAATGTGGTGACTGCTGCTGTGTAAAACTTGATAAAACGTACAGTAAGTTAAATAAATAGTATGGTATGGTAAATAAAAGCTCCATAGTTAAAGACGTATAGAAATGTTGAATAGCCGCTAATCACAAGTGAAGACATAATTAAGTGTGCTGCTGAGTTTGGGCTCACCAGAGTCACAGGTGCAGTAAAAGCCGCCCTTAACTGAACCTGCCACAGTAAAGGGTAGTAAATCCCCAGATTTTACGACCACAAACCGGTTTTAAGATTTCAGCTCCCCTGTATCTTTCTCACCCTCACCGCTTGCAACATCTGAAAATATGGTAAATGTTGTCTTCATTGGAGTCTCTATTGTGTAAAATCTGGACACTGCGATTGAGTATCTACATTGTTTCCCTGAAACGAGAGTTTCTGTCTTTTGCACATTAAGCTTAGACCACAGTTCCGAACAAACCACTTTGATACTGTTATTATGCACGCTGGTCTGCAGAGATCACAAACCATTAAGAAATACTTTATTCATTGCACAGCAAGATAAAATCATCTCTCTGCAGAGTATGTGGCCCAACTTCCTGTCTATAATTGCGGCATTGAAGCTTCATCAGTTTTTTCGCTAAATTTCTTGACTTTAAAACGTGATGTTTCACGCACAATTTGGTATTTGGTTCCCACCAAGTTCCCACATGTGTTGTTTAACTCTCAGCTGAAATATCCTCAATACATGAACAAGTAAATCACTTCAGCTCTAAATTAAGATCACCTCATAGTGGCAGCTGTGATGGCAAAAAATAAATCACAGACAAAAGACACAGCTTAGAAAAATGAGTGAATACTGAAGAGGGAGTGCCGTAGAGCAGAGCGAATGTGGAGAGAAAACAAACAATCCACCCAGAGATCTCTACAAAATACATATACCTGTATGTCTGATAAAGATTTGCACTGTGAGAGGTAGATGTACTAGAAAGCAGGAACAACCCTAGAGTCATATTTTCTACAGTAGCCTTCCCAGCTTTGTGAACAAATATGCCATGCCTTTGCAAAATGTTCTGATAATAATATCTTTAATATTCAAGCTGGTATTGCTAATGCTGTTGACAATCCAAAACAGCTCACTGAATT
The DNA here is from genome assembly GCA_027704905.1 of Muraenolepis orangiensis. Classification (NCBI taxonomy): domain Eukaryota; kingdom Metazoa; phylum Chordata; class Actinopteri; order Gadiformes; family Muraenolepididae; genus Muraenolepis; species Muraenolepis orangiensis. The sequence continues at coordinate 32,878,369 of CM051003.1, forward strand.
CTTTTCATGAAATAATTTAGCAGTTGAAGTCATCCACTTGCTCCCTGGATGCAATTCCCACTACTTTCTTTAATGAGGTCTTAGGAGTTTTGATTGGCAAAGTACTGGATATTGTAAATTGATCTCTAGAAACAGCTGTAGTCAAGGCCCTACTCAAGAAGCATAATCTGGATTATTCTGTTTGGAATAATTTTAGGGGTATTTCAAACCTTCCTTTTCTGAGAAGGATATTTGAAAACGTGTTTAAACAGTTGGATGTGTTCTCACATGACATGTCCCAAAAAGGAATGACAAATTAGATGGAGCTTTCTGCTGTTATGCACCATAAGAGCAGAAACTCCCATATGAGAGAACCAAAATCCCATTACAAATTTTGAGAAGCAACCTCAAAACCCTAACACCATTTTTATGATCTTGCTTTCATTTAGTTCCACCTTTTTTTTATTTTAACACCATTGTTATTATCTTATATCTTTGGTATTGTTTATACTTGTTTGATATTGTTATACCTGTGTTGCTGACTTCATTGTTTCTCTTGTAAAGAGAAGAGTGGATTAACGGCGATGTTCGCGCTGCCCTACATGCGCGTAACGCCGCCTTTGGTTCCGGGAATACGGAGGAATATACGAGAGCCCGTTACGACCTCCGTAAGACCATCGTCACTGCCAAGCGGGAGTATAAGGACAGAGTGGAAGATAAATTCAAGAAACACGATGCGAGGGGTATGTGGCAGGGGCTGCAGAAGATAACGAACTTCAGAGGGAGAACCAGTTGTGTAGAGAACTCCTCTACCTCCCTCCCAGGAGAGCTAAATACATTTTTTGCTCGGTTCGACGTAAACGGCAGCCCGCCGAAGCCAGCACCGACTGGGGAGACCAGCCAGCTGCGCATCTCGGAGGCGGATGTGCGCCGCACCTTTAAGCGGCTGAACATCCGTAAGGCGGCAGGCCCCGACGACATCCCGGGCCGCGTCCTCAGAGCATGCGCAGACCAGTTGGCAGGAGTCTTTGCAGACATCTTCAACCTCTCCCTGTCCCAGGCTGTTGTCCCCGCGGTCTTCAAGATATCCACCATCGTGCCTGTCCCTAAACAAACCAAGGTAACATGCCTGAATGACTACAGACCTGTGGCCCTCACCTCGATCGTTAGCAAATGCTTCGAGAGGTTGGTCAAGGACTTTATTTGCTCCGTGTTACCTACCACGCTGGACCCATGGCAATTTGCATATCGTCAAAATAGATCCACGGACGACGCAATTGCCATGGCCCTCCACACTGCCCTTTCCCACCTGGAGGGGAAGAACTGTTATGTGCGAATGCTGTTTGTGGACTACAGCTCAGCATTTAACACAATAGTTCCTGCCAAGCTCGACACCAAGCTGAGAGGTCTAGGCGTACCCCCATCCATGTGCAGCTGGATACTGAACCTCCTGTCGGACCGCCGCCAGGTGGTGAGGATGGGCAGCACCACATCAGAGCCACTGACCCTCAACACGGGAGCCCCCCAGGGATGCGTGCTGAGCCCTCTCCTCTACTCCCTCTACACCCACGACTGCATGGCTATGCACAGCTCCAACGTCATCGTCAAGTTTGCTGACGACACGACAGTGATGGGCCTGATCGCCGGCGACGACGAGACAGCCTACAGGGAGGAGGTCGGATCGCTGGAGCAGTGGTGCCAGGAGAACAGCCTCGCCCTCAACGTCAAGAAGACCAAGGAGCTGATCGTGGACTTCAGGAGGCAGAGGGGAGAGCACAGCCCTATCTCCATCGACGGCGTTGCAGTAGAGAGGGTCAGTAGCTTCAAGTTCCTCGGCGTGCACATCTCCGAGGACCTCACATGGTCCATGCACACCACACACGTGGTGAAAAAGGCCCAACAACGCCTGTATTTTCTCAGGCGTCTGAAGAAATTCAGCATGGGCCCCCGCATCCGGAGAACATTCTACAACGGCACCATCGAGAGTGTTCTGACAGGGTGTATCACCGCCTGGTACGGGAACTGCACGGCACTCGAGCGCAGAGCGCTTCAAAGGGTGGTGCGGACGGCCCAGTATATCGTTGGAGGTGAGCTCCCCTCCCTCCTGGACATTTACAACCAGCGGTGCGTGGCCAAGGCCAAAAGAATTATAAAAGACATTGCCCACCCCAGCCACGAACTTTACTCACTATTACCGTCAGGCAGGCGATACCGCAGTATCAAGTGTCGTACAAATAGGCTTAGAGATAGCTTCCACAGTCAGGCCATCAGGCTGCTGAACAAGGGCGTATAACATATAACAATGTATATTTTATTACATTGATTTATATATATATATTGCTCTTTTCTGTGCTGATTTTTGCATTTTATAAATTGCATTTTTTATTTTTATTTTATATTCCTTATTCATTTTTTTATTCTATTTTTTATTCTATTTTTATCTATTTTTATCTATTTTTATTTTATCTTCTATAACTGCTGTCTGTCGTCGGGTATTGCACACAAGAATTTCACATCACTGCTTTATACTAAACTGTAAACTGTGAAGTGACAATAAACTTGACTTGACTTGACTTGACTAAAGCACTTTGAGCTGCATTTCATGATACCGAAGTTGTAACATAAATAAAGCTTATTAATATTAATGTACATTGTGTTACTAGGTGAAATATTGATGTGTTTATGCTCTGTAGTGTCTGGGGTCCAACATAAGTCAATGAGACAAGGGAAAATATGCACAAATTGTATACAACCCAAATGATTAAATCTAGTAAGTATCTAGTAAGTGTAAGAAATAATGAAACATATTTTCAATATATGTTATACTACAGATCAAAATGTGATGATTAGTCAAACACTGTTTAAAGGTTTAAAATTGACCAATTCGTCAAATCTATAATATTTTAAGTCTCACAGAAATGTCCAGAATGCTTTGCATTCTGCCCTTTGACTTCCATTGTAAAATGTCATGTTTAAAGGTTTAATATTTGCAAAAATATAGAATTTATAATAAATAGCACATGATTCCAAGCCATGAGGAACATTTTACAATTTGAATGGTGTCTCTAGATAAGACAGGGCAAGGCAAAACAAGGTTGTAAAATAGGTGATGGTCAATGCAAAACTGTGACTGTAAATATGTCAGTTGGACAGCTGGACAAATAGACTTGACAGTTTGTTGATAAAGCTGCAAGGACACACCGGCATAGAGAGAGAGAAGGAGAGAGAGGGAGGGAGAGATAGAGATGGAGAGAGGCACGGAGAGAGAAGGAGATGGAGAGAGATGGAGATGGAGAGAGAGAGAGAGAGGGGGATGGAGAGAAAGAGACAGAGATGAATAGAGAGGGATAGAGAGAGAGACGGAGAGAAAGGGATAGAGAGAGGGAGAGACAGAGAGAGAGGGATAGAGAGAGACAGAGAGAGGGACATAGAGAGAGATGGAGACAAAGATGCAGAGAGAAAGAGAGATAGAGAAAGTGGGATGAAGAGAAAGAGACGGAGAGAGAGAGACAGAGAGAGAGAGAGAGAGACTGAGAGAGAGAGACTGAGAGAGAGAGAGAGAGAGAGAGAGAGAGAGAGAGAGAGAGAGAGAGAGAGAGAGAGAGAGAGAGAGAGAGAGGGATAGAGAGAGAGACAGAGAGAGAGGGATAGAGAGAGATGGAGACAAAGATGCAGAGAGAAAGAGAGATAGAGAAAGTGGGATGAAGAGAAAGAGACGGAAAGAGAGAGAGAGAGAGAGAGAGAGACTCCGTAGGTAACGGCAATCAGTGATTAAACCGAAATATACCAAAAAGTGCTGACAGTCAGTTAAATATGACCTCAGCTTCCGTCTCTCTCTCTCTCTCTCTCTCTCTCTCTCTCTCTCTCTCTCTCTCTCTCTCTCTCTCTCTCTCTCTCTCTCTCTCTCTCTCTCTCTCTCTCTCTCTCTCTCTCTCTCTCTCTCTCTCTCGCTCTCTCTCTCTCACTCCCCCTCTCTCTCACACATACAAAAGCCCACGCCCATAACTCTTGTGTAAATCTGTCTTGAATAGAACATTTTCCCTAACTGCTCTAGGATGACACCTATCGATGTAGAGAGAGAGGGTTGGAGAGAGAGAGGGATAGCGAGAGAGAGAGGGATAGAGAGAGAAAGAGAGAGGGGGGGAGAGAGACAGCGATATAGAGAGAAGGGAGAGCGCGAGAGAGAGAGAGAGAGAGAGAGAGAGAGAGAGAGAGGCGATACAGGTTTAATTATACGATGGTTCAATTGATTAGATGCTTGATATTGGTTTTGATTGCCTACCCACCCAGCCCCCCCCCACACACACACACACACACACACACAAACCTTAACGAGACGCCCAGCTCTGGGTGTTTAACAGGGGGCGGGCCTTAGCAACTGCTCCATAGCCCTCTCAGCCAATCACCGGTGACCTGCTGACTCATCACCCCGGTTGCCTCTATTGTTATTGATGGAGAGGGCACTGTGCTAACGTCAGCTAAACCACATATTGTGTCTTGGGGAAATTGCCAATTTTTTTTCCTGTTACAGTGATTCCCACAGATCTGAAATATACTTGTGGTGGTAGCTGGTGTAGGGGGGGGCATAGCCTGGGGGCGTGGTTTCGGGGGGGAACAATACAAATACGCGTGACCTTTATGAACGATAGATATGTTACCATAACTCTAGTTCTATTTCATATAGGCTACGCCATCTAGGCTTCGCCTTATGGGCTTGTCCCAAAATGTCAGCAATGTACGTGGGCCCCGCCCACATTCCCCACGGCAACGTATATAAAAGGCTGCGTCGAGCACTCACCCTCCACACTATTTCATTCAGCACGTGGGGGTGCAGCAGGTTGGAAACTAGACGGCTACACCTATAATCATAGAACTAGAGTTATGATAACATAACTATCATTCTATTTCATATAAGCGACCAATCAAACACTTGCCGGCACACAGAAATTATTAAACTAGTGTGACGAGCCGGCCGGCGATATAGTCACGAGAAGACTATAAGCCAACCAAGCACATCATTTCACACGCAACATGTCTATCAACGCAACACGTACAAAAAACACATGCATATCATCAATAAAGAGTTGGCGGGATATTTCAATGTAACCAGAGAAGGAATACCCGGTCACTCTTTAACCCGACGAGCCGTCAAAACACTACAGAGTGACAAGGAGGAATAGGTTTACGCGAGGAGCAACTTTACGCATTGTAACAGCTCTGAGCAAATAACCTTATTCCTGTCCCTTATTCCTGTCCCTGAACCTTATTCCTGTCCCCCCCAGAACGTTGCGGCCATGCACCAAGTGCCAGAAATGCGTTAGCACTCTCAGCACTGTGGGAAGCTCAGGCACAGGTACTGGAGCATGGTCTCCACCCAGGCCTATTAAGGCAAGGGGACGATACTTGAACTGAATGGGATGTCCCCATCTCAGCGTGCCGTCCAACCCATCGGGTAGGAGGCAGTGCTCTCGCCATGACGCATAGCTCTCTGAGAGAGGTCGAGCAGAGCTGATCTAGCTGGCACTTGCACGGCGATCACGGCCCTCGTTCCGGCCCACGGTTCCTCGACGTCGGAGACAGTGACACCTGTCTCACGCATCGGAGCTGCGCTATGATCGTGAGCATTCTGAATTTCCGCGCTGCTACAACCTTGTTGAGGACGAGGAGATCCAATATCGGTGTCATCTCCTCGACTTCCTGCAACCAGGAAGTAACGGAAGTAAAACCCCTTGCGTTATTTGGAGGGGGGAATGACAGAGACGACCCCCATTGCCAAAAGACGCCCACCTCCGTTGCTAGAGCAGCGCTCGTGACGCCGTCCTGGAGCATGGTCTCCTCCAGGCTTATACAGGCGGGGGGATGATGCTTGAACTGAATGTGATGTCCCCATTTCAGCGTGCCGTCCAACCAATCAGGTAGGAGGCAGCGCCCTCCTCATTACGCATTGCGCTCTGAGAGAGGGCGAGCAGACAGCGGGTGAGTGTCATTCAGTTAAGTGTAGTACTTCCTGGCCACTACCACGATGAGTGATCAACGTGAGTGATCCAAGGGGGGCCCCCCTCGAAAGGGAGGGGAGGGGCCGTCCGCAATCGGAGAAACCACAGCATCCGCTGTGGATCTTACAGCGATTTTATCCGGGCACCACTCGTGGGTCAGCGTCTTGGGACCGATCCACGGGCGCCTATTGCCCAGCCTTCACCCTACAGCCGTCCGACTGAAGGGAAGGGGACAGCAAGTCGGGTCCCGGGGACTGGCACGCAGCGTCGCCGGAGCGGAGTGTGGTGAGTCCCCAGCCAAGGTACTAGATACAAGATAAAATATTTTTATTGGCCATTTGTTGCCATTTGTTGGCCAAGTACATACGAATGATTACTCCCCATTCCCTTCCGCAGGATAAATCTCAAAAACAACACCATAAAAATAAAAATAATATGTACATGTAATAACAATTTTAAAAAAGAGCAGCAAAGTAACTTAAATGATATGTACATTTTAGTTTTTTTTACAAAAATCTTTCAAAAGCATTTAAAGTGCCAGTAGTGCAGCAGCATCACGAATGAATGAATACAGTGCAGTACAGTGCAGTAACTGTGATGAGTGATGATGATGTGTCCATGCCAGGTCATCGGAAATCTGTAGTCCCAGGAAACGGAAGCAGCTGACGACTTCCACCGGTGTCCCTTCAATGGCTGATGGAGTGGGTGCCCCGGTCGCTCCTGAAGTCCACGATGAGCTCCTTCGTCTTGCTGACATTCAGTGTGAGGCTGTTGTCCTCAGACCATCGCGTCAGCTGGACCACTTCATCTCTGTACTCTGCTTCATCGCCCTCGCTTATCAAGCCGATGACTGTGGTGTCGTCTGCTAACTTGCATTGCGTGGGCCGGCTTCCTTCCCTGCCTTCACCCTCCTGAATATTCTGCGGACCTCGGACTCCGACAGTTGTAGAATGTAGTCCTCTGGGCTGATGTTCAAGTTGTTGGTCGGCTCATGTTCCCTTTCAAAGCGAGCAAAAAACTTGTTTAAATCGTCTGGTAGAGTAGGGTCTGCCCCTGAGCTCCCCTTGTAGTTGGAGAGGACCCTCAGACCTTGCCACATACGTCTGGTGTCAGAGCCCCCAAACTGTAATTCCAATTTGTTTTTGTAATCCAATTTACCCTTCTTGATGACTTTTCTGAGTTCGTACTTTTGAGTACACCTTCTTGTAGAGATCGGAGTCGCCTGTTGTGAAAGTGGTACTCCGTTCCTTAAGTTTGTTCTGTATGTCAGAATTCATCCATGGTTTGCGGTTCGGAAATGAGCGAACAGACCTGGTCGGGATTCTTCCACTAGCCTGGAGCCTATTTAATGTATGCTGTGACATGATCTGCATACACATCAAGGTCAGTGGTCTTTATTACACTCCAGTCAGTGATTTCTAGCCCCCCCTGCAGGTGTAGTACGGCATTGTCTGTCCAGCGGCGCACGTTCTTTACAACTGTGGGCGTGGACTTCAACTTCTGCTTGTAAGCGGGAAGTAGAAGCACGGAAGCATGGTCTGATTTGCCGAAAGCCGGCCGCGCAACAGCACAATAAGCGTGCTTAATGGTGGTATAACAGTGACCAAAAGTCTTATTCGGTCTGGTCGGACATGAGATGTGTTGATAGTATTTTGGTAATACCTTTTTTCAATTGCAGTGGTTAAAGTCCCCCTCTACAATGGGGATTTCCTCGGGGTAGCGATTCTGAAGTTTGCTCACGTCCGATGTTCGCATCAGCCCGTGGTTGGATGTAAACCGCCGACATGAGAATAGCGATTTCCCTCGGCAAGTCAAAAGGGCGACACTTGATAGTCAGTAATTCCAGATTAGAGGAGCAGTGATGAGAAAGCACCTGAATGTCCTTACACCAGCTGTTGTTCACCAAGTAGCATACACCACCACCTTTGTTCTTCCCCGTGGACTCACCTGATGTCTTGCTGTGAGGCGATACGACAGTTCAGTTTGTCGGACTTGTTTGCGAGAGACTGGACGTTGGTGAGGAGAATGCTCGGTAGGGCTGGTTTCCATCTCCTTTGGCGTGTCCTAACCAGTAGGCCGCCACGGGACCCTCTCCTGCGGGCGCGTTTGTTGTTGCCCCCCGGGGCTTGGTGGCTCCCCTTCCCCCGCTCTCCTTTGTCCCGCCGGATCTCCATAGGTATGTCCCAGTGCTTTGTTGCGTTGTCTGTGGTTGTATTGTTCCGTAATTCCAAGAGTTTTTGGCGATCATATCTGATAACACACATGGTGACTTGCTATAGTCCTATAAAGTAACTTAAATTTAAAGAAAAGTGTGAAAAAATGAAGTAAAAAGTACAATTAAACGCGGGGATGTCACCTGGAACCTCAGTAGTGCCTCGCTGACTAGTCGTCGCCCTACCTCGCGACTGGGTCCTGGAGAATTGTCTCCCCCAGGCCTTTACAGGGCGGGGGGACGATGCTGGAACTGAACTGAATTGGATGTCTCCATTTCAGCGTGCCGTCCAACCAATCGGGTAGCAGGCAGCAGCATCCTCATTACAGATAGCTCTCTGAGAGAGGGCGAGCAGACAGCTGGGGAGCGCTGTTCAGTTGAGCGCGGTACTCCCTGGCCCCTATCACGATCACATGGTGATCGTGGTAGGTGTAATATCCACAGCATCCGCTGTGGATATTACAGCGATTTATCAGGGCTCCGCTCGTAGGTTGGCGTTTGCGACCGATCCTCGGCGGCACCGATTGCCCAGCCTTTACCCGACAGCCATCCGGCTGAAGGGAAGGGGATGATTGCCCAGCCTTTACCCGACA